>CM054125.1:121724427-122324427 GCA_028751855.1 Ambrosia trifida | reverse complement strand
ACGCACAGTGGACCCGGGACGTTGGGCCCGGGAAACCCTCCACTGAGGCCTGCGGACCGTTGCGGCATATATTATGCCTTGTAGATCTATAATGGCAGTAGATAGATCTAGTGTTAGGGTTGAGGGGTCGCTTGTACATCACGTGTGTTGAACTGTGTAAACTGGTTTATGAACTGTTAAAACTGTTTTGGATCCACTTATTTACTTACATGGACTCACCAGCGTAATTGCTGACCCAAACTCTTTTAAGCATGTGTTCAGGTACTGCATTGGGATAATCTTGAGGACGAGGTATATGCTTGCTTGTGTGGATTAGAGATTGTTATGGTAGAGGATTCAAGCTGCATGCGTAACGGTGTAGAGCATTAGAGCCAAGCATGGATAGACATTTGGATCGACTAGTGGATCACACCTTATCGACTGCTTCGACGACCGCCGCGTCTCGTCCCTGCATAGATTTTAGTTTATTTATTTAAATTGTGTATTTATATTTTTGGATTAGAAATTGTATAACACTTAAATATTAATTACCGTTGCTTCTGTTGTGCAAGTCTGTTACCAAACTGTCGTTTCGACCTGACCCCACCGGGTCGGGTTGTTACACAATACCCAAGGGAAAACTGTCCCCCACTTGGGAGGGACCATACGGTGTAACAGAAGTCCTTGGTAAAGGAGCCTACAAGCTATCAACTTTAGACGACAAGCCAGTTCCCCGAACATGGAACGCTGCCCAATTAAGAAAGTGCTACATGTAATAGTATTTCAACTTGTAATGAAGGCCGATGCGCCATTTGATGGAATGAAATATGGAAATTCCTTTACTTTATACGCACTTCGTCTTATAAAACATTGTATGGTTAAGATACAATGTCAAAAATAAAAATTGCATTGATGAGTCTGCAATTTCTTAAACCGCGCGTTTGTATGGTTAAGATATAACGCGCACCCTAAACACTGTATGGTTAAGATACAATGTCAAAAATAAAAATTGCATTGATAAATCTGCAATATCTTAAACTGCGTGTTGTATGGTTAAGATACAACGCGCACCCTAAACATTGTATGGTTAAGATACAATGTCAAAAATAAAAATTGCATTGATAAATCTGCAATTTCTTAAACTGCGCGTTGTATGGTTAAGATACAACGCGCACCCTAAACATTGTATGGTTAAGATACAATGTCAAAAATAAAAATTGCATTGATAAATCTGCAATTTCTTAAACTGCGCGTTGTATGGTTAAGATACAACGCGCACCCTAAACATTGTATGGTTAAGATACAATGTCAAAAATAAAAATTGCATTGATAAATCTGCAATTTCTTAAACTGCGCGTTGTATGGTTAAGATACAACGCGCACCCTAAACATTGTATGGTTAAGATACAATGTCAAAAATAAAAATTGCATTGATAAATCTGCAATTTCTTAAACTGCGCGTTGTATGGTTAAGATACAACGCGCACCCTAAACATTGTATGGTTAAGATACAATGTCAAAAATAAAAATTGCATTGATAAATCTGCAATTTCTTAAACTGCGCGTTTGTATGGTTAAGATACAACGCACACGCACCCTAAACATTGTATGGTTAAGATACAATGTCAAAAATAAAAATTGCATTGATAAATCTGCAATTTCTTAAACCGCGCGTTGTATGGTTAAGATACAACGCGCACCCTAAACATTGTATGGTAAAGATACAATGTCAAAAATAAAAATTGCATTGATGAGTCTGCAATTTCTTAAACCGCGCGTTGTATGGTTAAGATACAACGCGCACCTTAAACATTATATGGTTAAGATACAATGTCAAAAATAAAAATTGCATTGATAAATCTGCAATTTCTTAAACTGCGCGTTGTATGGTTAAGATACAACGCGCACCCTAAACATTGTACGGTTAAGATACAATGTCAAAAATAAAATTGCACTAATAGTCTGGAATTTCCTAAACGCGCAGTACAAACACCATATCCCCAAGATACAACGCCTAAAACGGCAAATGCCCTGCTAAGTTGCAATTCCTTAAGCTAAAACGTCGTATCATTGGGATATGAAGCGCGAAACAAGCAAGTCATGTGTATATAACTTAAACCTACACTAAACCATATGCTTAAAACTGGCATAAAACAATTAACTTGCACAACAAGTTTTAAACAAACATGATTTTCACCAAAAGAAAGTTCCAGTTAATACATCAAACATTACAGATGTGGAAATTATGTACAGATAACCAAAAAAAAAAAGAAGAGAGAAAAATGAGCAACAACAGGCTTCATTCTTTGAACTCAGAGGACGCATCACTGAAGTCATCATCTTCATCAGATCCAGACAAGTCCAACCTCTCGCTAGCCTCAGGCTGCTCACTCGGCGCCACATCTGCCGCCTTGGCCTTCCTAAGGGCATATTCGCGCCGAGTGTGAGTTAGGCCTTGCTTGTCAAAAGACTCCTTCAGCTCAAAGCAAGTTGGTCGGTCACGATGACCAACAACGAAGTCAACTAGCTCATACTTTAGCCCATCAAAATCAGCGGCTTTCTTCGCAAAAACGGCATCCAGATCCTGCCTATATAACGCGAATTGCTCCAAGGGCTTGCCATCTTTAGCATGTTGATATCCCTCAAGAAACCCGGCTTTGCGCCCCACAAGCTTCGCGGCAGCATTCACCGCAGCCACAGCCTGGCGCGTCTGATCACAGTTCTTCACATAGTGAGCAACCTACAAAAACGTCAAAAAGAAATGCTTAGTACACATATAACAGGCCAACAAACACAAAGACAATAAATGAACACAAACCACAGGGACACAACGGGTGAGCAACCATTCACGGTCACTCTGCGCAAGGAGCACTTCGTCCCAGGTATCCAACAGATCCCGCTCAAGCTCGAGGTTCTTCTGTTGCAACACCAAATTTTCTTTGTCTGCCTCCTCATGTGCCTCCTTCAGCTGAGCTATCTCCTCGTCTTTCTCCCTCAGCAAATCACGAGACTCGAGCAACTTATTGTAATGTTGCTTCACGAGCCTCCCCATATGCTCCAACTCCTTTGAAAGCTCTTCATTCCGAGCGTCAACCTCGCTGATTCGCTTAGCAGATGCCTCCATCTTCGCATTCGTTTTAGCACAGGCAACCTTCCACTGTTGCTCTCTTTCAGACAACTGCCCCTGAAGCTTGTCCCGCTCCTCGCGGAAAGTAACAGCATCCCACTTCGCACGCTTCAGCTCGTGATGCATTCGGTCACGCTCATCAGTCACGCGCGTCAACTCTGTGTGGAATCTGTTACGATCGTTAGCCATAGATCCCCACTCGTGCACAATTTCAGCGGAGGTAGACAACATGTTTTCCATACTCATAATATGGTCATCCATGAGCTCACCCCGCGGACGAGTGGCCTGATGCTCACGCTCCCCGGGAGGGACAACATTAGCCAAAAACTGGCGGCAGTCCTCCACGTCAAGAAACCGGGCGGTTGGCGTCAATGTCTAGTTGGGAACAAAAATGCCAACGGACGACTCACCACCCCCAAGGGGAGGGGCACTCGAAAAGCTACGACCAGGCTCCGTCCTCACCCTCTTCTCATTCTCATCATCATCATCCATCGTCATGTCTATGTCGCGCCCGTAACCCTCACTGATATTAGTCAGCGACACCCGTCCTTTGCCACCCTCTAATACATCCTGAGGTGGGGTAGGAAGACGTGCGGGTGTCGGCTGCCGCGGAGGCGTAGGTAGACGCGCAGGCGTCGGCTGACGCGCAGGCGTTGGTTGGCGGATAGGTGGTGACTGATGCACTGGAGGAGACGTCGCCAAAACATTTTCCTGCACTTCAGTGCACGCAGGCTCTTGAATCTGCGGGTTGGGAGATGCTTGCCCCGAAGGGCCAAGGTTAAACCCCTCAGCAAATGGGGCCGTCAACACATTCTCTGACTGATGCGCGGTTGAACGCATCATGCTTATTTGCCACTTTTGTATAGTTTTTAATCGATTAGATAGTATTTTTATTAGTTTTATGTCTGTACTATATTATTTTAGTATAGTATATATTTAATTACTTTACGGTTGTTTTTACTATTAATGTATTTATTTTATATTTTTGGTAGGTAATCGCATGTAGCGGGGCTAAAACAGTACAAATTATATTCGAGACCCGAACACCCGAGTCGAAAGTACGGGGTCATAATACCACTTATTATAATAATAATAATAATAATAATAATAATAATAATAATAATAATAATAATAATAATAAAGAACGAATGTCTAAATGACATAACGTGGCTTAGGCCCATTTCGAGAAAAGAGTTCAACCAAAAAAAAGGCTTTTATGAATTCTTGGACAAGTATTATTTTGGGGGGATTTTTTTTCGCATGGGAGGAATTAGTTTTGCAGAGGGGATCGCATATTATTGAAGAAAGCTTTTAGAGGGCATCGCACAAGAGGGGATTCAAGATCCAACTTTTGAAGGAGCAAGCTTCATGGCCATGAGTGGCTAATCCCTTTGTATCACACTAGGGATGTAAACTTGTGAAGATCTAGGGTTTGCAAGTGGGTATTGTTCTTAAACTATTGATTGTGTTTTTGTGTGTTTGAATTAACTGTGTTGAATTGTGATTAACCTTATGTTGAACTCATTTTAGTTAATTGATCTTGTGCCAATTTCTAATGATATGAACATGGTTCCTTGCTTTAACACAAACATAGGATTGTATGTTCTAGGTAATGAAGTGTAGTTTATTCTATCTTTGATATTGATAAAACTTGACACCTAAGCCTATTGAGCAATCACTCCGTTAACACCAATCACACTACCATTGTTAACCCATTTGTGAAATCCCTAGTATTCATTTGTTGAAACCCTGGTGTGATCTTTTTAATTAAATTGTTTACAACCATCATTACTTTTTATTCATATAATTTCAATTTAAGTTTAATATAATAAACAAAACTTTCCAATCAAATTCTTAAAGGAACAAAGCATTGGCTTCATAATTTTTCTAGCACCTTCATAAATAATACCGTTTAATCAACTAAGCAACATCCACTAACCACACGCTCCTCTGGATTCGATACCCTACTTACCCTAGCTACCTAGGTTAATTAGGTTTTGTATGACCCGTGACGACCGGCTCATCAAATGGCGCCGATGCCGGGGAGCTAGTGCGCTTAGTGTTTAGTTTTTAGTTGATTACTGTGATTAACTGTTTAATTTGTCTTTGTTACTTCTTTTTGTTCGTTTTTACGCGTGGTGTGTGAAGTGTGCAGGTGACAGATAATGCATGCATGCCACTTGTGTAAAATCTGAAGATTGGGAATTTAGCAAGACTTGATCGTCATCATCACAATGTATTGGGAAGATGATGATAATACTTGTCCTTGTTGTGGGAGCCCATATCATTTGTGGCGAGATTGTCCAGTGGCCCGTAGGAAAATGGAAGCATTTAAAGAACGAGAAGATCGTTTTATTTTTGGGCTCGAAAAACCTAGAGGTTCACATGTATCTTCTTCACCATCATGCAAAACCAAAACAATTTATCGAGAAGGTAACAACCGACGACCACCCCTTCCACCAACTCTCATTAACCAAAACCGTGCCAATACTCCACCACATCCACAAGACCAAAACCGACAATATCCCAACCAACGACCCGTACAATACAGATTATGCCATCCACACTCTAAACCACCTCCACCACCGGAAGATCATTCTTGTTTTTGTTGCGGGAAAATTCACATAAGTGAAGATTGCCCAGTATTTTGGAGTAATCCAAAGTATTGGAAAGAAAAATTAAGGGCTGGTTATAGGGCAAAGCCAGGTCAAGAAAATTACCAACCAAAAGCCAACCACAATTATAATTCAAATTGGGGCTATGAAGTTTATGAATCCGAAGAGGAGCCATTTTCAAGTTACCAAGAAGAATACAATATGAACCACAATGAATATCCTCAACCGGCATATGAAGAACCTCAAAACTCACGAGATTCCAAGTTTAATGCTATCATAGATATGATAAAAGAGGCGAAGAAGGGAAATGAAGTGAGAGACAAAGCTCATGAAGCTTTGGTTATGCAGGTTTGCCAACTAGCTGAGGAATTCTCCCAACTTAAACGTGAGCGTGATGAGTTGGCTAGTGGTGTAGTGGTTTATGCTGACATAGATGAAGATACTGCAGGTCTTTCTGAATGGTTAACCCCAACTGATGACTTAGTATCTCATGAAGATCTGGTGGCTGAGGTGAAAGTTCCTCACGAATCTCATCCCGTGTTGATTATAGCACCCAACAAAGTGGAGGATGAAGGTTCAAAGATGAAGAAGAGGAAGGTGAGTTGGGAGGATATTGGGCAATTTATTGTAAAATGGCCCCGCAACAAAAATCACCCAATTTTCATGCCAATTGGGAATCGATTGTGGATTTGGCATGTAAACTACCGGGTGTACGTTGGAAACTCGGCAAGAAAATGTGGGATAAAACTTTCATGCATATATTTTATGGACAAGTGGAAGGAGAAGGAGCAGATTGGGGAACATGAAGTGAACTACCGAGCGTACATTGGAAACTCGGTAGGCAAATGTTCTTTGAGACCACCATGAATGAATATCAGGTATGATTCTTGTACAGTTTGTATATTTATTTATTTTGTTTTATTTTTCTTTTGTTTTTAGTTAGTATTTTGAGTCTCTTTTAATTTCTGGGAATGCTTGGAGTTTAACTTGCAATCAGATAACCTGCCTATACTCCATCTCCATTCAGGCAGGGTAAATCTGTACACCATCGGTGTATCAGGCATCCCAGAATTTTACGTTTTTATTTTTCTTTTGAGTCTTAGTTTCAGGTTTGTCTATCGGCCGCGAATGAAATGCTATACGGTTCGATTGGGAGGAATTCCAGAGACTCATACGCGCACTGCCTATATCCAGGGGAGTCTGTTCCTTTTACTGTTGTATTTTATTTTTATTTCTACTTTATTTTATTCCTAGCTCACATTGAGGACAATGTGTCGTTCAAGTGTGGGGGTGGGGAAACTTCGTTTTTTATTTATTTTTGTGTCTTAAAAAAAAGTGTGTGTCTAAAAATATTGAAAATGTCTTGAAAATTGTTCCTAAAAGAAAAGCATTCTAATCAGACATAAAAGCAGGTTTTTTTTTCGGTACCTACCAGTTGTTTCTTGATTGTTTTGGCAGTAGATCCTTAGTCATGGTCTAATTTGTGGAAAAGTAATATGAACCGTTTTCAGTAGGTGTTTTTAAGAAAAAAAAAGTTTCGAATTGTCTGACTAGATTTAACAAGCTATTGGTAATAAATGCATGCACACATCGGCAACCCATTTCCCCACTTTTGTGAGATCTTGAGCCTACTAGTTGATAGATTGATTTATATATATTTTTGTTTGTTGAGAGTAGGCCAGGTGTTTCTCTGTTGCAGAACTTGTGTGATTTGATACATGCCGAGGTTGTAGACTAGATATGCACATAGATGATAAAGGCAATTTAGGTTTCCCCTTTTTCTTTTGATACCCACTTATTTGTTATGTCTGACCCGTTTACCTGAAATCACCGTTAGTAACCCATGTTGAGCCTATACCCTTTCATTTGATTAAACCTATTACCCAAATTGACCTGTTTACCTTTGTGTAATAAATTGATGACATCCATTGTGTTTGTGTTTTGTTCAAGTGATTGAGTTATGTTTAAGTTGTGAAAAAAAAAAGAAAAAAAATATATATATGAAAAAAAAAAGTGAAAGAAAAAAAGAAAAAAAAATAGAAGTATGTGTTATGGGTCAAATATGTCCAAAGTTGTGTGATTATTGTATTATGGTGCTTAGTGAATAAGGATGATCATTCAAGCGTGTTGAAACCTTTGTTTTTAAACCAATTGTCAGCCAAATATTTCCTACCTTTACCCTAAGCCTAAAACCCATAAGTCCTTTAGATATGTGCATTGCCTACAGTTGAGGTGTGATTGTCATACAAGCCTATGATAACAGAGTTGCATACATGGTTTTTGAGTGATTAATACTAGCGCATTACATGCTAGTCCAGATATTAAACCGAGTGGAGTGAAAAATTGTGAGGGGTGTGTTGCATGAAAATAAAAACCGGAAGCATGTTAGATTTAGTTGGGTAAATTCTGTTTTTAAATGGAAATCAAGTTGACTTGCTGAATTAACACATCTAATGTTGATCTGTAAATGGGGTATGACTTTGGACCTTAGCTAAGGTATGATAGGGTGACAGGGGTGCTAGTCTGTGATAATGTCTTGAGCAGAGTGTATAAAATTTTTTCGAGACGAAAAAAAGATAAGTGTGTGGGGTATGATGCGCGGTTGAACGCATCATGCTTATTTGCCACTTTTGTATAGTTTTTAATCGATTAGATAGTATTTTTATTAGTTTTATGTTTGTACTATATTATTTTAGTATAGTATATATTTTATTACTTTACGGTTGTTTTTACTATTAATGTATTTATTTTATATTTTTGGTAGGTGATCGCATGTAGCGGGACTAAAACAGTACAAATTATATTCGAGACCCGAACACCCGAGTCGAAAGTACGAGGTCATAATACCACTTATAATAATAATAATAATAATAATAATAATAATAATAATAATAAAGAACGAATGTCTAAATGACATAACGTGGCTTAGGCCCATTTCGAGAAAAGAGTTCAACCAAAAAAAAGGCTTTTATGAATTCTTGGACAAGTATTATTTTGGGGGGATTTTTTTTCGCATGGGAGGAATTAGTTTTGCAGAGGGGATCGCATATTATTGAAGAAAGCTTTTAGAGGGCATCGCACAAGAGGGGATTCAAGATCCAACTTTTGAAGGAGCAAGCTTCATGGCCATGAGTGGCTAATCCCTTTGTATCACACTAGGGATGTAAACTTTTGAAGATCTAGGGTTTGCAAGTGGGTATTGTTCTTAAACTATTGATTGTGTTTTTGTGTGTTTGAATTAACTATGTTGAATTGTGATTAACCTTATGTTGAACTCATTTTAGTTAATTGATCTTGTGCCAATTTCTAATGATATGAACATGGTTCCTTGCTTTAACACAAACATAGGATTGTATGTTCTAGGTAATGAAGTGTAGTTTATTCTATCTTTGATATTGATAAAACTTGACACCTAAGCCTATTGAGCAATCACTCCGTTAACATCAATCACACTACCATTGTTAACCCATTTGTGAAATCCCTAGTATTCATTTGTTGAAACCCTGGTGTGATCTTTTTAATTAAATTGTTTACAACCATCATTACTTTTTATTCATATAATTTCAATTTAAGTTTAATATAATAAACAAAACTTTCCAATCAAATTCTTAAAGGAATAAAGCATTGGCTTCATAATTTTTCTAGCACCTTCATAAATAATACCGTTTAATCAACTAAGCAACATCCACTAACCACACGCTCCTCTGGATTCGATACCCTACTTACCCTAGCTACCTAGGTTAATTAGGTTTTGTATGACCCGTGACGACCGGCTCATCACTGACGCACTAGCATTCAGCAAATCCGCTGCAGAAATGGAAAGACGACGGGTTAATAACAACAATAAGGCTACAAAAAGAAGGGAAAAAGAACACGAGCACTTACCCAACAAACTATCTTCTGCGGAGTGCACGAGGTCGTCTAACTTAACCCTCTTCTTAGCAGGAGGTGTCAACTCTCCCACAACTTTCTTGCCTTTAGATCCAGCACGCCTGGACCGCTTTTTCTGGCGAGGCACATCAGTAGCAATAACACCAGTCTCCGCTGCCTCATTTAAAACGGGCTTAGTCACCAGCGCGCCCTGCACCTCCTCGGTCAGCTTCACCACCGACTCTCCTTGAACGAACGCATTTGAAAGTTCAACGTAGCTTCGTTCAAAAGGGTGGTAATTTTCAAAATACCTATTAACCACTTCGTGGTTAAGAACGAAGTAACAATCTACACCTCCAGTTGCCTCTGACTGTGGCTTCGCGATGCGATGTACAAGGAAATTGTCGTCTTCGGTCTCCTCATCGCTGTCATCTTCAATACGCGCAGGGGACGACTGCGGGCCCTGAGTGCCTGCGGACGACGGAAGCGGAGAGAAGGACTCGGATGAGTCAGACGACTCATCGCTGGATATAATAATTAAAGGAAAGCCCGTCCGCATGAACATGTTGACAGGCGAAGGATTATCATAAAGTGGCGAGGACTCACCTGCTTCAGTTATCAGCAACTGCGACGGGGCTTGCTCACGCGCCACCTCATCCAATTTTGGACGAATTAGCGTGTCCCACGCCTTCTCCAAAATATACAGCTCATCTTCCGCCAACTCCTTAAAAGCGAAGTCCATGTCATCTCCGCCCAACAGCATGTCATACAAATTCATAACATCTGAAAACAACACATAACAAAAGGCGGATTAACAATGATAAATAAATTGTGCGCGGAGCGCGAAAGCAGAAAAAGTACCAACTAACCTTTCCCATCCTGAGTGAGATGCGGGTTGCGACCCTTCACATCATACTTGATGCTCATCCCAGCCATCACTGTAACAACCGGCAAAATTAAGGTAATTCCGTACAAATTAATTAAACGCAATTAACGTAATTAACTGTAATTATGTGCTGATTATTTAATTGAGGCCTTAGAAAGATAGAAGTTCCCAAATAATGCATAGGAATGCATAAGTTTAATAGCAAAGCATGATAGGATCATGCGCAAGCAAAACTATCCGGTATGGACACTGGCGATTACCCGGTAAAACTTAAATAAGCGAAACGAACTCCGGACACCCGGAATATAAAATAAATAATATTTTCACAAAATATAATGAGTTTTGGAAACCCAAAGCCATACGTGAAAGCTTATTGTACAAATCTCCCGGTAACGAATAAAGTGCGCGTACCGCACCCGATACGCGCGTAGCACGAAATTTCACCCGGCAAAAGCCGCAATAAATTATCAGTAATTTAACTGGGCAAAATTTAATGAATATTAACGGTATTTTAATATTCGGGTGACACACGGTTAAAAACTCAAGAATACCCGGACGGTACCCGAAAGAGATTAACTTAAACATAATGTGGGATAATATTTAGCAAAGTGGACCCCACCAAACACCCCATGGGGGCCGGCCTATGGCCCACTCAATGGGAAAAATCTCTTAATCATCCCACTTTAACTCTTCACCTCCTTAATACCAAATAATTAAAATTAATCATAAGGTTGCATGCAAAGGTATTGGGCAAGAAGATTAACCAAATCATCACCTCTCCCTCTCTCTCTAAACTCGGCCCAAGCACCCTCTAATAATATCCCTAAGATTTTTTTTTATAATCTTCTAAAATCCTACACTAAGATCTCTACCCAATCCAAGCAAGATACACATGATCTTTGGAAGATTGAGAAGGATAATATAACCACTTGAAGAACACTTGAAGAAATCACAAAAATTCTTCCTCTTCTTCCTCTTGTTGGCCGTAGGTTTGCACCTCCCCACTAACATCTCTCTTTCAATTTTTATACCTCTAAATCATCATTATTCAAAACCCCTTTTGTGTGTTCAAGAGTTTGGAGCTTAACCCACTTGGAAGAACACATTAAACCTCACCCAAATCCAAGATCTTTGTCTTCCCTAGCCTTGAGCTAGTAGTAAGTATTACATTGTTTTATTACTTGAATGTTCATGTTTTGTGCTATGAAGGCAAGTTGTACATTAATGGGTAATAAAATGGATTTTATAAAGATAATGGGTTTTGAATAAAAATGGAAGAATAATAATAACATTGATGAATCTTGGATTTATATTAATAAATGTAATGTTTGAAGAAAAGATGATGAAATGCACATACACTTGAGAAAAATGATGATTTAGGTATGATTAATGAGAAGGACTTGAATGAGATGGAAGATGATTTTAATCATCATAAGATGACTAGTTAATGTCAAAAAGATATTAAAATGGGTTAGAAAGTCATAGGTGAAAAAGTCCCATCTTCAAAGTCCACTCACTTGGATGAGTGAAAAATGGGTATTTTGGATGAAAATATGGAATAAACATGTTAATGACATCTAGGATGGATTAGAAGATCATTAAAAGTGAAAAGAAGTAAAAACAACTAAGCATTAAGAAAATGGTTCTTCAAAGTCCACTAAAATGGAAGAAAAATATTAACTTTGGAAGTTAGGGTGAAAAATGCAACAAGTATAAGTTAAAGGACTAATATGGCAACTTTGGAAGTTGAGGGACTAAAATAAATATTTTGGAAACTATTAGTCCAAAAACACAATAATGGAAAGTTTGGTGTCAAAAGTGTAAGTAATAATTTTACAAGGTTGAGTTGGTAAATACTAGTAACATACTTGGGCATTTTTGTATAAAAAGTGTACTTTTATAAAAATGGATGTTTATAAAAATAAAAGAAGTAACACAAGTATTTTATAAAATAAGATTTTATAAAATAAAGACTTTGGAAGACTTGTACAAAAATATGATACTTTTATATAAATGGGAATATAAAAGTATCGGAAACATTTTTGGGTAACAAGTTGGACAAGTTGGGCTAAAACGTACAAAGCATATTTTTTTTCCAAGAAATAGACGTTCGGAATCGGAAGTAGGAACAACATTTCCATGAGGACGCGCAATGGAAATAAATATGAAAAACGCTAACTAACGAACTTAGTTACACGAACTACCGTAAACGGACATATAAGAAAAATGCCATTACGACAAGATAAAAATATACATATATATTTTAAGGAAATAAAATATATATAACAAGGGTGAAACGTGCGAAACACTTTCCTAAGTGTAGAAGGAATATTCGTGGGAAAGGAAAAACACAACGTAACGAATTAAAAACGCTAAACGACACATGAACTTAACAAGTAGTATCCACGCGATGATATATGTACATATGCTCGTTTTCGACGAAATTCTAGTATATCTATTTGAATGGGAAAATAGATATGCGAGAAGGAAAACCGAGACGAGTAGGTGAAATATATCTACAAACGTGTGAATACCGACAAGATCCTAGTACATTTATTTAAATGGGAAAATAAATGTATGGTGTGGTGAGTCTAGTCGGGCGTTAAGAATATGTTACCAAACGACAAGAACTTAGCATATTTATTTAAATGGGAAAATAAATATGTGGCAAAGTGAGTCGGGTCGGATAATAAGGAATCACATTATATCGAGCGAAACGATCCTAAGTATAATTATTTAAATGGGAAAATAATTATACGTTGGGTAGAGTCGTGTCGAGTATAATATTGTACAAGTCATAAAGAATATTAATAAGAATAATATATGACTTGTAAGGAAAGGGTAATCCATCGCCATTGAACCTAGGATGCGAAACTATTAAACGGGAATTGGGATAAGGACGTGGTCGGGAAGTTGGATGTACGACTTGCCAAGGCACATACACCATAGGTGTAGTGACTTATACGCCTAGAACCTTTGTAGGTGCGGGATCAGAAACTTTACTATTTTTCTTCTTTGAGCCGAGCACAGTTACAGGTGAGTCTCACGGCCCCATTTCTAAACTATTTAACGTTTTTACGGGGGAAAGATATGTTGGGATTGTATGACGGGTTGGATACTTGAGTAAAGATCGCCACTCGGGGTTGAGACCTCCCCACTATAATCATTAATTCAGGAAAGAGAAACCAAAGGAATATTTGGATAGTACTATTGGTGCCTGACAAGGCCCACCCCTAATCGATAGCGTCGATTATGCATCGGCGTATGCCTGGGGTGCACGTATTCTAAAATCAAGTCGTAGAAATACCGAGTAACGACTTGGGGCGGGGGCATTATTAATTGTCTTGGTTTGGTTATAGGCTCAAGTAAATTGTAGGACTTTGCAACTCCTATAAATGTCATAACAAGGATATTCCCACTTAATAAAGTTTTATTAAATCAAAACCTGTGAACTCACCAATATTTATATATTGACGATTTTCAAACATATCTTTCAGGTAATTGAATGATGGAGGTTAGCATGGCGAGCAGGGTCGGGGGTATCTCCAAGTTGGGCGTTGGGAATGTCGTAAAAGGGTCTCATCTCTTTATTCCATGGACTTAGGGATAAAGGGAGGAGCCTCCTTATTAGTTTCAAAAACAATTTATGATTATGTACGGATAATTTGACATGATTATTGGCGTTGAATAAATGCCCGTTTGTTTAATTATTATTGTGGTTTACATTAATCTTGGCTTAATACTTTTGAACCGTCGCGCCACGTGTTTCCGCCATAGGCGTGGTGTGACAGAAAGTGTTATCAGAGCCAAGGTTATAGCGAATTAGCATTTTTAAAATCTAAACTATAACCGGATTTGGTTCAATAGCTTTCAAAATAAATGCGAAACGCAATAAAATAAATTTTTCCAACGACCATTTGGGTATATGGAGATTCCGACCAAGCTAGCCATGGTAAGTATACGTATTATTTTTGTGTTAGAAGGTTAGGAAGAGTACCGTAGATATGTGCCTTAACTACCTAACGAATAATACTTAAATATTAGTACGGTTCTTTTGCCAGGATGTCAGACGCAGGGAGCGTAGCACCGAGCTACGACAGTAGCCTTCAGATCATCCCAGCACCGCCAGCAGAGCCGATCGAGGTGGTGATACTCGATCCTGAGGATGACGAGATGGAGGCTGATGCCGCCATGGAGGGCGCCGACGGAGATAGCTCCGACGAGACAGACCCGAGCGAGGACCCAGCGTGGGCCCCCGCTGGAGGCGACATGGCCGCCGTGGCCGACCTACCGATGGCCGAGGCTGACTTGCCTCTAGTACCATTCCAGGCAGCACCACTGCCAGCACTACCCATCCGAGCCGTCAGGGACTTCCCTGTAGGCTGTGCAGGTCCTTCGAGGCCTATCCCTACACAGTCGGAGACTGTTGAGTCTCCATACGACCGACGCGCACCTGTCGATCGTGAGCCCTTACCCACCCCACTTATCCCCGTTCCCTCAGGCATGAGGCTCGTGCCTGTCTGCCGAGGACACAACGGGTGGATTTCAGATGACTCCGATGATGAGTCGACTGCATCGGTAGAGCACATTGCTATGCCGATCCCACCAGCAGACCAGGAGGAGCACGTCGCTCCGATGATAGGGCATGCCACCACTACCCCAGCCACCCTACCCGCCATGCCCGAGCCCGTACCATAGGATGGGCCAGCTTCTACTGGGCACATCCTTGAGGGCAGCTCAGCCCGTAGTTCTGAGCTGCACCGAGCAGGTTTGGCAGCTCACGCCACTGCTAGCCCTCCCACCCCTACCACTGTGATATCCGCTCCAGAGTGGGTCGCTGTCACCCAGCCCCTTATGGTCCCACTCGCCGAGCTTATAGTCCCCTCACCCGTATCCATGACACTACCCATCACCACTTTTCCCACACTACCACCCCTACCCGAGATGCTCCCTACACCACTACCTGCACCATTCACTATGGATGCAGGAGCCCCATTTCTGATACCCCCATTTGCACCATATGCTCTAGGTGCGGGAGACCCGTACCAGGTACCACCCTACTACCTCACCGGACTACCGGGCTTTGCCCCACCCTTCACACCCCTACCCATACCTGATATCGTCGGCCCGTCCCAACCGACGTATACTGACATCCCCGGGCCGTCGCAGCCCCACGGGATGGCCCCACTGTCAGGACCAGCATGGTCCACGGTGATCTCACTGGAGAGAGATTTCCAGACCCTCACCGACACGGTGCAGCGCACCGTGAGTCAGATGGAGCAGCAGGCCCAGCTCATGTGGGCCAGGATCATTGATGCCAGGGATGCACTGGCACATTATGCTGAGGAGTTGCTGAGCATGGACGCTCATTGTGGGATTACGGGCGACGCACACTTTGCTCATCGCCAATTCTTGTACGATCGCATTATGGCGATCAGTATGACCATTAGCATGTGCACAGCCCAGTATCAGTACCCGCCGCCGCCGCCACCACAGTAGCGATACACCAGAGACGCTTGGGAGATCACTTACGGACATAGTAGTGGTAGTAGTAGTATGATAGCACAGTATGGGTTATAGCACCCATCTGCATTTTTGCCTAGCCGAGCGGGATTGTGCCGGTATATGACATTATATTTCTAGTATATTTCAAAGGAGCAATGTATGAGGAATGTATCCTCGGTTTTTGTTATTATGAACAAATCATTGTACTCGTGGTATTGAAATTAATGAAAATTTTGTTATGGTAAAACATGTGTTGTGATTGTCTACGATTATTATTACTTGTTCTGTTTATATTGTGATTGTGTGATGTTGTTATGGTGATTATTGTGTTCGTGTGTTGTGTTGTTATTTATACTTTATGTGTGACGATATTGTATGAATGATCGCCAAAATTAACCTTTGATATTGATTATTGAAAAAAAATGGCACCAGCCACCCGAAGCAACAGTGGAAATGAAAGACTACCCACGACACCCGAGGAGCTTGAAACCCTAGTTTCGGGACGTATCGCCCAAGCTCTCGCAGAACACAATGCCACGCGCACCGAAAGGTCGCGAGATCGAACCGGGAGCGACAGACGCGAAACCTCCCCTACCGGTAAGAAGACTTCGGGTATATACAACAGGAGTCTTCGTAAAACTCCTACCTCATATAACATGTTGCTTTATTATTGCAGAAACGGCCTCACGAGAACGTGGCTGCACGTTTAAAGCTTTCCTGGACTGCAAACCGCTCAACTTCAGCGGCACTGAAGGTTCTGTCGGACTAGTCAAGTGGTTCGAGAAGACCGAAGCCGTGATTCGTATTAGCAGCTGTACCCCGCGACAGGCTGTCATGTACGCCACTAACCTGTTTCTGGACCAAGTTCTAACCTGGTGGAACAACCAAGTGCAAACACTGGGAGATGATGCTGCTTACTCCTTGTCATGGTTGGAGTTGAAGGAACTAATGATCGCCGAGTACTGCCCGGCAAGTGAAGTGCAGAAGCTAGAGACTGAGTTCTGGAACCTCGCCATGGTTGGATCGGACGTAGCTGGGTACACGTCCAGATTTCATGACCTCTCCCGGTTAGTGCCTCGCCTGGTCACCCCGGAAAGCAAGAAGGTGGAAAGATACCTATTCGGACTGGCACCACAGATACGCGGCATGGTCACTGCTTCCAAACCTACAACCATGCGCGAAGCTATCGATCTCGCCTTAAGCCTCACTGAAGACGCCATCCGAATGGGCACTCTAATCCGGAAAGTATCAGGATTGAAGCTTACTGAGTCCAGCAGTGTTGAGGGTAAGAATCTGGGTACAAGTTCAGCCGTTGGGTCAAACGAACAGGGAAATAGGCCAAGGTTTGGGAAGCGTAAGCGCGATGAAAGGAAAAAGGATGGATCATCAGGAGGTTCAGGGAAGAAAGGAAAAGGGTATGTGGCCACTGGGCGTGGAAATAATGGAAAGCAAGGTTACCAGGGCAGGAACGAAGTGATCTGCGGTAAGTGCCGTCGTTCGGGGCACAAGACAGAAGACTGCAGGTCGGGAGCGCCAAAGAACGGAGGAGCGAGGCCCTGTTTCTCATGTGGATCGCTCGATCATTGGAAGAGGGACTGCCCCAAACTTAACAACCAAGCCCGTGGGCGGGCATTCGTGATTGGTGCCGGTGATGCACGACAAGACCCTAATGTGGTCACTGGTACGTTCCCTCTAAATGGTCATTATGCTTCAGTATTGTTTGATACTGGCGCTGATTTTAGCTTCGTATCTGTCGAATTTAAAAGATTACTTGGTCTAAGAACTAGTAAGCTAGACACACCATACTCTATCGAACTGGCTAACGGTAAGACTATAGAAACTCGAGAGGTAGCGAAGGACTGTAAGTTGGATCTCTGTGGTCACGAGTTTGGCATTAATCTATTGCCAGTCGTACTGGGTAGCTTTGACATAGTCGTTGGCATGGATTGGCTATCCGCACACCGCGCCATCGTCGGGTGCAATGACAAAATAATTCAAGTTCCCCTCGCAAGCGGTGAAACCCTATCGATCCAAGGGGAAAGGCGTGGAACACCATTGAGAATTATTACCAGTATGAAAGCCAGGAAGTGCCTAAGGAAAGGTCTCGTCGCATTCTTGGCGCACGTGGTAGATAAGAAGGCCGACGAGCGAAAGCTAGAAGACATTCCGATAGCCAGAGACTTTCCAGATGTGTTCCCAGAAGATTTGCCGGGATTGCCACCACCCCGACAAGTCGAGTTTCGCATCGACCTTGTTCCAGGAGCAGCACCTGTAGCGCGATCTCCATATCGCCTAGCCCCGTCTGAGATGCAGGAACTGTCTGGTCAACTGCAAGAGTTGTTGGACAAAGGTTTCATAAGACCAAGCTTCTCACCCTGGGGAGCTCCCGTCTTATTTGTAAAGAAGAAAGATGGCACTTTTCGAATGTGCATCGACTATTGAGAACTGAACAAGCTGACTATTAAAAATCGCTATCCTCTTCCCAGGATCGACGATTTGTTTGATCAACTTCAAGGATCCAGCTTCTAATCCAAGATTGATCTAAGGTCCGGCTATCATCAGTTGCGTATCCAAGAAGAAGACGTGCCAAAAACAGCATTCAGGACTCGTTATGGGCACTATGAGTTTCTGGTTATGCCATTCGGTTTAACCAACGCACCAGCTGTTTTCAAGGATTTGATGAACCGAGTGTGTAAGCCATACTTGGACAAATTTGTGATTGTCTTCATTGATGATATCTTGATCTACTCACGCACTAAGGAAGAACACGAGGATCATCTTCGGTTAATCCTCGAGGTACTACGCAAAGAGAAGCTCTATGCTAAGTTCTCGAAATGTGACTTTTGGATTCGAGAGGTTCATTTTTTAGGCCACGTAGTGAATGAAAGGGGTATACATGTCGATCCCGCCAAGATCGAAGCAATTAAGAATTGGGACGCCCCTAGAACTCCTACTGAAGTACGACAATTTCTTGGCCTTGCGGGTTACTACAGAAGGTTCATCGAGAACTTTTCTAAGATAGCACAGTCCTTAACCATGCTAACCCAAAAGGATAAGAAGTTCGAATGGACGGAAAAGCAAGAAGCAGCATTTCAATTGCTAAAGGATAAGTTATGTGGCGCCCCGATACTATCACTCCCCGATGGTACGGAAGACTTCGTGGTTTACTGTGACGCCTCTCACCAGGGATTGGGTTGTGTATTGATGCAGCGAGAGAAGGTCATAGCCTATGCTTCCAGACAGCTAAAACTTCACGAGAAGAATTACACCACACATGATCTGGAATTAGGAGCCGTGGTATTCGCGCTCAAGATATGGAGACATTATCTGTACGGAACCAAGTGTACAATCTTCACTGATCATAAAAGTTTGCAGCACATCTTTGACCAGAAGGAATTAAACATGCGACAACGGCGATGGGTCGAATTATTGAACGATTACGATTGTGAGATAAAGTACCATCCCGGGAAGGCAAACGTTGTAGCCGACGCCTTGAGTCGCAAGGAACGGGTTAAGCCATTGCGTGTCCGAGCTTTGGGTCTAACCATCCACACGAACCTGACCGACCGGATTCGTGAAGCTCAAACTAACGCTCTTAAACCCGAGAATATCAAAGGTGAAAGATTGCGGAAGATGGTTGATTCACTGGAGTCAAAAGCGGATCAAGCTCTGTATTTCATGAATAGAATTTGGGTACCAGTGTACGGTGGATTGCGTGAACTGGTATTAGCCGAAGCCCACAGTTCGCGATATTCGGTTCACCCTGGAGCAGACAAGATGTTCCATGATTTAAAGGAATTTTACTGGTGGCCAAATTTCAAGAGGGATATAGCGGCGTATGTTGCGCGATGTTTGACTTGCGCGAAGGTCAAGGCCGAGCATCAGAGACCATCCGGCTTGCTCCAGCAACCGGAAATACCATAATGGAAATGGGAAAGGATTACTATGGATTTCATTACCAAGTTGCCCAGGACAACAAGCGGCCATGACATGATCTGGGTAATCGTTGATCGATTGACAAAATCTGCACACTTCCTCCCCATTCGCGAAACGGATAAGTTGGAGAAACTGACCCGTTTGTATATTAAGGAAGTTGTGTCGAAGCACGGTGTACCTATTTCCATCATCTCTGATCGAGATAGTCGTTTCACCTCAAGATTTTGGGAAAGTTTAAATGAAGCCCTCGGTACTCGCCTTGACATGAGTACCGCATATCATCCACAAACCGATGGTCAGAGTGAACGGACCATCCAGACCTTGGAAGATATGCTACGGGCATGCGCAATCGATTTCAGCGGAAGTTGGGATACACACTTGCCACTGGTAGAGTTTTCGTATAACAACAGTTACCACACAAGCATTCAAGCTGCACCTTTTGAAGCTCTATATGGACGCAAGTGTAGATCGCCTCTATGTTGGGCCGAAGTTGGCGAAAAGCAACTTACCGGGCCCGAAATTGTTCAAGAAACGACGGATAAGGTCTTTCTGATAAGAGAACGTCTCAAAGCGGCACGTGACCGACAGAAAAGCTACGCAGACATGAGGAGGAAGCCTTTGGAATTTCAAGTCGGAGACAGGGTCCTACTAAAGGTGTCACCTTGGAAAGGCGTCGCGCGCTTTGGGAAGCGCGGAAAACTAAACCCACGATATGTTGGACCATTTGAAATCCTGTCCAGAGTAGGCCCCGTAGCATACAAGCTCAAGTTACCACAAGAACTTAACGGTGTACATGACACGTTCCACGTGTCGAACTTGAAAAAGTGCTTATCCGACGAAACCCTCATCATCCCCGCAGACGAAATCCACATTGACGACAAGTTACACTTCGTCGAAGAGCTAATCGAAGTAACCGATTGGAAGGTCCAAAAGCTAAGACGCAGTAAGATCAGGTTGGTCAAAGTGCGTTGGAATGCCAAGCGTGGACCGGAGTTCACGTGGGAAAGGCTGGACCGGATGAAGCAAAAGTATCCCGCCCTATTCGAGAAGACCCCTATACCGGAGAGCTCGAAGTGAATTACGGGACGGAATTCTCTTAACGGGGGGAGAATGTAACAACCGGCAAAATTAAGGTAATTCCGTACAAATTAATTAAACGCAATTAACGTAATTAACCGTAATTATGTGCTGATTATTTAATTGAGGCCTTAGAAAGATAGAAGTTCCCAAATAATGCATAGGAATGCATAAGTTTAATAGCAAAGCATGATAGGATCATGCGCAAGCAAAACTATCCGGTATGAACACTGGCGATTACCCGGTAAAACTTAAATAAGCGAAACGAACTCCGGACACCCGGAATATAAAATAAATAATATTTTCACAAAATATAATGAGTTTTGGAAACCCAAAGCCATACGTGAAAGCTTATTGTACAAATCTCCCGGTAACGAATAAAGTGCGCGTACCGCACCCGATACGCGCGTAGCACGAAATTTCACCCGGCAAAAGCCGAAATAAATTATCAGTAATTTAACTGGGCAAAATTTAATGAATATTAACGGTATTTTAATATTCGGGTGACACACGGTTAAAAACTCAAGAATACCCGGACGGTACCCGAAAGAGATTAACTTAAACATAATGTGGGATAATATTTAGCAAAGTGGACCCCACCAAACACCCCATGGGGGCCGGCCTATGGCCCACTCAATGGGAAAAATCTCTTAATCATCCCACTTTAACTCTTCACCTCCTTAATACCAAATAATTAAAATTAATCATAAGGTTGCATGCAAAGGTATTGGGCAAGAAGATTAACCAAATCATCACCTCTCCCTCTCTCTCTAAACTCGGCCCAAGCACCCTCTAATAATATCCCTAAGATTTTTTGTATAATCTTCCATAATCTTCTAAAATCCTACACTAAGATCTCTACCCAATCCAAGCAAGATACACATGATCTTTGGAAGATTGAGAAGGATAATATAACCACTTGAAGAACACTTGAAGAAATCACAAAAATTCTTCCTCTTCTTCCTCTTGTTGGCCGTAGGTTTGCACCTCCCCACTAACATCTCTCTTTCAATTTTTATACCTCTAAATCATCATTATTCAAAACCCCTTTTATGTGTTCAAGAGTTTGGAGCTTAACCCACTTGGAAGAACACATTAAACCTCACCCAAATCCAAGATCTTTGTCTTCCCTAGCCTTGAGCTAGTAGTAAGTATTACATTATTTTATTACTTGAATGTTCATGTTTTGTGCTATGAAGGCAAGTTGTACATTAATGGGTAATAAAATGGATTTTATAAAGATAATGGGTTTTGAATAAAAATGGAAGAATAATAATAACATTGATGAATCTTGGATTTATATTAATAAATGTAATGTTTGAAGAAAAGATGATGAAATGCACATACACTTGAGAAAAATGATGATTTGGGTATGATTAATGAGAAGGACTTGAATGAGATGGAAGATGATTTCAATCATCATAAGATGACTAGTTAATGTCAAAAAGATATTAAAATGGGTTAGAAAGTCATAGGTGAAAAAGTCCCATCTTCAAAGTCCACTCACTTGGATGAGTGAAAAATGGGTATTTTGGATGAAAATATGGAATAAACATGTTAATGACATCTAGGATGGATTAAAAGATCATTAAAAGTGAAAAGAAGTAAAAACAACTAAGCATTAAGAAAATGGTTCTTCAAAGTCCACTAAAATGGAAGAAAAATATTAACTTTGGAAGTTAGGGTGAAAAATGCAACAAGTATAAGTTAAAGGACTAATATGGCAACTTTGGAAGTTGAGGGACTAAAATAAATATTTTGGAAACTATTAGTCCAAAAACACAATAATGGAAAGTTTGGTGTCAAAAGTGTAAGTAATAATTTTACAAGGTTGAGTTGGTAAATACTAGTAACATACTTGGGCATTTTGTATAAAAAGTGTACTTTTATAAAAATGGATGTTTATAAAAATAAAAGAAGTAACACAAGTATTTTATAAAATAAGATTTTATAAAATAAAGACTTTGGAAGACTTGTACAAAAATAGGATACTTTTATATAAATGGGAATATAAAAGTATCGGAAACATTTTTGGGTAACAAGTTGGACAAGTTGGGCTAAAACGTACAAAGCATATTTTTTTTCCAAGAAATAGACGTTCGGAATCGGAAGTAGGAACAACATTTCCATGAGGACGCGCAATGGAAATAAATATGAAAAACGCTAACTAACGAACTTAGTTACACGAACTACCGTAAACGGACATATAAGAAAAATGCCATTACGACAAGATAAAAATATACATATATATTTTAAGGAAATAAAATATATATAACAAGGGTGAAACGTGCGAAACACTTTCCTAAGTGTAGAAGGAATATTCGTGGGAAAGGAAAAACACAACGTAACGAATTAAAAACGCTAAACGACACATGAACTTAACAAGTAGTATCCACGCGATGATATATGTACATATGCTCGTTTTCGACGAAATTCTAGTATATCTATTTGAATGGGAAAATAGATATGCGAGAAGGAAAACCGAGACGAGTAGGTGAAATATATCTACAAACGTGTGAATACCGACAAGATCCTAGTACATTTATTTAAATGGGAAAATAAATGTATGGTGTGGTGAGTCTAGTCGGGCGTTAAGAATATGTTACCAAACGACAAGAACTTAGCATATTTATTTAAATGGGAAAATAAATATGTGGCAAAGTGAGTCGGGTCGGATAATAAGGAATCACATTATATCGAGCGAAACGATCCTAAGTATAATTATTTAAATGGGAAAATAATTATACGTTGGGTAGAGTCGTGTCGAGTATAATATTGTACAAGTCATAAAGAATATTAATAAGAATAATATATGACTTGTAAGGAAAGGGTAATCCATCGCCATTGAACCTAGGATGCGAAACTATTAAACGGGAATTGGGATAAGGACGTGGTCGGGAAGTTGGATGTACGACTTGCCAAGGCACATACACCATAGGTGTAGTGACTTATACGCCTAGAACCTTTGTAGGTGCGGGATCAGAAACTTTACTATTTTTCTTCTTTGAGCCGAGCACAGTTACAGGTGAGTCTCACGGCCCCATTTCTAAACTATTTAACGTTTTTACGGGGGAAAGATATGTTGGGATTGTATGACGGGTTGGATACTTGAGTAAAGATCGCCACTCGGGGTTGAGACCTCCCCACTATAATCATTAATTCAGGAAAGAGAAACCAAAGGAATATTTGGATAGTACTATTGGTGCCTGACAAGGCCCACCCCTAATCGATAGCGTCGATTATGCATCGGCGTATGCCTGGGGTGCACGTATTCTAAAATCAAGTCGTAGAAATACCGAGTAACGACTTGGGGCGGGGGCATTATTAATTGTCTTGGTTTGGTTATAGGCTCAAGTAAATTGTAGGACTTTGCAACTCCTATAAATGTCATAACAAGGATATTCCCACTTAATAAAGTTTTATTAAATCAAAACCTGTGAACTCACCAATATTTATATATTGACGATTTTCAAACATATCTTTCAGGTAATTGAATGATGGAGGTTAGCATGGCGAGCAGGGTCGGGGGTATCTCCAAGTTGGGCGTTGGGAATGTCGTAAAAGGGTCTCATCTCTTTATTCCATGGACTTAGGGATAAAGGGAGGAGCCTCCTTATTAGTTTCAAAAACAATTTATGATTATGTACGGATAATTTGACATGATTATTGGCGTTGAATAAATGCCCGTTTGTTTAATTATTATTGTGGTTTGCATTAATCTTGGCTTAATACTTTTGAACCGTCGCGCCACGTGTTTCCGCCATAGGCGTGGTGTGACAATCACCAACCCAGTCTCCGGGATCTCACACAGATCAACAGGATGGCTAGTCAAAGTCTTGAACCAGTCTTGCTCTTTGTATTCTATGAGCACAACTTTCCCTACCCCCTCGGCCGGGTTCAATCGACCCATCTCTATGGGGATGACCCCTTGGTTGATCCAGAAAAATTTAGGCTTTCACTCCCGAAAGCTTTTCATACCTGCCCCAGCACATGCAGGCACCCCAGCACGCGGTCTGCAGGAGAGCCAGCTCTCCACGAAACTCAAACTGTAGAATACATAAAAACATGTCCACCAAGGGTTCAATCTTGTGGGCATGGCAACAAAATTCAAAAAACATAAGCCTTGACATCAAACCAGGGTGTATCTGGTTAATATGTACACCCACTGCCCGTATAAAGGTACCCAGAAACTGGGTAATCGGAACCCTAAAATTGCAATCCCGGAAGTAACAAGCATACAGCCCAACCTTCCCTGCAGGGGGTCGGTTCTAGGATGGTCTTATCCGGAGCAGGCATCTCCACACCATACGAGGAAGGGAACCCACATCCCTTCCTGAACTTCCTGAACTCATCCATCCCCCAAACCGTCATGATTTCTCCGGCATGAGGCGGCCTCTTCTTGGATCCATCATTCCTTTTCTTGGATCCCCCACGTTTTTTCTTCGGAATATTTGTGATATGTTCCATCTTCACAACTAAAATCGCCTTTCGGATGAAAATAAGCAACACAAAGATGAAGAAACTGATGAACAAGAACAAGAAATGAGAGAGAATACTTGGAGAAAAAGTAAGACGAAATGGATGAAAAAAAGAGGGATTAAATAGGGGGATTACACGTGGTCTGACGGTTTTGAATTTGAAAAGGCCATCCAATCAGCAAATGACACGTCACGAGATGAAAGAGAAAAAGGCATTTGAACCGACCCGGCGGCCCCACCACGTCTCAGGCAGTACAACCGTCAGAAACGTTTCGGCTACACAATCTGTCGCTTCATACGCGCCGACTGACAACATTGATGTGAGCATTAATTACTGACGTCCGCACCTTTACCACTTGCAATACACCGCGCATGGATACCAGAAATCAAGGTGAAGCGCAAAAAACCACCCGCATTGACACTTTCATTTTACTAAGTCCAGCGTCTCGCATGCTGCGCATACAACACACTAGACTGGGGGGACTTGAAGAGATATGTACCCGCACGTGCGCACGACCATGACGCACACACGCCAACACAACAAGATGACGTGGAGTTCTAGAAGACGGCGCATGCCAATTCAACAAAGGACAGGTGTCACCCGACAGGAGCAGGGACGTGTGGCCAATCAGAGGCATTTATTCCCTGCTCCACGATCTCCTGCCGGTACGAGGTACAGGAAAGGACAAAAAGGAAAATAGTAGGACACGTGGACCAATCACAGAGAGACAACGCGAGAAATGACAACGGTCGCATTAGTACAAGACAGCTGTCATTCTCCTCACAGCCAATCACTGGCCACCTCAGGGGCCTATAAATACCCCCCTTCGTCATCAGAAGAAGGGATCGGCTCGACGAGAGAGAATTCATACTATATAGCTGTGAGAGATAGATTATAGTCGAAACTCTGTAATAATCTGAATCAGTGTTCTGTATTCTTCTTATTGATTAATGAGAATTATGTCCATTCCTATATTTACATAACTAGCACTATTACATTCGGATTGTTATATTGGTGTTTCTTCACATACTAACAGCCTTGAAGAAATCCACTTGCTTCGATGATAAACATGCTTCTTGGTTCATGGAAGAAAGGCGACCGTAGATTTTCCTGCGATGTTGGTACTAAAATACAATTTATCATGTACTTTTTAACTTTGAATTGACGTGTGGGTTACTTGAGAATTCGTGAATCTGGTTGTGGGTTTTGTCATCTCAGTTTTCATTTGTGCTGTGTAATTCTTAGAAATAGGTTGATTTAATATTTTGAAAGCTTATTGGAATCAAATCTTTTTACTGAACAGACCTCTGTTTCGATGACTATCGGTTCGTCCCTAATCCGTTTCCAGTGTTGTTGTGAGGTGAAATGTGGTCATTGAAGGTGGAAGTATTGATTTGTGATTAGAAAGTGGAGGTTTTATGTCTTGGTAAGTTTTTCAATTCGTGTTTAATTTGATTTAAAGTGAATTCGTGTTCCTTTTAAGAGGCTAAGAACATGGTTTTTTTTATAAAAGTTAAGGAAGAACATATGGATATGTATGATTTGCATGCTGTTTGGATCAAACTGATTGATATCTAAAACTGATATTGATTAAACATTATGGGGCTGTTTGGTAGCCTCTTAATGAGGCTCTTAACCATTCAGCATTCAGTGTATTTGTTTCAGCTTCTAAATGGAATGGTTAAGTCTGAATCATTAAGTTTTGGGATGTTGCTGAACCATTAAGCACTGAACTACTAAGCGCTGAACGTTAATGAGGCTCCCCTACCAATGTGGGACAAGAAAACTAACCATTAAGAGGTCCAACATAATGATTCAGCGCTTAACCATTCAGACCTCTTAACCATTCAGACCTCTTAATGATTCAGCATTTAATCAACCAAACAGCCCCTATGTGTTGCTATTAAAATTGGAGACTTTTGTTATATGGTTTTGTTAAGATTGGGGATATTTTTTATTAGACTTGACCAAGAATAACCTATATATATATATGTGTGTGTGTGTGTGTGTGTATGATCTACTTGTAGTTTGGATAAGTTGACTGATTTTATATTGATACCGACAATAACTTATGTTTTGGTATTGAAACTGTAGACTTTTGTTTTTTGGTTTTGCAGGCTTGGAAATTGTTTTTGAAACTTGGGGAGTAAAGTAGGTGTTCGTTAACTTCCTCATATCACGAAAAGAACATATAGGTACAATAATCAAACACTTAGGCACTTAAACGCATAAGCGCCTAGGGCATTTAGCCGTTTATTCGCTTAGGGGATTAGGCGTGTAGGCTCTTAAGCGAATCAAATGCCTTAGTGTTTAGTTATTTGTTTAAGAACCTAGGCGGCGCCTAGGATGGTCCTATAATAAATCAGCAGACCTCAGTTAGAAAACGTAGAGAAAACATGATTTAAATCTATGTTAACCATCTTTTATAAAACGATGTAAACTGAAAACCAAGTTCCAAATGGTAGGGACAGTTCTCATCATGGTAGTTGTGGTGAATTACATTATAGTTACTTATATAAATTATAACATTGCAAGTTGTTATATGCCATGATCTAATACTGTAAACCATATTTTCAGGTGAGTACATTTTAATGATATTTATGTGCTTACGTGGCAATACGCGCCTATGTGCTTAAACGAATCGGCACCTAAGCGTATAAAACACTTAAACGCCTACTTTAATAGGTATCTCTGCGCACAGGCGAATCGCGAGTAAGCGCGAAAGAGGCTACCCGAATAGGAGCATAGGCTAATAAAATGCCTAGGTGCCTAAAAACCGTTTTTGCAGCCAACGTAGAATCAATCGTTGCAGCTGCATATAGCGATTATGGGTTCAACTTAGAATGGTTAGTTCCTATGAAGTTATTTATGTTTAATTAGCCTGAACTTTGTTTAGATGTTGAATGAAAGAATGTGAACCAAAATTTTGATTAATGTGTTGGAATTATACAGGTATTCAGAAATCTATTTGAACCTTTAGTAATGCTTGATGTTTGGCTCAACCACAACCTATTACAGAACTGTACAAACCATGTCGGGAGGATGGGAGGCAGGTCGATATAAGATACACAAAGAATGGTGATCTCTCTCTCATCATGTATTAAATGATAGATTTGTTGTGTAAAATATTATAGTTATTAGTTATATAAGTCTTGAGAATTATGAAAATTTATATTATGTAAGGAGCAGTGGGTAATAATTAATAAACAAAAATTTCTTCTTATTAAGATGTTGCATTAGTAATAACTTATTGTTGTGTATCGTATTTATATTAACATGTTATTCAATAAAGTCATACTATTATTTTAGATAGAAGATATAGGAAAAGAATTCTCTCTAGGGTCATGGGTAGTCGCCGGAAACCTATTCCGGAGAAGTTACAAGGTCATATTACGAAGTTCTTTGTCTCAAATCTTCCGGACAAATGTAGTGGTAAAGATTTAGCGGAGTATACAAGATCCTTGGGGGAGATTTACGATTTGTACGTGGCGAGAAAACGGGACAAGTTTGGGAATCGTTTCGGGTTTATCTCTTTCTTAGACGTCAAAGATACTGAAGAGATGATAAGATTTCTGAATAGGGTGAAGATGGGTGATTATCGCCTATACGCTAATGTGGCTAGGTTTGTGTACGAAGATGGAGAGATTGGTTCGAAACCTCATGAGACTCATAAGCCAGAGAATAGAGGGCATCAAGAAGGGACTAGGGGAGATGGTCATGCCGGAGAGGCTAGACAGTTTTCTTCATTCGCACCTGGTGGAAGATCATTCCAGGAGACATTAACGGGTCGTAAAGTAGAAACTAATGGTGGGAAGTCGGTAACTATTAAAGACGAAGTGGTGGCTTATCAGAACACGCATGGTCGGGCCTTGATAATGAGAATGATGGATTTAGATGCTTTAAAAAACGTCAACATTATTCTAAAAGCTATTGGTGTTGGAGATTGCAAGGTCCAATACATAGGCGGGTTGTCGGTGAAGGTGACGTTTGAGAACAAGGATGAAGCGGAAAAGGCGTTAATGGAAGCAAAGGAAGTTTTAGGGAGGTTCTCCGGTATATGGATCTGGGAAGGGCAATCGTTTGCGTTTGAACGTCTCGCATGGATAAAAATAAAAGGTTTACCGATACAGTTACTTCATTCTACTACCATTGACAAGATTGCGAATTTGTTCGGAAAGATTATTCATAAGCCACCTAGGTCGGAAGACGATGGTGACTTATCTTATGAGTACGTCGGAATTCTGTTTGATGAAGCTAGAAAGATTGCGGAAGAGGTTACTATTACATGGAGGGGGAGAAAATTCAAACTTTGGGTGGAAGAGGAGGTAGGCGATTGGGTGCCGGAGTTTAACGAAGAAAAGAGCAACACGGCTAACAAGGATGATAATGACTCGGTACACTCTGTGGTGAAAACCGACGATAATGATATGGAGGAAGACGTGAAGTCATTGAACGATGAGGACGAGATTCATGCTGTTCCGGTGGTCGGAATTTCTTCCGGTGAAGAGTCTATAGAAGTTAATGCGTGTGCGGATTTTGAGGATCACAATAATGGGGTTGCCAAATTGGGAAACGTAATTTTGGATGTGGTCAATGATGAGGAAGTTATTACGGGAGCGGACTCGATGGATTTCAATAATAGAGTTTCCTTTATTGGGGTGGCAGACTTGGAAGGTGGTAATGAGGAAAATTTTATTCCTGCATGTGATTTCGATTTTGAAAAGGAAAGTTGTAATTATGTGGGGCCGGATGACATGCACTCTAAGATGAATAAAAGGAAGAAAAAACAAGGAGTGCTTAAAGAAGTGGGCTTATGCACTGGGGAATATTCTAGTAGCCTAGAAAAATCTAAGGTAATTAAGAAGCCCAAGGGTGTGGGCCCATGTGAATTTTTGGATAATGACTTGGAGGAGAATATTGGGCCTGTCAATCAACAAAGGGAGGATTTAATATATTCAAAGGAACATGAAGTCCTGTTTGTGAATAATGTGGAGGAAAATACTATTCTATCGCAGAAGGCACAATTACAAGACGACAAAGGTTCAGGGGAGCTTTCAAAAAAGGAACAGAGTTCAGACAATACAGTGGAGATGGAAAACGAAGTGAACGCTACAGTTCGTGTGGGTAACTTGTTGGGAGCAGAATTGAAGAATCACAGAGAGCTTATTAATGAGGCTATTCAAGGTGAAGGCGTACAGGTAGGAGGTAAATGAATATTCTTTCTATAAATATTCGAGGTATGAGGGCTGTGGGTAAGGCGGCTTGGGTCAAGAAGTTACGTAAGTGGTTTGGAGTGAACTTTTTGTGTCTTCAAGAAACGAAGGTTTCAGGGGTGGTTTTACGTGAATTGTCGTCTTTTTGGGGAGATGGGGGGTTGGAGTTTGAGTCGGTTGATGCTACGGGTTTATCGGGGGGGTTGGTTACTGTATGGAACCCGAAGGTATTCCAACAGACGTCTGTAGTTAAACATAGAAATTTTATGGCTATTTCGGGGGTTTTATTGGCGGAGGGATTGGTTATGAATTTGGTGAACATTTATGCTCCACAGAGGTCAGCGGCTAAAAAGAATCTCTGGTCGGATCTTGCTGAGTTAATTAGAGGTTTTAGCGGTATGTATGTGTTGATGGGGGATTTTAATGTAGTCCGTAGTCCTGAGGAACGTAAAAATTCGGTTTTTAATAGGTTGGAGGCGGCTGATTTTAATACTGTTATTGATGATATGGGGCTTAACGAGTACTATATGAGAGGTTTCAAGTTTACTTTTTTGGCTGGAAAAGGGAATGATCATAAGATGAGTAAGATAGACAGGATGTTGGTATGCCATAATTTCTTTTCTAAATGGCCGCTGGCTTGTTTGAGGGCTCTAAATAGGGAGCTTTCTGATCATTGCCCTATTCTATTGACGGTGGCAGATGTTAATTTTGGTCCAAAACCGTTCAGATGGTTCAATTCATGGTTGTGGAGAAAGGATTGTGAAGAAGTGGTCATCAAGACACTTTCTACATGTGATATTCAAGGGTTGCCGGACAAAATCATAACAGAAAAATTCAAGATTCTTCGACAGGTGCTAAAACAATGGTGGAAAGGAGTTAACGAGAATGAAGGTGAAGAGTTGATTACCATGCAAAGAGATATTGAACGTCTTGAGATTATTATGGAGGAGAGAGAGTTGGAGGAAGCAGAATTATGGGTGTTGGAAGAATGTAGGAAAGGTGTAGATCATCTCAATATGTGTTCTAGCAAGGATTTCAAACAAAAATCGAGGGTGAGGTGGGCTATAGATGGAGATGAAAACTCTGTGTTCTTTCATAGGGTTGTGAATGGGAGAAAAGCTTCTATTGCTATTCCTGGTTTGTTAGTGGATGGGGTTTGGATTCATAAACCGGCATTGGTGAAACTTCATGTTCTCAAACACTTCAGAAGTCATTTTAAAGAAGGGGTAAAAAGTAGGCCTGTTATTCGATGCAATAATCTGAAATCTATCAGTGGTGTTGAAAGTGAAGCGTTGATAAGGGGATTTTCTAAAGAGGAGATTAAAGAAGCGGTGTTTGATTGTGGTTCTGATCGGGCTCCGGGGCCAGACGGTTTCAATTTTGGATTTGTGAAGCACTTTTGGAAGTATCTTGAAGATGATTTTTTGAAGTTGTTCGATGGCTTTTATGACTCTGGTGTGATTAGTAGAGGGTGTAGCTCATCGTTTATCACAATGATTCCGAAGTCTAGAACTCCGGTTGGTTTAAAAGACTATCGGCCTATTAATTTAGTTGGTATTGTGAGCAAGGTTATTTCTAAGGTGATGGCGCTTAGAATTAGGAAGGTGATGAGTTCGGTTGTATCGAATACCCAATCTGCTTTTCTTAGTGGTAGGTTCATTTTAGATGGCCCGTTAGTTATTAATGAGTCGATTGGGTGGCTTAAAAAGCATGGTAGAAAGGCGTTTATTTTGAAGTTGGATTTTGAGAAGGCATATGATAATGTTAATTGGGTATTCTTGCTTTCAACTCTTCGTTTTATGGGTTTCCCGGAGAGATGGTGCAGTTGGGTGAAGGGGATTCTTGAATCGGCGCGTTCGGCTGTTTTGGTTAATGGGTCTCCCACGTTTGAGTTTAATTGTGAAAAAGGCGTGCGCCAAGGTGATCCATTATCTCCTTTTTTATTTTTGTTGGTTATGGAGGTGCTTCATTGTATGTTAGAAAAAGCGGTGGAGTTGGGAGAAATCAAGGGGATACGGTTGGGCAGAGATTCTTTGACTATTTCTCATCTATTCTATGCTGACGATGCTCTTCTTATTGGAGAATGGTCTAAGGATAATATTCAGAGTATTGCTCGTGTCCTTCGGGTGTTTCATGTTTGTTCGGGCCTTAAAATCAACATACATAAATCTTATTTGTTTGGGGTGGGGGTTGAAGGGATGGAGGTGGAGGATATGGCGAATTTCTTGGGATGTAAGATGGGGGAGTTTCCATTTGACTACTTGGGGATTCGGGTAGGGGCAAACATGAACCGGGTGTGTCACTGGAACCCGGTTATTGATACTATTAAAAATAGGCTTGCTTCGTGGAAGGCGAACACATTATCTATGGGAGGTAGACTTACGCTCATTAAGTCCGTTTTGTCTAGCCTTCCAATTTATTATTTATCGCTTTTTAAAGCGCCTGTTAGTGTGATTAGTATCTTGGAAAAAATAATGAGGAATTTTCTATGGTCCGGGGTGAACGAAGACAAAAAGATGCATTGGGTCTCTTGGGAGGTGATTATGACTCCTAAGAAACTAGGTGGGTTGGGTATTTTGAGGGTTTCGGAGGTCAATTTATCCCTTCTTGCGAAATGGGCATGGAGATTTAAAGTGGATGATGGTGCAAACCGGAGAAAGGTTATAGAAGCGATTCATGGCGGAAGAGGTTGCTGGGATTTTTTGCCGATTCGTAGATCGATACCCGGGTGTTGGAAGGTCATAGTGAATTTATTAACCTCTTCTAAAGTAGGAGATAAGGCATTTACTCAGTTGTTTAGAGGGGTGTTGGGTAGTGGAACTAAACTTCGTTTTTGGTTAGACTTTTGGGCAGGGAATACTCTATTGAAGGATCGCTGGCCAAATCTATTTCTTGCAGAGCCTAATAAAAAGTGTACTATGAGGGATAGGTTAGTGTAGGTGCGGGTGCTGTGTACATTAATTCTGAGTGCTTTCAGTCGCTTAGAACAGTGGAGGAGATTTCTGAATTTAGCGATTTGGAACAGCTTTTGTTGGGTATGACTCCGAAGGGTGGGGATGATAGTTGGGAGTGGGTTATTAAGCCGCAGGAGGCCTTCTCAGTGAAAAGTTTGCGTGGTAAAATGCACAGTCATAGTCAAGTGGTTGGTAATGTGTTGATGACTAAGGCATTCAAATGGGAGGGATGGGTACCATTAAAAGTTTGTTTGCTATCTTGGAGGGTGGCAAGAGATAGAATTCCGACTCTAGTGGCTTTGGTTAGAAGAGGTATACATATTACTAATGTTTCGTGTCCGCTTTGTGGTTGTAACAGCGAGGATGTTCAGCACCTTATGATCGGCTGCAGCTTTTCTTATGAGGTATGGAGTGGGATTTGCAAATGGTGTAAAGTGGACCCGTTTTTTGCGTATGATTATGAGGATTTGTTATTGTTATATAAGAATGTTCACGCTGGCAAATGGATAAAAAAGATAATTCGGGGCATTGTCATGATAACTACATGGGCAATTTGGAAGACGAGAAATTCGAAGGTGTTTCAACAGACTAATTTATCGGCGCTGGAAGTGGTGACAGAAGTTAAATCTAAAGCGTTTCTTTGGTTGAAATATAGATCTAGTCGTAAGGATATTGTTTGGAATGATTGGGTGAAATACCCTTTGTATATGTTTGTATAGTTTGGTGGGTCTTCGTCTAGTCCTTGCCGTTTTTTAATGGAAGTTTATGTTCAAAAAAAATTTTATATTAACATGTTGTACCAAACTTCAAAATTCTATTCATAACATTGTAGTAAAGTTTATTTATGTTTCATTATCTTGAAGAAATTAAGAGGTAATTCATCTCACATTCTGGCTTATATAATACATGCAATCTAAAATGTTCTGGTACCGTAGTAAACTAAATATGCTAAAATGGACATGATAGTTTATTATTTGATATTTCAATTTTGCGGGCTGTTGTTAACTGATGTGTACATCATTTGCAAAAGCAAGCAACACCAAGGAATGTTGACATGGCAGATGATGTGTTTATTCTGCACGTTGAGGGTACTGCAAGTTCACAAAGAGTAATCCGCCATATAGGGAAACGGAGTTGGCCTGGTTTGTATAAATTCTTTTTAGATCCTTTCTCTTTTATTATGAATGATTGGTTTTGTTTTTGTACAAGTCAGATGGGTCGATTCGAAAATTCTAGCCAGAAGGGGAAGGGTCAAACACGTTGAAAGTCCTGCATACATCCTTCTAAATCGTTTAATTCTAAGATTTGGATTATTATTGAATTATTCTAAATGGTATGTTTGTAATCATAGTGTGCCCAAGGTGATTTAGAGATTGATGCGGCGTTAGGTCAAACTTAGACAAACGTAGGGTGTGGTATAGAGGTTGATATGTAAGGGATGGTGAAATTAGGGGTATGTAAAGAGATGCGGCTTCTGGTTGTACAAAAAACCTTACTTGGCTATATTTGTTATACATAGAACAATGTATCTAGCGCACGTGAAGTACGTATATGTTTATTGTTGATTGTACATATACTTTTATGAATTGTTGTGAATGTAGGTTTACTTTTGGTTTATATACACGCACAAAATTTGTTGTTCGCTTAACTTTTATACACAACAAAAACAATAATAGAAATATGTTTGTTAAAAAAATTGGTTATTCTTATATGTTTTTTGTTATCAAAACAGCATAAGAAGAACAAGCGCCCAAGAAAATCAACATGGTAACCAGGTTTTTGTAATGGCTTATGCTATCACATGCAACTAATATGTCAAAGAGGATTTACCCCGAATCACGAGGTAACATCAAACTTGATACACTATTTACACCAATTGTTTAAGTAAACAAACATGTACTTGTCTTTTGGTCATCAAGAAATAGAACAAGACATCTTTGAGTCAAAACAATTAGGTAAAACAAATTTATCAATTTCTTAAACTGAAAACGGCGTCTAAGGTCGCTAACAAATTAGATTTGGACTTCAGTTTTTCTTTAAATTGATAAAACTTTTCTTCAATCAATTTCGATCCGTCTGTACCTTTTTTTAGGACAAGAATTCTCTCTCATTTTCATGTGTTGTATATAGTTTGTATTAGAGTTAGAATTGTAAAAAAAAATAGAAAGGTATATTAATTTTCAAAATCCATTTAGTGAGTAGATAGATTCATAACTTATGGATGCTGAAATCTTTTTTGTGATTCAAAAAACCTTTTAAACAAGGTAAACTGATATCATATTTTGTATTCTGAATTGACTTCATTATACGAAATTCTCCGGATTGAATCAGACCAGGTCGAAGTTGACTAACCGTGCCTGAACTGAATTGTTAAATGTGCCTTCATTTTCAAACAACAACGAGAAGTTAGGCTTTTTTTGTTTATAAAAGATTGAAATGTTATGAAAATACAATAGTTGAATGGTTATTGTTGTGAATTTTTGGCAATTGACAACTTAAGTCCGATGATTTAGACGTGTGCAGGGGCTATGCAATTACAGTTGCAGCCATTCGGTAAGCCATACACTGCAAAGAGAGTGGAGAATCAAAAGTCATACCAACATCAACATGGTCATTTTGACCTTCTTACTAATGAAAAATACTTGTAGGGTACCATGGTTGATCTATCTTTATCATTGGACAAGATTGCCAACATTCCACATTGAAATTCACTATTTAATGTCTAAACTCAGTTTATAATAGCTTGTAATGTATCAATGGTTGCTGGCTATGATGCACCTAATGTTATTCGTACATTTTAATTATCATTTTAATGTCTATGCTACCTGTACGGTTTGGAGAATTTGCCGACATGCAGTCGAACGTCACGCAACGCGCGACTGTGCATCCCACTAGTTATTATAATATTCATATAAAATAACTAACATTTTTTTAATGATCAACAAAGAAAAGCCTAGTTATCCGAGATAACTCAATAACTAAAGGAGACCCCATACACCCATGATCACCGATAGTGTCGGTAGCCCAAGCTCACATCTACATTTTTGGGGAAAACCAACCGGCTAAAGGTCCACAATGTAAAATCGAATTGGGATCAAATTCAACTTGAGACTAATGACCCTCAACCTAAATTTTCACTTCCACTTCAATATCAATTGAGCTATAACTCATTAACACTTATAAAACAACTAAATTAAAGCTGAAACCAGAAACATCTCGTTTTATAATAATTTTCTAAACCCAAAAAAGAAAAAGAAAAATAATAATATACATAAAAATTTGGCCTAAAGGGGCACATGTAGAACTCTTGTTTCACTTAACTGATTTTAACCAATCCTGCACTGCCACATCACTTCACTGATTTACTTCACTGAAACATTTTTTTGTAGGCAGCACTTAACTTATTCACTTCACTGAAATCTTTATTTTTTATTATTATTTTTGAAGAAAAATTAATTAAACATATCATTAAACTAAATAAAATAAAATTACATAATATTCATAAAATAACATCAATACATGACATCAAACCATTATTTAAAAACATAAATAAATAGTAGAAACACGGCTATATTATAAAACGTCCTCTCATAGCTCTCCAAACCTCGACCATCGGGTAGTTATCATTGTGTATGCTTCGGTATTGGTTACGGGCTTATTCAAGTAATTCATCTTCGTTTAACCACGTATTGGCGTCCATCGCATTAACGAATAATTGTTGAAATACTGCGCACTTGGACTTTAAAGATACAAACTTTCCATATATCACGTCCGTTGAATGCTGGTTTTCACCCATTTGTTCATTGAATCTTGTGACAACCGCTTTCCAAAAACTTTGTGTTCCCTCGGGTCCCTGCTCTTGAATAGCTATATAGCTATTCACCAAGGCGAGTTCGTCCTCCAAGTTCCAGATTGGTTGTCGCACACGGTTTAGCGGAGGCGGGATTGGATTTGGATTTGGGTTCTGGTTTGCATTTGTGATCAACTTGAAGATGACCAATTGATAAAAATTGGCTTTGGTTTTATACTAAATTAACGGTCAAAAAATTGTTACCGTTTTATATTAAATTCATTCAAACGGTCAAAAAAATCTATATATATATATATATATATTGCAAAGGGATTAATCCTACATGTCATATTCTTATGCAATCTCTCCTTTGAGAGATGTCACATAGGATGTGATGTGACAAGTGTAAACCAATTAAAAAAAAGGAATAAATATGATTTAACCTAATCTATTATAATTTTTAATCTAATCTATTAAATACCTAATCTACTAAATCTAAATATTAAAACTTTACTATTTTTTCTCTCATGTTTCCTCCCATAACTTTTAAACGCTAATATCTTTTATATACAAGATTTTTTTAAAGAAAAAAAATTACACCAAATTAACGAGCGATTTATTATCTTTCCAACGAGTACCATAGTGCTATATAAAAAACGGAGAAAAAATGACTATTTTTTGTAACCCGACACGTATTGTGTCGGGTTTGGGATTAGTTTAAAAAAAATTGTGGGTTTGGGTCGGGTCTGGGATTAGGTGATACCCGACCCGATTACCCGAAACAATATACCCAAATACCCGAACTATATACCCGATTATATACCCATGAATTTTTTAACGCATCACATAACCCCTTAGACTAATGCGTTCAATATTTCAATAATTAACTTTTTTTTCTTATTTCATGTTAGTTTTTTTTAGAATAATTGATTAAAAACTTCCAAATTCATTTGTAATGACACTAGATTTATACCCCGACGCAGACAGAGGCGAAGCATGCTTTGGGCCAGGGGTGGCCCTGGCCCCCCTGTTTTTTGGCGCAGTAGTAGAAATTTACGGTTTTCATAGGTGAATTGAGTTCGGGTTAAGTCCGGCCCCCGCCAACTTTCCACTACCGATTGAAAAAAATTGAGTTCGGCCCCCGCCGATTCCGAAACCAAGCTTCGCCACTGGACGCAGAGATTTGTTTTTTTTTTTATATTTGAATATGATAACTTATGGCAGTGATTTGTTTAAAATAATAATAATAATAATAATAATAATAATATATTTTATTATGTCATATTAGATATTTCAACCCGGGACGCTCCCGGGATAAAAACTAGTTATAAAATAAATACTAAAAATCGACCGCTGCAATTATTATTAATGGTTACCAGCATGGTAACAAAAACCAGAAAACGGTTCACGGGACCCCTACCAGCACGGGTGGCGACGGTGTTACCTTGCTGTTCGTAGGGTACCCATACCCAATTCTAATAGCGCCCGGTCTACACCCTTACAAAGTAAAAAAAAAATGTCTACGGGTGTCGCTCTATGGTCATTCACTCATTCGCGAATATTGTCCGTATTCGAAGCATTTTCAGCATCACGTGGAACATCATGGCTCACTTGTCCATCCCAGCCTCGTTTTCATCGAATATTTTTTTATTCCAAAGGTTTGTGTAATTAAATTAATTAAATTAGATAGAAGAATTAAATTCTGTTTAAAATGATTTAAGTAAATAGAATATAGAACTACAAATTGTGCTTATGAGATTTGAACTCATAACTTCCATAAAATATATGCTACTAAGACTGTAAGGAGTGGGGGCGGGAAGGGGGGGTAACACTGCCGCCACAGGGGCGGGAAGCTTGGCGTGGGGCTGGGGCGGGGAGGGCTTCACCGGCGTGGGGCTTGGGGTGGGGGTGAGGTGGCAGCGATCTATTGGTCAGGTTTTTTTTTTTTTTTTAACTTTAACACAATATAATATTATTTCCTTCCCCCCCTCTTCCCCCCTTCCACTCCCCACAATTATTTTTCCCCCCACAAGGGTCCCACAAGTGCCACATGGCACTTCATCCCCATCTTTCCCGCCCCCCACTCCTTATAGTCTAAAAGTTTTGTTTCCTCTCTCGGACCACCAATCATCAATCCACCATAGTGAAATACACATTGTTTTATTAGAGGGGATGGGGCGCCCACGGTAAAAGGTGCTCGGTTAGGGTTGCCACGTGGCAACATCGCCGCCAAACTTTTAACAACAATGGAAATTGTTACCATTCGACAAGATGTAACCGGTCGGCAATGATAAAAATTGATGACTTTGAATGTGAAGTTGACATGGCAGAGGGTATTGGATGGGCTCGGCTAGTTGCCTGGGTGCCCCGTCCCCCTTTCGTTTTATATTCTTTAGTGTGAATGTAAAAGTTATACATAAATCACATCTATTTATATTTTAAAAAAAATGGATATAATTCTTCTTAGTTATGAATTTAAGTCATTTTTTAAAATTATTTAGAGGGTGTTTGGTTGTTTTTTAACTTTTGTGATCGGAAAAGCCAATAAATTAATAAGTTGTTTTTCTAAAAACGTTTTCTTAGCTTACTATGAAGGTTGATTGTATGGGTTAGGGCACAAGGGGTGCTCCACTGAAACTGTTTTCACTTCACTGATTTCTACCAATCCTGCACTGCCACATCACTTCACTGATTTCCTTCACTGAAACATTTTTTTGTAGGCAGCGCTCCACTGATTCTTTACCCAACTATCAATTATTTTCACACATAATAATAATAATAATAATAATAATAATAATAATAAAAACAAAGGAACCAAATATAATATAGTTTACAAATTTTTGTGAATGGCCTTTTATTTCAGTTTAAGAAACGGCCTTTTTTTTCATTTCAGTTTAAGAAACGGCCACGCACCTCACTTCGTTTTATAATAATAATAATAATAATAATAATAATAATAATAATAATAATAATAATAATAATAATAATAATAATAATAATATGTTGGAAATATATAAGTGAATGTGAGTTTGGTTTGTCCCACATTGGTGGGGAGATGGAAAATGAATGAGTTTATAAGGTGAAACTAAATGGAAGAGATTAAATTCTTTGTGTTACGTTATACTCTGGCATCTACCCGCGCGCGCAGGGGGTGCAAAAAATGGGTTCTGGTTCGGGAAAATTTCTTCAACCAACGCGACGCTCGCATCTGCGGACACGAATGCACAGCTCGAAAAACCCAAGTCCACAGGAGGTACCCGTGACCAATTCTGGTAGCGCCTCGTCCCCTAGTATATTTGTAAGTTGTATCTCAAAAGCTAAAACAAAAAAAGTTGCTTGCTCGTTAAATACTTCAACAAGCTAACCGACGTCCTTTTCCTTTTAGTGGATGATTAAAGATATTTATTTGTATCAACTTAATCGTGTATGATTATTTTTTAATTAAATATAGTTATTATATTACTATTCAAATAAATTTAATATGAAATTAATTATTAATACTTTAAATAAAGTTATTTTTTTTACTTAAAAACTTTACAAAGTTCAAATTTATGTTAACTAAAAATGAAAAATAATGAAGATATTCGTTTTTATAAGTGATGTCATAAAATTTTCAAATACTTGATGTAGTTGAAGGGTAAATAATAGTAAAAATAAAATATGTTAAATAATAAAAAAAATAGGTGGTACTAAAAAACCAAAGTTAATTGCCATTTGAAAAAAAAAAGTGTTTTAAAAATTAACTTAATAAAATTTATAACTGTCACGTCAATGTTCGTTTTAATACATATCTTGACGACTGTGTACGTTAACAAATTACATTATATTTTATTTTATTAGTATAATATACCAATTTTTTTCAGCCGTAAAATGCATATGTTTTCTTAAATATACCTTTCTTATTTAATTATATAAAATTGATTTTATCAATTGTGTAATACACGGGGTTGTAACCTAGTGACAAAATAACTAAGTAAACGACAATGAAATTTTATATAATAAATCTACACAAACTATAGTCTTCCAAAACTATTTTTCTAGAAAGTAAGATAATAGTAATGATAGCGATAATAACAACTAATTGATAAGAGAGTTATAACTTATTACATTTTCAATGTTATCAATTTTTCAAAAGACTTTTAAGTACATAAAGAAAATTAGTTGCTCATTTTTACGTTGATATGTTATTTTTCATATGTTTGAATCCATATAATTTTAATCATAAAATGATTTTAATCTATGAAAATAAGTAACTATGAATATATGTTATTTTTCATATGTTTGTATCCATATAGTTTTAATCATAAAATGATTTTAATCTATGAAAATAAGTAACTATTAATAATTGCAAGTGAAACATGTTAACAAAACAATTTAGATACTTATCATCAAAAAGATAAAAATTAAAGTGTGAAGAGTTCAAAAGATTGCTACCAAAGTACCCATTTCTCATATGATCAAGTTTAGATCAAAAATAAAAATACCCAATTTATGTTCACACTTGCTTTTCAAAAAGCGGGTGCCGGAAACATTACTCAAACAGATTTAATTTACTTTTTTTATTATTTAAACATGGAAGAAAACAAAACAAGGTTAGCAGTCATCTATAAAATATATTTTTTAAATACTTTTTTTTAATGACAAATTTTATAAGATCATAATTTCACTTGCACTTTTAAAAATTTAAACATATAACCTCACATTTATAAGGGGTATACCATACCATTAGACTAAAAGGTCATAGATTAATACTTCTTTTCTTGCTTTTACAAAATGAATATAAATAAATAAACAAACAAATAAATATTAGGCGGTAGGGTGTGTGGGGTTGGCATAGGCTCGTCGAGCTATAGCCAAGGATGGCTACACCGCCCCCGGCCCGTCATCATCCTCACTGTCCTCCTCTAGCCGATTGTGCCAGACCTACTCATTGGTAAATTTGTTTTTCTTTTTAAAGGGAGAAATGTCCATCTTCATCCCCTTTGCTACATTCCCGTCTTATCTAGCCTACCTTACAATGATATGACGCTTACGCGGAGGACTATCCTCCTCCACACCTCGTACCTTCGTGATATAGAGCTCACAAAACAATCATTTAATTTTGTTGTCACGCACATGTTAAATACACACACATTAAAGGTCAAAATAATAAATTAAAACCACACCAATGGAAAACAATTATTTAATTCAAAATATTAAATATATTAAATTAAAAAAAAAAAAAAAACATAACAACTTGAATTTAAATTTGTATGTATATAGATAGATTTATGTTCTTAAAAGCTAATCCAGAAAGAAAGAAGGTTTTCTTCTTTCTCTCCAAAATCTTTTCTTCAAGTCACTCCTTAAGGTTTGTATAATAAATCCTTATTATTATCATTATTATTATTATTATTATTCTACATTATTTTCAAATATATTTAAACATCACAATTAATAAGATTACGTATATATTTTTTTAACAGAATTTGATAACAAAAAACCAATGGAACAAGAACAATTAAATACTTCATCTTCAATGAGATCAAATGATAATAATAATAATAATATGAGAGGGGGAATGAATCAATCAGGACCGTCCAAATTCCCATTAACATTTGTTGAAATGATGGGTGCATGCGGCGTCGTTTTGTTCTTTGCCATTGGTCTCACCGGAGTTTACTTAACCTTGCCGGAATCTGATTATAGTTTTCTTAAGCTTCCAAGAACTCTTGAAGATCTTCATATTCTCAGGTGTGAAATTACTGAAATGCCCTTTGGCTATTTATTGTTAAAGATTGGATCTTTTTGTGTTTTTGGATAATGGGATTTGCTCAAAATTTGATTTTTTTTTTTTTTTTGTTGGGTTTGATGTTATTTAATTTATTGTAGTTTTTAGTTTTTTTGTGATCTTGAATTTGTGAGTTTTGGATTGATTTGATTGTGTAACACGCTAGGCAAATCTCGGGTTGGTTAGGAGATTAGAGAGCGTTTTGGGCGCGTTAGGTGTGACCATAAACAAAGTCATGAGCTTGGTTTTAAAATGCGCGCATCAGGGTGCCTAACGCGTGTTACATGATGCGGTGAATGGTGATGAGATAGCATCAATGCGGTTGATGCTCGCTTGGTTTAAAAATGCAGTTGATGTGTGATGCAGCCTGATGTGGCGCCTTATCTCGTTAACTAGTATTAGTATAGTATTTGAACAAATCTGACTAGAGATGATGTGAACGTTTTATGTTATAGTGTTAAGTTGAAATATTATCTATATACACTTTTTAGTATTTTTACTTAACAACGAACGCATTGCATATGTGATGTGCGCTTCGTGGATGGGCTTTCAATATCAAGACGCATTGGATTGCCACGCAATTTTAAAACCAAGGTTGCGAGCTCCTTGTGGGCAAAACAGACAATATTTGATTGATATAAGGGGTCAGATGTTATAGATTATCTAATTTCTGTTATATATCTGTAGAGATCATCTGGAGAACTACACGAGTGACTACACGCTTCAGGTTCTCGTGGGTTATTGCACGGTTTACATTTTTATGCAAACGTTTATGATCCCAGGAACCGTTTTTATGTCATTGCTCGCGGGATCCCTCTTTGGGGTGTTTAAAGGTGTAGCCTTGGTGGTTTTTGCAGCCACCGCGGGTGCATCTTCATGCTACTTTTTATCTAATTTAATCGGACGGCCCCTTATCACTTCTCTTTGGCCGGATAAGCTTGTTTTCTTCCAAGATCAGGTGACTGTTGCAGGCATTGTGTTCAGTTAACCCGACTCGATAAGCTTGTATATCTTTTAATCATTTTGTTTATTTACTTAGGTGGCAAAAAGGCGAGGCGGCCTGCTGAACTACATGCTGTTCCTACGGTTGACTCCAACGTTGCCCAACACGTTTATTAACGTTGCATCACCAATCGTTAACGTGCCATACCATATTTTCTTTTTAGCGACTTCCATCGGGCTTATTCCAGCGGCTTTCTTAACTGTCAGGGTATTTTTTTTAACCTTTTTTATAAATTCAAAGGATTTATTTAAAACATATTTATATATATATCATATTATCTATCAGGCTGGAATAGCTCTTGGTGAACTAAGGTCAATTGGGGACTTGTATGACATACAGTCAATAGGCACCTTGTTTCTCATAGGGCTCGCATCGATTACACCTACACTGATGACCAAGAATAGACCATAGAGTTTAGTTGTACAGATGTAGCATCAACCTTGGATCGAGCTCAGATTACGTTGGCCTCGGGGCTGTTAAAGAATGTGTTCAATGTTTTATGGTTTATGTTCTTTGTAATAATGTAAGATGCAGGTTAGTTTGTATGTGAAAGACTTGTTTATATCTGCAGTTGTCAATAGTTGCTTTTTAATCATTTAAATGTTATCATGTTATGATTCACATAGGCCCGCTTACAGCGGCTGTGTGCATATAATGTATATATGTGTGGCCCTCGGTGGGCGAAAGTAAAGTTGCATTAATTTTAACGTTATTTTACTAATTTCGTGAAAATGACGGACGGTTAATCATGCATCAGGTGGTGACGTTGATAGCCAAAAGTTAAAACGGGTTCGTGTCATGAACGGGTCAGCACATTAATGACACGATTAAAAACGTGTCCAATCAAGTTTAACCTGTTCATGACACGAATAATAAAGTTTAAACCATCATTGAAGTAAAAATAACTAAAACATAATATCAATTTAAATCTTTTGAAATAAGCCAATCCAAACAAAGTTTATACAAAGTTTGCTTGCTATAAGATACCAGCATACACAAATAAACAGACCTATCTAAACTTCCTAGGTTTCTTGTTTCGACTATTACTTTGTGGTGTACGGTTTTCTGGCTTGCGTTTCATACCTCTGCTCCCACCATCACCGCCAGTGCTAGATGCATTTGCTGCCGCCTTTCTAGCAGCAACCGCTGGCCTTTTTTCAGACCGCACTTTTCGCTTCACTGCCTTTTCACTTCCTGATTCAGTCCTGCCAGGTTTAGCTAATCTTGTGGCGAACTTCTTCTGGCCGCCAGATTTGGTGGCCCGGATTCCCTGGTAAGAGGTGCTGCCGCTCACAGCCGCCTTCTTAGAAGAACCGTAATTCTCAGGAGTTGATGGTTCCTTCCTTTTAGAAGGCGTTGAGTTCGAGTTTGTTTTCATGGCATGAGATACCCTCAATTCCCTGTCTCGAAGCTTCAATTTTTGTTTCCTAACAACCGTATTCGCTGCTTCCTGCAAAATATACAAAGCTTAACTATTAACAGTTGTGATTGGACTTTATCAATGAGAAAATATAAAGTGCATATAGGTATACATACCCTTGTTGTAAACAAGACATAAGCAATGCCTTTTCCCAAGCTCGTACCCGGATCTCTAACAACTCGAATGGCCTCGATGCAGTCTTTCAGATTACTAAAACCAGTAAACAACTGATAAAGTTCTTCGTCCTGAAAATCACACAAAAAGACGTATCATACTTAGTAATATTAAAAGTAGCCTTTTAATGCGTTTGTTTATGAATGGGTCGATTTGGGTTATCGTTTATTTAACGGATCAAATTGTAGTGATATATAAAAACTAAATCAAAATTTTGAAAAAAAAAAAGATTTAACCCGACCCGACCTGCTTCAATGAGTTCAACCAATACACAGCTACTCCTTTTGACATAAACGCATTTTGACCAGCTACCCAACCCGCTCATTCTGCCACCTTAATACGAACTGAAAACTTATGCCAAAGAAATGTACCTTCACATCAAATGGAAGATTGCCAATAAAAACAGTCCTTTTGGTGTCATAAAGAGGAGCATTTTCTCCCTTCAATTTCTTGCGAGGTGGACAAGCTCTGTCGACATGAATATGATTTCCGCCCACCTTGATAACGAGATCAACATTTAAAATCATTAAATTGCGCAACATCTAGTTAAACTTATACTTTAGATGCTTATAAGTAATAAGTTACGAGCCAAAATGTAAGAGAATATGCCAATTTTATGTAAAGACCTATGAGATTCGCATATCTACTTATAATTGGTATTTTAACTACGACACATAAGGTGGTTATTAACTGCATAACCGCCTTTGTTTCTCTCTCTCTCCCACTACATCCGAAAAGCATTACGTACAAGTGATTATGCAGTTCTCGTGATTCCCTACTACGTAAATTGGTTGCATATGGAGCACACATCTATGCCATATTCCATGAAATTTAATGTTTTGGGTATCACACAAGAAAACCATGCAATATACACAACTACAAAAGTCCTCTCCAAAACAAAGATTCTCAACTTTCACGTTATTGTTAATTACTAGACGACAACTTGTTTTATGCAAGAATTGATAACTAACCAAAAATCCATAAATATATAGTTCCTACTTACTATCTGTCACAAACTGAAATATTCTAAACACCAAAATCTATTCATGATGATATTGCATACTCTTGAGCTTGGTTCAAAAAAGCGCAAGGTGCTCTGAGGCGTTCTAGTTCCAAAATCCGAGGCGCGGGGCGAGAGCTTCATGTATGTGAGGCGCCCAAGGTAAAAAAGAGCAAAAAATATTTATACAAGCCAATACTACATATTCTACTTGAGTACTTGTTAATCATTCCTAAACACAATAGCATAATTATAAAACACACTTAAATAATTCATTAAACATACATTAAACACACATAAAATCTTAAAAGAAACCATGATTTTGACTTTTGGCCCAAAAAATCTTGATTTTGACTTTTGGCACCAAAAAACCCTAATTTTGACTGAGGCGACGCCTCGGGCGCCTTAGCGCCTCACAGCGCTTCATGTAGTTGAGCGCCTCAAGCCAAAACAAAAGCAATTTTCCTAGCGCCTCAGGCGTGCTTTTTTAAACCAAGCTCTTGAGTATTGCTCAAGTTTATACTAAATAACTTCCTAAACCAAAACAAAAGCACAAAACTTTCAAGAAAGCAACTTACAACTGCCATGTTATGCGACAAAGAAGCTTGAGCAGAATCCTCCGTCTTAAAAACAATGTATGCATTAACCCTGCGTTCACGCGCATCAACGTTTAAACAAATTTCGACAATCACCCATACATACCACCGCGCATTCAATTTTGCTTTAAAAGCTAAAAGAACTCAAATGCCATAATAAATATGTTGAATTCCAAATTCAGCATACCATTTAACACAAATCTATAACAATAAATCTGTTATGTTTATATACACATAACTAACCTATCAACAGCATCATTGATCTGTTTCTTGATGATAGCACCTTTCCTCGGAGTCTTATCCTGCAAAATAAAACACACATTTTACATAATCTAAACCAATGTAAATTCAAACATAGTCAAGAGAACATATTCAACAATACCCACATCTAATATAGGAACAGACCGAATCCTAACAGACTCGATCTCACCGAACCGCTCAAACTCCCTCAACAAAGCCTTCTTCTTAACCTTCAAAGGCAAATTCCCAACAAACACAGTTCTTAACAACTTTTCCTCATCATCAAACCCTTCTTTAACAACAAGCTCTTCTTTATCCACTTCCTTCCTCTTCCCCCCAATTTTCACTTTCACCCCTTCATCTTTCATTAATTCCAATTTCACCCCTCCATATTTCCTTTCCTCATACTCTGCTTCAACCTCTGCCCTCTTCCTCTTCTTTTCCCTCTTCCTTTCATCTTTCTCATCAAAGTTCAAACCTTTTATACTCTCTGCAACAAACCCAATTCCCAGTTTGGTTTTCTTGACATCCAATTCACTGTCTGAATCATCTTTATTATTAATATTATTATTATCTGATTTGTCCTTTTCTTTTCTTTTTCTTTTGCTTAGCAACTTATTCGATGAATTGGGTATCTGGGTATGGGTTTTTTTAGGGCTATCAACGTCTAATCGAAGGACTTGTTGAAGTGATTGAGATTGGTTGGTGGGTTTGGTTCTGTAAGGGTTTGAATCAGAAAAGATTGAAACAGAGGATGGGTCATTGGATTCTTGGTTGTTGGTACCAAATAGGGATTTGAAAATATTGTTTGAAGGAGAAGGATTTGGGGTTTGTTTGGGTTCATTCCCCATTTTTTCGAAGTGGTGGATTGGTTTGAGATCTTGGGTAGAACCCTAAATATGTGGGGTAATAATCAAGCTATGTCTTACGTGTCTTGCTAAATAAACATAGACCGATAGGGACGGGTATTCTGGGTATGAAATACACAAATATATGATGGTTGATGAGGCCCACATCATCGTCACCATGATAGATCAAGGGTGTGGAGTAGGGATGAGCATCCAAGGCCGAATACCGATTTGTACTATATGTGCAAATCAAAATCGGGCGGATCTTTACCCGGAGTAGAGCATAAACCTAAAAAGATTAAAGAGGTCCATTTAAGAACAAGAAAATGACATCGTGATTTGGATTGGATCTCGATGAAACAATCCATCAATGAGAAGTGAATTGGATAAGTTTAATTAGTTCTTTTTTGATATTATACGTTATAAGGAAAGGATAAGGAAAGGAAGACAAACTCGTATTTAGTTTAGTGAAAAATAAAAGAAAATCCTTTTATTATAAGTTTATTATAAGTTAGAAGGAACTTGCTATGAAAAAAGAAAAAGTATTGGAATCTACACATTGACTCTTTTTTTTTTTGAACCGTATGCGTCAAAAGGCGCATGTACGGTTCCGAAGGGATACACTTTTACCCTAATCAACCGACTTTATCGAGAAAGATTACTTTTTTTAGGTCAAGAGGTTGATAGCGAGGTCTCAAATCAACTTATTGGTCTTATGATATATCTCAGTATCGAGGATGATACCCAAGATCTGTATTTGTTTATAAACTCTCCTGGCGGATGGGTAATACCGGGAGTGGCTCTTTATGATACTATGCAATTTGTGCAACCAGATGTACATACAATATGCATGGGATCGGCCGCGGTCCTGATACCGAACCGAGGGGTTTCGGGATCGGTATCGGTACCCATATTTATGGATTTTCGGTTTTGGTATTATCGGTATCGGTACGGGATCGGTTTGGTATCGGTATTTTAAGGTAAAATGCTGACCATACCGATACCGAACCAATACCATACCGTGTGTGTTCGGTATCGGTATTGGTTTTTTGGACTTTTCGGTATCGGTATTGTCGGGATCGGTATCGGTTCGGTACCGATACCGTCCCGAGCTCATCCCTAGTGTGGAGTAGGAGCATCATCAACCTTTTATTTTTATATAATTTTTTGTTTTTTTAATTAATTAATATTATAAATCAACATCTGAGTTAGAAATCAGTAACCCGTGGAGCCCCGGCAAGACCGGCGAAATCGTGATTATCATGCCATTGCCGAGAGAGGGGGGATGTGTACGCCGGGCTGGCATAGGCATGCCGTGGCTATGCCATCTCTACATCGATCAGCCTTATAGGGTTGTAAACGAATATGAACAAGGCACTCTTCGTGTTTGTTTATTAAGAAAATAACGTGTTCATGAACCTTTCATTAACACTTAGCGAATGAGATTTTAGGTCGTGTTAAGGAAATGAACGTTCTCGTTTTTGTTTGTTTCTTGTTTTGGGTACCGGACAAAAGCGGACAACAACAAACACAAATGAACGTTCATGAACATAAACAAACATAAACGAACGTTCATGAATGCAAACGAACACAAACAAGCATTCATAAATAGAAACAAACATATATTGATTTTCAAATAAAATCGTCACCTTTCATCACAAACATTATGTAAATATGTGCAAATTATACTAACCCAGTAATCCAAACATACTTGACATAATCTTAATCACATAATTACCATAAACAGTGTCCAAAAAACACACAAAAATATCATAGTAAACTTGAAGTCCTCATTTAATTCACATAAAATAAACTCGAAGTTTTCATTCAACAACAACAACAACCATACCCAGACCCCAGTAGATCCCACAAATGGCAAAAAATATTAATCAAAATAAGATAAGTAATGGTGAGACTATTTTATTCCACAGAGATAATCCTTCACTAGTTGTTTATGGATTGGACTGACCTGCAAACACAAGTAGAATTCGGGTAGGGAGACGACTACACGTGGTAGTAGTTTGTAACAAAAATGTGGGTGAATGGGGATACTATCAGTGATAGCTCTTTGGGTTAGCAAAAAGTGTCATCTCCATTAGGGATGTGATCCCTTATATAGAGGTGAACGTATGCCACCATTACCCTAAACCCTAATCATAGTGGGTCGATGCCCGATTAGGGTTGTCTTAACTACCCTTAGCTATAGTAGTAAAGTAGTTATGGAGAGCTACATATAAGGAAAGGATGGAACGGTTACCGCCTTTACCGCCACGCGCGCTAATTATCCTCCGTGATTAATGCATGGCTATTGACCGTGTGTGACATGCATGTGCTATTGTCAGCGCAGAGTTTCATTCCGCGTAGCTCTTAAAACCGGGTCTAGGTATGACCACTTGTCAGTTTAGTACCCAATCCCATCAAATCTCTAATAAACAATCAAACATAAACGAACACGTTATCGAACGTTCACAAACATAAATAAACGAACGCAGTCTCTGTTCATGTTCGTTTGTTTAACTAAACAAATGCAATTTAGTGTTTGTGTTCGTTCATTTAATAACACATACGAACTTCTCATCAAACGGTTCACAAACTGTTTGTTGAATGATTGCTTCGTTTGTAGCCCTACCTGCTTACGCAAAGCATATACCCTAATTATATATTCGAAAATTTTTGTTTTTGTGTTTTTTTAATGATTTTTAGTGATGTTTTATTCTCCTAACCTTCACTACATATATAATGGATTTTATTAATATCATATATTTTGATGTTACTAGTATTTATCCCGGGAGCATCCCGGGTTAAAATATTTAATATGACATAATAAAATATTTAATATGACAACATAATTAATGACTTGCCAATATATAATTAATGAATATTATTATTATTTATTTTAAACAAATCTCTGCCATAAGTTATCATATTCTAATCTAAAAAAAAAACGAATTTCTGCGCCGGGGTATAAATCTAGTGCTATTACAAATGAATTCGGAAGTTTGTAATCGATCATTCTAAAAAGAACTAACATGAAATAAGAAAAAAAAGTTAATTATTGAAATATCGAACGCATTAGTCTAAGGGTTATGTGATGCGTTAAAAAATTCATGGGTATATGATCGGGTATATAGTTTGGGTATTTGGGTATGTTGTTTCGGGTAATCGGGTCGGATATCACCTAATCCCAGGCCCGACCCAAACCCACAATTTTTTTTAAACTAATCCCAAACCTGACACAATACCTGTCGGGTTACAAAAAAAATAGTCATTTTTTTCTCCGTTTTTTATATAGCACTATGGTACTCGTTGGAAAGATAATAAAACGCTCGTTAATTTGGTGTAATTTTTTTCTTTAAAAAATCTCGTATATAAAAGATATTAACGTTTAAAAGTTATGGGAGGAAACATGAGAGAAAAAATAATAAACTTTTAATATTTATATTTAGTAGATTAGGTATTTAATAGATTAGGTTAAATCATATTTATTCTTTTTTTTTTAATTGGTTTACACTTGCCACATCACATCCTATGTGGCATCTCTCAAAAGAGAGATTGCATAAGAGTATGACATGTAGGATTAATCCCTTTGCAATATATATATACTAGTTTATACCCCCGGAGCGTCCCGGGTTGAGAAATCTAAGTAAAGTGAAAAAAGTTAGAAGTATCTAGACTATAAAAATGGCATCTGCCAATATATGATTAATGAATATTATTATTATTATTATTATTATTATTATTATTTTAAACAAATCTCTGCCATAAGTTATCATATTCTAATATAAAAAAAAGGTAATTGGGTTGGGTATCACCTAATCCCAGACCCGATCCAAACCCACAATTTTTTTTAAACTAATTACAAACCTGACACAATACCTGTTGGATTACAAAAAATAGTCATTTTTTTTCTCCGTTTTTTATATAGCACTATGGTACTCGTTGGAAAGATAATAAAACGCTCGTTAATTTGGTGTAATTTTTTTCTTTAAAAAATCTCGTATATAAAAGATATTAACATTTAAAAGTTATGAGAGAAACATGAGAGAGAAAATAATAAAGTTTTAATATTTACATTTAGTAGATTGGGTATTTAATAGATTATGTTAAATCATATTTAAACCATATTTATTCCTTTTTTTTAATTGGTGTAGAGTTGACACATCACATCCTATGTGGCATCTCTCAAAAGAGAGATTGCATAATATTATGACATGTCATAAAAAATGCTTTGGTTTATTATATACTAGACTAGCTGATTACCCTGGGAGTGTCCCGGGGTTGAAAAATGTAACATGACTTAATAAAAATGATAAAAGTGGAAAACATACCAATCATAAACTCAGTCATGCAGATTATTAATTCTCATTTGCGTTCACTGACCTGAACTTTGAAGCAAATGTGACGATTCATAGCTCACTTAAGCAGTAGCTCTAGCTTTCTCTTCATACTCATGTGGTGACTGAAGAGTACAAATGAGGTTGCGGTCTCCATACACACTGTCTACACGACTTGTTACATAAAATCACATCAGAATATAACGAAAAGAAAAAAAAACGGTGTTTGGAATAGGAGTTTTGAAGGTGGGAGCGAGAGACGAAAATGTGGTAGGCCTGAACTTAGCAGCATGAAGCCATAGAGCAAGGTACGCTGCGTATTCTCTAGAATACAGTTTAGTCCACTTATCAGCCATGAGGAATTGTGGTGGGTGAGGAGCACCCTGCAAACATAATATTTTCTAATATCACTAATAATATTCGAGAATAAATTACTCCAAAACAATCATAATACCCCTGGAGCATTCCGGGATAGACAGATTCTAATTTAAATATTAGGATTTTGGATGTCTAATGTATGTATTTTTATTTCATCTCAATAAATCTAACAAAAACTCTAAAACTCACAATTCTTCCATAGTTGTCAATACTTTTCTACACCTATTGTCAACCCTAAACAACCAACAAACTATAAAAACTTCTATTTCAAACCATCATGAACCAAAATTGAACTTACCAGTTATCAAGAGTCATTTACCTATAGTTATTTAACATTAATACAACTGAATTCAATCTTATTGCTGGCAAAGATCTACTCAAAGTACATAAACATAATCACATCTCTCCAATCTCTTACACTCAATCACTGCATGTCCATACTATTCTAATCAGTAATAACTCATATTCCCTAACCTAAAACCTAATCACTAATCAGCTAAACAATCACTTAAGTAAACTGCAACTATTCAAAAACTCATCACATCTCTCCAATCTCTCACATTCTAATGACTCCTGTAATTCCTAACCTAATCAACTAAACAATCACTTAAGTTGAAAGTTGCAACCATTTAAAAACTTATCACATCTCTGTAATCTCTCATACGAACCATCTTAAATGATTAATAGATAAAATGTTTAATTACTTAAAGATAGATATACATAGTAAATGGGACATATATGTTGAGTTTGGTGCACAATATGAAATATTTTAATAATTCATAATGCATAAATTAAACAATGATAAAGAAGCACCCATTGATTTTAGTAAGCTTCTTTCTCCTTTACCATTACGCAAGCACGTTAAAGCTTGTTTCTCTCTCTAATTTTAGTCTATGAAGACCAATAAAAGCTCTTTTATCCCTCTATGAAATCAACGACGGTGGAAGAAGAAGACGGTAGAAAACGACGGTGGAAGAAGACGGTAGAAAACACGGTCAGAAGTATGATTTTTAAAGCATTCGTCGTAATGGCGATGGAAGTGATGCTCGGAAGTACGAATTTTAATGGCGTTAGATGTAGTAGTGGTGGAGGTGATGGTTGGAAGTATAGTCGGCAAGCTTTTAGGTGGGGTCGAAGCCGCAGTAGACACGGAGGGGTTGTTTGGAAGAGACAACATTGAATGCCACGTCAGCAAAAGTGTTTTCTTTTATATATATAGATAGATTATACCCCGGGAGCGTCCCGGATTGAGAAATTTAATATGATACATAAATTTTACATATGAAATAGACTGATGTATAACTCTAATATTAATATCTAACCCAAAACAAATTAACAATGTACAACTCCAATGCTAACACCTAACCTAAAAGAATGTAGAACTTTGATGTAACTCTAATATTTATATCTATCCTAAAGACTAAACAAATGTACAACTCTAACATACTAATATTGATACCTAACTTAAAACAACGTATAACTCTATTAACCTATTCGGCCCTGGTTGAAAAAAAAAATCATATTTACTGATTTAAACATAATTAGTGACTTGTCTATACATGATTAATGATTTACCTGAACACTTTGTGTTTTTTTTTATGTATGAACAAAACCCCACAAAAAAATTTCTTCGTTTTTTATATAGCACTATGGTACTCGTTGGAAAGATAATAAAATGCTCGTTAATTTGGTGTAAATTTTTTCTTTAAAAAATCTCGTATATTAAAGATATTAACGTTTAAAAATTATGGGAGGAAACATGAGGGTGAAAAATCTAATTTTGTTTTTAAATTATTTTTTTCCTAAAATATCTCAATGTCACATGGGATGACACATGGCACACTTAAGGAAGAGAATGCATCTTTAAGTGCCATGTCATTAAAATGGCTTAGGTTTATTATATGTATAGATATAGATATAGATAGATAGATATAGATTCTTGATATTTGTATGCTTCGAAGGGCAAAATTATCTTTTAAAATTTACACCATGAAATTTACGTGTTTTAGACAAATCTAACATGTTATGGTGATGAGCATATGTTATTTTTGTATTTTAAAATTTTACTTATTGAAAACATTTTATATATAGTCGAGAATGGAAAGAAAACATATACTCGAAATTCCCAACAATTACTTTTAAAAAAGCTAATGGGCATCCTTGGCACCTGGCAAGTATTAGGCCGGGTAGGACATGAGACATTGTTTTATAATCAGGTATGACTGAAAATACTCATACCCGTCTCATTGTCATCTCTACTCACCTAGTAGCAACGAAAACCATATCATAACCAGTATTAAGGTATGGGACACGTATGAATTTACCTCTACAAGTTCATGAATATGACACAAGTATGGATTAGATGAAATTTGGCATTATTACTTGTAGCATGTTTATAACATTATATTTATTTTCTTTTACCTTTGGGTGACAGATTAATTTAACAATACCATTGCTTTATAACTTTCATATTTCTAAATTTAAGAAGTAATTAAAATGGTAAGAAATGTATATGAATACGGTTGAGTATCGATTACTATAAGCCTAACAATACTAAATCAGTTTATACTTTATACTATCAATCAAAAAAAAATTTTGAAAGGTGATTTTCTATGTTGTGGCAGAGTTCATTACAACTCACCAGAAGGGGATCCTCTAGCCACTCTACAATGGTCGGACTATGTTGTCTTAACTGGGTTCACGCTGACGCGAGAGTGGCCGGCCCACAAGCGAGTCGAGGTTGCGCATAAGGGGCACTAAGGCTTCTACCCGGAGAATTTTCCGCCACCTGCCACTTGACAGATGTTGTACCCTCCACAAGAAGTAATTAAAATGGTAAGAAATGTATATGAATACGGTTGAGTATCGATTACTATAAACCTAACAATACTAAATCAGTTTATACTTTATACTATCAATGAAATAACTTGCAGAAGTTATTGGATAGAGATAATTAATAACAAGAACAAAGAAATCGAGTTCATAGTTTAAATAACAACTTCATCAATTTCAGGCAACATTTTCCTTAAAAACACATGATACCTTTAAATAACCTTTTAATTAAAATAATTTGCTAATAAACCACCCACCTATGGAGGCTTAAAAGGGAAAGGGACACAAGCCTCATGTAGCCCCACCCCAATCAATGAAACTGTGTCACATCATTTGTATTCTGAAGTAGCTCCATTACTGAAAATGCTCTAGCCTAAAGTAGCATAAAACTTTATTTTTTTAATATTAATTAACTAAAATCAAATAAACATTAATTAAATAAAATAAAATACATGCAAATACGATAAAAAATACAACTAAAAATATTAAAAAAAAATCAACTAAAAAAATTAAAAAATTAAATTACGCAACGTCGTCGGATTCTTCGAGATATGGTAGGTCTTGAGTTGAAATATGTTCGACCAGGTCAATGCGTTTGTGGATCCATAATTTCACGAAGGGCATACTCGTCAAAAACAGGTTGAACAACTGGATCCCTAATGTGAACCGGCGAGAATGCATGTCCCTCGTCTTTAAGGATCATGTTATGCAATATCATGCATGTATACGCCACGACCCTAATCCCGTGTCTTCCTCGTCAACTTGCTCGATCACATTTTAAAAAAAAAAAACTGCTATCGTTTGAAATATCGTCATCCGACACCATTGGTGGAATAATCATATATAATTTATTTGCCATTTGAAAAGATAATTTGTGAAAGTGTGAAATTTGGTATGAGAGAATGGTGTGATATTTTGTGTATGAGAGAATGGTATGAAATGGTGTGAAATTTGGTGTGTTATATAATGTTTAAAATAAGTTAAAAGTTTTTTTTTATTAAATGTTTTCTAACGGTCGTGTGACTGTTTGTATGAGGAAGCCGAGCGCACCACATCTAGCCTCATTTTCAAGCCGATTTCACTAGCCCCATCGGACGAGACCGTGTAGCCTAGCGCCTACTTAAGCCGATCACCCCTACCCGCATGTGCCCTGTCCCCTCTAATGATATGTGATTTAAGGCCTAATGGTCACAAGTTCGAGCCTTGAAGGATACTAGGTTTTATTGATTATTCACTGTCGTGCCTTACCTTTGGGCGGGTGGGTGGTCGGGTTTCCCCTGACCCTGTGAGTATCCTGAATTCGTCATAAAGGGATTCTCACGAGAGCATGCGACAACTTTGTTTAAAAGAAAAAAATCCTTTGATAATTGGTGCAAATAGAATATAATCAATCCAATAAAAAAAGGCTTAGGCTATTTGGACACCCTTGAAATCTATTTGGACACCCTGGTCATGCCTCGTATAGACCTATATGGAGCATATTAAAATACAAATTTTGTCTTTTAGCTATCTGATGTTGACCTACACAGAAAACAATAAAGTTTATACTCCTCGTATAGACCTATATGAGGCATATTGAAGTACAATTTTTGTATTTTAGCTAATTGATGTTGACCTACACAGAAAACAATAAAATAATATGCCTCATATAGATCAATATGAGGCATATTATGGTCTATTTTTATTTTTTATATATTTTTATTTTTATTGTTTTTAAATAACTAAAAATACTAAATTAACTTTAAAAATTCCAAAAATTAACAAAAAAATTAGTTATATTCTGTTCAATATTATTTTAAAAAAAAATTTAACTTTTTGTTACCAACATTATTTTAAGAGTAAAGATCAAATACAAAGTGTTTTTCGGTAAGAACTGTGAAAATCAAAGGGAGTAAAAAAATTATTTTTTCCCAAAATTTTTTTTTAGTTTTCAATACTATAATACATGTTTAACAATATGGGAAAAAAAATTGAAAAAAAAAATAAAAAAATACCCTCCTTTGATTCTCACAGTTGTTACCGAAAAAACACTTTGTACCGGATATTTCCCTTTATTTTAAATAGTGTTCAAATCAATAAAACTTAATTTTTTTTTTTGGATTTTTAAAAGTTATTTTAGTATTTTTAAACAATATTATTACAATAATATTGTATTTTAAAAAAAATAAAAACAGCCTTGATATACCTAGTATTGGGCAATATGAGTAGTATTAAATACTGATAAGCCTAGTATTGGGCAATACGTGGCATATCAAGCCTAGTATTGGTACCAATACTAGGCTTGAAAAGTGATAAGAGGGTGACTTGATATGGATCATATTGGGCAATATGATCCATATTAATACATCAGTATGCCTCATATAGGTCTATATGAGGCATATTAGTCCTCATATCACTTCTTCTCAGCCTAGTATCAAACCCAATACGTGGTGGCTTTGATATGCCCCATATTGACCAACTAGTTTTTATCCCGGAAGCGTCCCGGGTTGAAATATCTAATATAACATAATAAAATATATTATTATTATTATTATTTTAAACAAATCTCTGCCATAAATTATCATATTCGGATATAAAAAAACGAAACTCTGCGCCGGGGTATAAATCTAGTGCCATTACAAATGAATTCGAAAGTTTGTAATCGACCAGTCTAAAAAGAACTAACATGAAATAAGAAAAAAAAAAGTTAATTATTGAAATATCGAACGCATTAGTCTAAGGGTTATGTGATGCGTTAAAAAATTCATGGGTGTATGATCGGGTATGTAGTTCGGGTATTTGGGTATGTTGTTTCGGGTAATCGGGTTGGGTATCACCTAATCCCAGACCCGACCCAAACCCACAATTTTTTTAAACTAATCCCAAACCCGACACAATACCTGTCGGGTTACAAAAAATAGTCATTTTTTTCTCCGATTTTTATATAGCACTATGGTACTCGTTAGAAAGATAATAAAACGCTCGTTAATTTGGTGTAATTTTTTTCTTTAAAAAATCTCGTATATAAAAGATATTAACGTTTAAAAGTTATGGGAGGAAACACGAGAGATAAAATAATAAAGTTTTAATTTTTAGATTTAGTAGATTATGTATTTAATAGATTAGGTTAAAGATTATAATAGATTAGGTTAAATCATATTTATTTCTTTTTTTTTAATTATTTAGAGTTGTCACATCACATCCTATGTGGCATCTCTTAAATAAGGGATTGCATAAGAGTATGACATGTAGGATTAATCCCTTTGCAATATATATATATATATATATATATATATATAGATACGAGGTAGATCAGGGTCTTTTATTTTTATTTTCTTTATATATTTTTATTTTTATTGTTTTTAAATAGCTAAAAATACTAAATTAACTTTAAAAAAATCCAAAAATTAACAAAAAATTAGTTATTGTTATAATATAACAAGAATTAACACAAGATTAGTGCTAAAACTTAAGAACTTTAGAAAGAAAGTAAGATAAAGAAGTAGAGAAATGTATAACTTATGAAAGTGTATACATGAGGTGCATTTTCTCATCTACCTTAAGCTAGTATTTATACTACAAAAGATTAACTATTTGGTAGACAAGTTTAACTATTTGGATTGACTAGTAGCATGGTACATTATCTTTAGTTTGACAAAGGGGTCATTCACTTGCTTGGTAAATCAAGGAGGTAAATCTTATCCTTGAATGGTGATTCTTCATAACACTCCCCCTTGGATGACACTTTGCAAACTTCGGGATCTTGAAGTACTGCCTCATTAAAAACCTTGCTAAAGAAAAACCCAATGGGAAAAAAACCTTAGCTAAGGGAAAAAGAGTGCAGTTTGTGGCTCCCCCTGAAGTTGCAATTTGTAAGGCATTACATTCTGCGTACGTGACGCATGCCAATGTCATGAACGTGTTTCCTGAAAGTTGCTGTAGGGAGTGCTTTTGTGAAAAGATCAGCTGAATTGTTGCTGGATTGGACATATCTCATCTCAACCTGATTGTCTTTAATAAGGTCTCGAGTATATGCAAAGAATCTTGGTGGTATATGTTTTGTTCTGTCACTTTTGATATACCCTTCTTTCATCTGTGAGACACAAGCTGCATTATCTTCGTAGATAGGAGTTGGAGTTCGATCTTTCTCTAGTCCGCAAGAAGTCAATATGTGTTGTGACATAGATCTTAGCCATATGCATTCTCTTGAAGCTTCATGTAGTGCGATAACTTCAGCGTGATTTGAGGATGTTGCAACAAGTGTTTGTTTCTGAGAACGCCATGAAATCGCAGTTCCTCCATTCATAAATACGTATCCAGTTTGAGATTTTGCTTTATGGGGATCGGATAAATAACCTGCATCTGCATAACCAACTAACCCTACTTTTGAATCGTTAGGATAAAACAAGCCTAAATCAACAGTACCTCGAAGGTATCGAAAAATATGTTTAATCCCATTCCAGTGCCTTTTAGTAGGGGCTGAACTAAATCTTGCTAACAAATTAACTGCAAAAGAAATGTCAGGTCTTGTACAATTAGTAAGATACATAAGAGCTCCAATTGCACTGAGGTATGGTGTCTCTTGACCAAGAATCTCTTCATTATCTTCGCATGGGCGAAATGGATCATTATCGACATTGAGTGATCTAACAACCATCGGGGTGCTTAAAGGATTTGCCTTGTCCATGTTAAAGCGTTTTAAGAGTTTTTCTGTATAAGTTGATTGATGCACAAGTATTCCATTATTCATGTGCTCTATCTGTAAACCAAGACAATATTTTGTTTTTCCAAGGTCTTTCATTTCAAACTCTTTCTTTAAAAGACCAATTGCTTCATGAATTTCTTCATGTGTCCCAATTATATTTAAATCATCAACATATACAGCTATAATCACATATCCTGATGTAGTCTTTTTAATAAAGACGCATGGACATATAAGATTATTTATGTAACCTTTACTCACAAGATACTCACTCAAACGATTGTACCACATCCGTCCAGATTGTTTCAACCCATATAAAGATCTTTACAATTTTATTGAACACATTTCTTTGGGTTTTGAACTTAATGCTTCAGGCATTTTAAATCCTTCTGGAATTTTCATATAGATGTCAGTATCAAGTGATCCATATAAGTAAGCTGTAACAACATCCATAAGGCGCATTTCTAAATTTTTAGAAACTGCTAAGCTGATTAAATACCTAAACGTAATAGCATCCATAACAGGAGAATACGTTTCTTCATAATCAATTCCTGGTCTTTGAGAAAAACCTTGAGCAACAAGTCTAGCCTTATATCTTGTAACTTCATTTTTCTCATTTCGTTTTCGTACAAAAACCCATTTATACCCTACAGGCTTTATGACCTTAGGTGTAATGACAATCGGTCCAAACACCTTTCGTTTGTTAAGTGAATCTAATTCAGCTTGCATAGCACCTTTCCATTTATCCCAGTCATGCCTATTTTGACAATCAATGACGGATTTTGGTTCGGGATCATCATCTCCACATATGATGTCACTTGCTACAGAGTAAGAAAATATCTCATCAATATTTTCCATTTCATGTCGGTTCCATAAAATATGTGTATGACCATAGTTGATTGACATCTCTTGATTATTATCATTCATCTCTTCCTCATGAGAGGTTTTGGGATTCAGTGTTCCATCAAGATCATTATCTTTATGGTCAACTTCCTTTTCATGCCTTTTTCTTTTTCGAGGATTTTTGTCCTTCGAACCGATTGGCCTTCCACGTTTCAAACGTTTATGAGATTCATGAGCCATCTCATTATCTATTTGCTTATTTGGAATCTCAACTCGAGCGGGAGCATTAGCAGCTGGTATATGAGATTTAGTGACTCTACTTGTATCAGTAAATGCATCAGGCAATTGATTTGCAATTTGTTGCAGATGTATTATCTTTTGAACCTCTGTCTCACATTGTTTTGTTTTTGGATCAAGATGGGACAATGAAGGCACACACCATGAGACATCATTTTCTTGTTTTTTCTTTTCTCCCCCTAATGGTGGGATATTGCCTCGTTAAAGCGACAATCAGCAAAACGTGCTGTAAATACATCACCTGTTAAAGGTTCAAGATATCTAATGATGGAGGCTGTTTCATATCCAACATATATTCCCAACCTTCTTTGGGGACCCATTTTTGTGCGTTGTGGTGGTGTAATAGGAACATACACTGCACACCCAAAAACTCTAAGATGAGAAATGTCTGGCTCATGGCCAGAAGCAAGTTGTAGGGGAGAGTATTTATGATTTGCACTTGGTCTTACACGAATTAATGACCCGACATGTAAAATTGCATGCCCCCAAACAGACACAGGAAGTTTCGTTCTCATTATTAATGGTCTAGCTATTAGTTGTAGACGTTTGATCAATGATTCAGCTAAACCATTTTGTGTGTGTACATGAGCAACAGGGTGTTCGACAATAATTCCCACAGCCATGCAATAGTCATTGAAAGCATGTGATGTAAATTCACCCGCATTATCAAGTCTCACCCTTTTAATGGTATAATCAGGAAAATGTGCTCGTAATTTGATTATTTGAGCAATAAATTTTGCAAATGCAACATTACGAGTTGATAGTAAAGAGACATGAGACCATCTGCTAGATGCGTCTATCAAGACCATGAAGTATCTAAATGGTCCACATGGTGGATGAATTGGTCCACATATATCACCTTGAATTATTTCAAGAAACATTGGTGATTCCTTTTCAACTTTTAAGGGTGAAGGTCTTGTGATTAATTTTCCAAGTGAGCAAGATGTACATAGGGGCATTTTATCTGATTGTGGGATCTTTTGATATTTTAATGGATGTCCATAAGTGTTTTCAATTATCCTTTTCATCATTGTAGATCCTGGATGACCTAATCTGTCATGCCATAAGTTAAGTACCTCAAGATCATAAGGACTTTCCTTAACTGCCATATGTGCCTCAGGCACATTAATATATGTATAATGCAAACCAGATGGGAGCATGGGCAGTTTTTCTAAAACGTGATCTTTGCTCATGATGTGCAAATATTTTTCATCATCAACAGTCCTTGACTGAGTATCATATCCATTGTGATATATGCTTTTGAAACTTAATAAGTTTCTCATTGATTTGGGAGAAAATAAAGCATTTTCTATCAAAAGCTTTGTACCATTTGGTAATACTAAATTAGCTTTTCCCACACCTTCTATCAAATCCGTAGGACCAGATATTGTATTAATGGTTCCTTTTGTTGAGTTCAATTCACAAAAATATTTCTTCCATTTAAGTATAGTGTGCGTGGCTCCACTATCCGCTACACATATATCCGCATCATTTGTTTGACCTTGTGCTCCAATTGTATTCATTTTAATCTTGAAAATATGAAGAAAAATAATAAGTTTATAAAGAAGACTTTGCGAAATTTTCAATAAGAAGTTTATTTATTAGTTAAAAACGTTACATGCAAAGGAAAGACAATAGAACACAATAAAGATAGTTATAACAAGGGAAATACATAATTTGTTACATATAGTTATTATGGTCTAGCAACGCTTGTTTTTAGAGTTCCATGTCATTATTAAAGTCTGCGGCGTTCAGCTCAACATTGTCATCAAAGTTATCAACATGGTTAACTTCCTTCTCGTTTCGCTTGATAGAGGCTTGGTATAGTTCACACAAATGTGGTGGTGTACGACAAGCCTTTGACCAGTGGTTTGTGCTTCCACATCTAAAACAGGAAGTACCATTATTTTCGGACCTACCAGCTTCATTCCTTTTGTTATACTGGTTGGAATTGTTATTTTGTGGTGCGTGGTGATAAGTATTTCTTTGATTTTGGCCACGTCCACGACCACGACCGCGACCACGTCCACGGCCATAAGAATTACCTTGGTAATTATTATTGCCTTTGAAAGAATGGTTGCGACCATTAAAATGACTTTTATTAGAACGGCCTCGGCCACGGCCTTTTCCCCATTGTCTTCCAGAGACTTTATTTTCATTGATAATAGCATTTGCTTCTGGAATTGCTAGTGATCCTGTGGGACGAGCTTGATGATTTTTCATTAATAGCTCGTTGTTTTTCTCTGCTACGAGGAGAAATGAATTTAGATCAGAATATCTTCTAAAATTTAGCAATCGATATTGTTGTTGCAAGTTTATATTCGATGCATGAAATGTGGAGAAAGTTTTCTCCAACATGTCTTCCTCGGTAACAGTTTGCCCACAGAATCGGAGCGTTGAGCATATTCTAAACAAGGCAGATGTATACTCATTAACTTTTTTAAAATCTTGGAACCGAATATTGTTCCATTCATCTCTAGCAGTGGGAAGTAAAACTTCCCTTTGATGATCAAATCTGCTTTTTAATTCTTTCCATAAAACGTATGGATCATCACAATTTGAATATTCAAATTGTAATATCTCATCAATGTGTTTGTGAAGGAAGACATCAGCTTTTGCTTTGTCTTGTTCGGTGCAGTCATTTCCTTCCGTTATTGTTTCCAAAACACCCATTGATTTGAGATGTCGCTTAACATGTGCCGTCCACGGCATATAATTGTCTCCGGTGATATTAAGAGCCGGAAATTCAATTTTTGCGATGTTTGCCATTTTATTTCTAAACACAAATAAGATAAATATTATATTAGGATCTACTTACTTATATAAATTGAGATAAAGTACATTGGTAGAGCTACAAACAAATAAACGAATAAGAAATGATTAAAATTTTCAGGTGGGAGATTAGCAATTAAAAACGGAAGCACTATCAACATTACGGCGGCCAACACCAATACTGGGTGAATCATCTTTGAGAAATTATCTTGTGTAATCTAGAAAAGAAGAGCGTTTATTTATTTTTATTTTTAGTGAAAACAAGATTGATAATTGGTAATTTATAGGGGTAAATTTATACCCGTTTTATAACGGCTATATTATTGTTTTATAACCGTTATACAACGGTTATATATGTATTTGTAAATAAGATAATTAGTGAAGTATTAAATAAAAGTTATTTTATAAGACATAAGATTAGTATGCACAATAATAAGAATAAAAATGTTACACATAAATAAACGTAAGCTTTAAATGAAATGTTAGCGTGCATATGTAAATAAAGGTTAGTTGCGATAAAAGTAAAAGTTAGACGCATAATTAAAAGTTAGATGCGTAAATAAAAGTTAGAGTGTTAGTAGTCCCGTAGTTATCAAATGTCTATTACATATTGTTTCTATACTTAGTTCTTTTTTTTTTTCAAAGTATATTAGAAAATTAATGAAGTGCTTACAGTGCTTATAATGGATGTCTTTGTGGTTAAAGCCTTTCTTGATTAGGACATAAGCTACTCGTGCTGATAACGTCTTATAATATAACAAGAATTAACACAAGATTAGTGCTAACACTTAAGAACTTTAGAAAGAAAGTAAGATAAAGAAGTAGAGAAATGTATAACTTATGAAAGTGTATACATGAGGTGCATTTTCTCATCTACCTTAAGCTAGTATTTATACTACAAAAGATTAACTATTTGGTAGACAAGTTTAACTATTTGGATTGACTAGTAGCATGGTACATTATCTTTAGTTTGACAAATGGGTCATTCACTTGCTTGGTAAATCAAGGAGGTAAATCTTATCCTTGAATGGTGATTCTTCATAACAGTTATATTCTGTCCAATATTATTTAAAAAAAAATCAACTTTTTGTTACCAACATTATTTTAAATAGTGTAAAAAAAAATTTCAACTAGTATTAGGCAATACGTGGCATATCAAGCCTAGTATTGGTACCAATACTTGGCTTGAAAACTGATATGGTGGCTTTGATATGCCTCATATTGACTAATACGAGGCATATCAGGGTCTTTTTTTATTTCTTTATTTTCATTTTTATTGTTGCAACGGTCCGGGTTGTTACCGGGCCCGACCAGGTCGAAACGGTCCGGGTCGCTACCGGGCCCGGCTAGTTCGAAAATGGTCCGGGTCATGTCGAAACGGTCTGGGTCGTTACGGGGCCCGGTCGGGTCGAAACGGTCCTGGTCGCTACCGGGCCCGGCCGGGTCGAAACGGTCCTGGTCGCTACCGGGCCCGGCCGGGTCGAAACAATCCGGGTCGCTACGGGACAGGTCAGGTTGAAACGGTCTAGGTCGTTACTGGGCCCGGTCGGGTCGAAATGATCCGGGCCGCTACCGGTCCCGTCGGGTCGAAACGGTCCGGTCGTTACCAGGCCCGACCGGGTCGAAACGGTCCGGGTCGCTACCGGGCCCGGCCGGGTCGCTACGGGACGGGTCAGGTCGAAAAGGTACGGGTCGCTACGGGGCGGGTCATGTCGAAACAGTTATGGTCGCTACCCGGCCCGGCTGGGTCGTAACAGTCCGGGTTGTTATCTAGCCTGATAGGGTCGAATCGGTCCGGTTCAAAATGAAAATTTTCAGATCCCTTATAATTTTATTTTTAAGTTTATTTTTGTTTTTTTTTAATTTTAATTTTTTAATTTTTATTTACTTTTTAATTTTTTTATTGTTATTTTAATTTTTTTAAAATTTTAATCAATTTTAATGTGAACCTATCCTAATTCAAACCATCCATACCCAAACAAATGAAATAATTTTTATAAAATAATACTGGTAACAAAAAGTTGTAATTTTGTTTAAATAATATTGGAATGAATATAACTAACTTTTTGTTAATTTTTGAATTTTTTTAAAGTTAATTTAGTATTTTTAGTTATTTAAAACAATAAAAATAAAAATACAAAAAGATAATAAAAAGACCCTAATATACCTCATATTGATCTATATGAGGCATACTTGGCTATGATATACCTCATATTGACCAATATGAGACGTATTAGCACGAAGTTTTAGGTCTGAGATTCCCTTGAAGTTTGTGTGCAGCTTTTTGACCTAAATATCTATCTATCTATTTATATACTAGCTGATTACCCCGGGAAGGTTTCGGGGTTGAAAAATTTAATATGATTTAATAAAAAATGATAAAAGAAGAAAACCCAAATCAAGAAAAGATTAAATAACTTAAACATAATCAATCTTAGTTAAAAAAACATTTATTTAAAAAGTTAAAAAAATAAAAAACATAAACCATATTAAACATAATACAGTATTAAAAGGATAACCTTCAACATATAATCATATTCACGTAATTTAAAATATGTTACAATTTGACTTTGACTTATATAGATGTAGAATTCATGATGAGGGTTGAAAAATATAACCATTCTAATAATACTAATACTAATAGTAATAATTATTACTCTTGTAATTAAATAAATAAAAAATAACCTTGCTATAAGGTGACACCATGTGTTGCAGTGTTGCGCGATTCTTTCTCCTAACTTCTCTTGATGAAGTATACCTATCCATCTTTAGAAGAGTAAAATTCCAATGATAGCATGACGATTGAGCTGAATTTCAACATCGTAGATAAGAACCTGGTTTAAAAGAAAAAACATGATTAATGAATAACCTGAACACTTTGTGTTTTTTTTTGTATGAACATAACCCCACAAAAAATAGTCGTTTTTTTCTCCGTTTTTTATATAGCACTATGGTACTCGTTGGAAAGATAATAAAACGCTCGTTAATTTGGTGTAATTTTTTTATTTAAAAAATCTCGAATATAAAAGATATTAACGTTTAAAAATTATGGGAGGAACATAAGAGAAAAAATTAAATTTGTTTTTAAATTATTTTTTCCTAAAATAACTCAATTTAATTTTAGTAATTGAGAATTGAGAGATAGAGAGATAAATTTAGAGTTTTATGTTTATTTTTTTTAATTAAAAAAGGAAATAATTCAAAAACACTAAAATCTTTCGATTATGATGCAACGTGGCAGTTTCATGGAGAGGTTGAAGGCACCATTGCACGCCACGTCAGCAATGTTCAATTCTTTTATATATATTAATAGATAAGAAAACGTATATGCTGACGTGGCGTGCAATGGAGGCCTCAGCCTCCCCTTGAGAGTGCCACGTGGCATCATAATGGAGAGTTTTTGGTGTTTTTGAATTGTTTCCTTTTTTAATTAAATTGAGTTATTTTAGGAAAAAAAGAATTTAAAAATAAATTTAAAATTTTCTCTTTCATATTTCCTCCCATAATTTTTAAACGTTTATATCTTTTATATACGGGATTTTTTTTAAAAAAAATACACCAAATTAACGAGCGTTTTATTATCTTTCCAACGAGTACCATAGTGCTATATAAAAAACGGAGAAAAAATCGACTATTTTTTGTGGGGTTTCGTTCATACAGGAAAAAAACACAAAAAGTGTTCATGTTATTCATTAATCATGTTTTTTCTTTTAAACCAGGTTCTTATCTACGATGTTGAAAATCAGCCCAATCGCCATGTTATCATTGGAATTTTACTAGGTATACTTCATCAAGAAAAGCTAGGAGAAAGAATCGTGCAACACTGCAACACATGGTGTCAGCTTATAGCAAGATTATTTTTTTTATTTATTTAATTACAAGAGTAATAATTATTACTATTAGTATTAGTATTATTAAAATGGTTATATTTTTCAACCCCGGGACGCTCCCAGGAAGAATTGATAGTTGCTGACGTGGCGTTCAATGGTGGCCTCAACCATCTCTTGATTATGCCACGTGGCATAATGAGATGCAATGGTTACAACTTCCAACTTAAGTGTTTGTTTAGTTGATTAGGTTAGGAATTATTAGAGCCATTAGAATGTGAGAAATTAGAGAGATGTGATGAGTTTTTGAATAGTTGCAGATTACATAAGTGATTCTTTAGATAATTACTGATTAGGTTTTAGATTAGGGAATATGAGTTATTACTGATTAGAATACTATGAACATGCAATGATTGAGAGATTTTGTGGTTAGTTAACTTGAGCCATTTGCAATAGGTTATCACGTAAAATTAGATTTTTCAACCCCGGAACCCTCTCAGGATAATCAGCTAGTGCCTCATATAGAGCTATACGAGACATACCTAAGGTGTCCAAATAAATTTTTGGGTATCCAAATAGTATCACCCTAAAAAAAAAACTCCTTCACCTTGTCTCCTACAAAACTTGGAATTTCTAAAAAACCCCTTAATCTCTCAATTAACCAATGCCTATCCAAAACCCTAACAATAATAATAATAATAACCATGGACCCTGACAAAACTACTACCACCGCAGACGGCGGTGCTCCGGCAGCTCCGGCACCGATGCCGGTGGTGAATGCTCCGCCGCCGTTCTTAGTAAAGACGTATGATATGGTGGATGACCCGTCAACTGATGATGTTGTGTCATGGAGTGGTGGGAATAACAGTTTTATTGTTAAGGATCCTCCTGAGTTTGCTAAACACCTCTTGCCTAACTATTTTAAACACAGTAACTTCTCCAGCTTTGTTCGTCAGCTTAATACTTATGTAATCTTCTCTTCTCTTCTCTTATGTGTTCCTTGATTGTTTATTATTTTATGTTTTTAGTTCTGCTTTGTTTAGGTTAGGAAGGTGTTGTTTTGGGGGATGTTAGGGTGGTTTTTGCTATTAGTTTCTTATTAGTGATGATACTTATGTAGCGTTTGTTTCACCGAACGGAATGTATATTTCATTTTCTTATATATTGTTCGTTTCGAAGGAATTGGAATTGAACAATTTTAACAAACGGAAGGGAATCCACATTCCAATTCAATGGAGATTGCATTCCATTATGTGAAACGAACACATCTACATTCCAAATCAAATTCGAGTTTACGTGAATCCAGTTCTAATTACATTACATTACATTCCACGAAACTAACGGTACGCTACATTAGGGTTTGAAGTGTTTAGAATTAGGAATTAGGGATCCCTTTTTTATGGTGTTAGATCTACAAATTAAGGCTAGATACAGTAATTAGGCCTCGGTTAACGGTCATTGTGGACCTTGATTAGTCCTAAACTTAGTGGCTCTACATGTTTGTGTGTCTTGCCCTAGGATAGTCATCTGAAAACATAGCGCGCACCTAGGCACAGAAAACCCACCTTGCGTTCATCAAGGCGCAAGTATTTGGAAAACAACTAACGAAAATCTGTTAAATGAAGTCTGTCTGAACCTATTGGCCTAGAAGCAAATACAAACACAAAGGCTCATAATGCAGAAACTTGGTTTTGGCCAAACAAAGTGATCGACTCTTGTTTTATTATGAATAAACTGTAAGTTAACTTTTATCTATTACAAGAACCCATGAGTCATGACACACTATTTGTAATAAACCTAAGTTAACCTCTAAGCTTTGTTAAACTAACAAGTTGACTCCAAATATAATTCCTCTAATCTAGGAATTAGGTAACAGTAAAATATATTAACCAAGGTTGCAGAAGGCGGCCTAGGCGGCCGCCTAGGCGCTAGGCGGAACAAAAAATCGGAAATTGACCCTAGGCGATGAATTAGGCGAAATGAGGATTAGGCGGAGTCTGGGCGGGCCTAGGCAGTGGTATTTTTTATTTTATTTTTAATTTTTTTATTAAATTTCTAAGTATTTCTTAGTATTATGTGTATATATCTTAACATATTTTCAAAAAACACCTAAATTTGTGTGTTTGTATATATATATATATATATATATATATATATATATATATATATATAATACGTATAAAATACCAAAACGCCTAATTCCGCCTAATTTTCGCCTAGTCCCGACTAGTCCCTAGGCTGGACCTCACCGCCTGCCTAGCGCCTAGCGACTTCTGCAACCTTGATATTAACTCACCAAGATACATACTTAACCTAACCTTTATTCGAAATTCAAACTATACAACACAAGACCAATAATTATTACCTAACCAGATAATTATTAAACCAACATAATTAACTAAGTAACTAAGTTAGCCAAAATCAAACCATATGACTTATAATCAGATTTGAACACCTTCTTGCAGCCAAGCTTCACAATGCTCCCAACACCTTTCACTTGTTTTGTATGTGAACCAACAAGATTATTCCAACAATCACCCCCTTTATCTTTGTTTGTGACTTTCTTCACATTAACCGACACAGCTCCAACACCAATTTCTTCCTTGATTGTTAAACCCGCTGCTAACGAGTAACGACCAACAGAAAAATGAATCCCCTGCTATTTTATCTTCCCAGCTGCAAAACGAAAAAAACCCAGCCACCTGCTGTTTTGTTTCTCCTGCGCTACCAGTTTGTTTGTTTCTGCCAAAAGAACAAGCCACCTCGCAATACGGCTCCTATCCTTGGTGTGGAAGAAACCAGTGATTGAAAAACTGCTGATACGATTTATTATATCCGCTGCTACAATGCAAACAATAGCCCTGCTAATCTAAACACTATTTTTCTTCTTTTCTCAGATTCGGTCACCATCAAATTGCTAATCAGTGCCGCTAACAGACGATTACTACCATCGATCACTCCATGCATTTTGACCACCAAGGTCACCCCGAACAGCTCCTGATCAGCTGTCAACACCAACTGACCACAGCTGCTTGGTACGCCGCCTGGACACTCCTTAACAGCCGCTGATCACCACTTCACAGCCATTGTTTGCTGCCATTCGAACCCCCAATCACTGTCAAATTACTCCGCTTCCTGCTGGTGGTTTGTCACCACACAACTGCCGCCACTAGACGTCGATCACCATGGCCCTTTTATCACCGTTGCAGGCCCACAGCTAAAAGGGAGCTACTCCGTTGCTAGAAGATTGACTAACTCTCAAGACCGCTCTGATACCGGTTAGTGGCCCAGAATCAATACAAACACAAAAGCTCACAAACGCAGAAACTTGGTTTTGACTAAACAAACTGATCACTCTTGTTTTATTAATGATAAACTAGGAATCAACTTTTACCTTTTATAGTGACCCATGACCCACTATTTTATAAACCAACTTAACCTCCAAGGTAAGTTAAAAACAATTTTGGCTCCAAATATAATTTCTCTAAACTAGAAATTTGATAACGAACAAAAATAAAATAAATAAGCTCACCAAAACAAATCCATATTTATCCTAACCCCTACTCGAAATTTAAACCAAACAAAACTAAGAATTATAACCTAGCTAGATAATTGCTAAACCAACATTATTAACTAACTAATTTAACCAAAACCGACCCACAAGACTCGTAATTATATTCAAAGACCTTGCACACCAAGCTTCACAATGCCCCACCCGTTTCACTTGTTTCGAATGTGAATCAAGTCATCAACAAGATTATTCCAACAAATTTGACCTAAACTAGTTTACAACAGTCTAAACAAGCCAAAAAACAGTCTAGACTAGTTAAGACTCTAAAACAGCCTAAACCTGTCTAAACCGGCCTTATACATGTCTAAAGCAGCTAAAAATGGCCTGTTTTTACTGGGCGCCTGAGCTTTGTCTACCTAGTTTGAAAATGTAATTTCTTGAAGTGGATCATGAATTCATGGCATTGCAATATTGTGTATCATATCAATTAAAGACTAAATCATCCTATTAACTACTTGGTGGGGATAACAGGGATTTAGGAAAATTGATCCTGATCGCTGGGAATTTGCAAATGAGGGATTCTTGCGAGGCCAAAAACACCTCCTTAAAACCATAGTTCGTCGGAAACCTGCCTCAGGGCACAACCACCAGTCACAACCGCCACACGGACAGACATCTTCCATGAACCGATGTGTTGAGGTTGGGAAATTTGGGCTCGAGGAAGAAGTTGAGAGACTAAAACGGGACAAAAACGTGCTGATGCAGGAGATCGTGAGGCTTAGACAGCAACAACAAGCAACTGATAATCTAATGCAATCACTGGTGCAACGTCTTCAAGGAATGGAACAAAGGCAACAACAAATGATGGCATTTTTATCAAAAGCAGTGAATAGCCCGGGTTTCTTGGCCCAATTTGTACAACAGAATGAGAGCACCAAACTCATTTCAGAAGGCAACAAAAAACGCAGATTTAAACAAGAGCAAGATGTTTCAGATAACAATACTGAGTCAGCTGATGGACAGATTGTTAAATACCAACCCATGGTTAATGATTCACCAAATGCAATGCTGAGGCATTTTGTAAGACTTGAAGAAATCACACCACCAACATCTGACGAGTTATATATACCTGAAGTCACAGGAGTTCAGTCTGCACCACTTGAAGTGAATTCTAATGTCGTTGCAACAAGTCCATTAGCTGATGATCATGAATTGGCTCATGTCGCTGACCTAATGGATGGTGCACCCATTGACCCAAACCTGGTTCCTTTGGATATTGATAATTTGTTAGTGGATATGGATTTTCTTCCCGAAATTGATCCATCATGGGGTCTTGAGCCAAACCTGGAAGCCGTATTAGCCGAAGAAATTAGCCCAACTCCAATGGATGATTACTTGATGCAGGGTCCCGAAGCCAAACCATTGGAAAATACAAGTCCCACGGGCGAGGCTCAGGCTCAGGTGCAGCAACTCACACAGCAAATGGGGCTCCTTTCCTCAGAGACTAAAGAAACTTAAATATATTTAAAAAAACTGTACAAATGTCTTTGAGATCAGCCAAGGTAAAGCTCGTTTTTAATATAATAGCCTTTTAGTCAGCGGCACTCATCTTTTACAATTTTGCCCTTTGAGGGAAGCTTAAACTGCAATTTCAGACCTGTGTCAAACCTCTCCTGGAAAGGAAAAAAACTGTTTTAGAAGTTTAAAAGTTCTTTGTATTTCGTCAAACAAACATTTTTGCAATGGTACTAATGTACTATAGAGGCCAAGAATATGAAACTAATCGAACGGGGTTTCCTGCGTCGATACAGCCTACAGGAAACCTGGTAGAACATGTTATTTTGGTCTTTGGTTATGTTTTGTAACAGGATTGTTTTATACTTTCATTTGTGGTTGGTAGGGTAGGGTGTTGTAGCTTCTTATATGAACCAAAGTCTGTTTAAAATTATTTCTTTCACTTTCTGCTAGTACTTGAAGATGGATAATTTTTTTTGCCCTTTCCATCTCCTAAACATTTGACTGTACACAGTTTTGGAAAATGTTGGACGAGCTAGAACCCGACTGCGGTCAAGCTTGGATCGTTTAACTCAAATTCGAGCCCAATTCGTTTTGAGTTTTTATTTACACCTCAAGATTGGTTTGTAAGTAAATTTATATGCTTGAACTTAGCTTAGGCTTGACTTGTTTATTATATTTGTTCAGTTAGTTATGTTCAAAGGCTATGATTGTAGTTTTTTCCATTATAGTTATTTATATATATAACAATATCTAATATGCAGGTTTATGAATAGTTTATAGCTAAGTTTGTGAATTATAATTGTAATTTAACTTTTAGAGATATATGAATTCTTTGTAGTTTTTATGACTTCTAATATACATTTAACTTTTCCTTTAGTTAAATGGGACATGCAGTTTCATTCTTTGTAGTTTTATTATTTTTTATTCCTTATCAAACTTAAATTGTTGAACCCGTGTATCACATAGATACAGAGAACCTATTTATATTATATATATATAGATATAGATATAGATATAGATGTAGATAAGAAACTTATAAAAGGAGTAGGCTCATTTAGACTTTTGAGTCTACTTAAATTCATTTACTAAATAAACTGTTATTTAGATCTGAACTCTGCAAAAGTTTGTTTACTCTTGACTTGATTCAAATTTTTAGTGAACCGATTATTGAATGGATTAGGCACGACTTCATTTGTTTACGCCTATAATTTTTAGTGAGATGCCTTAAACAATGCAAACAATCAATAGTTTTGTTTAATAATGTAACCTAGTGGAATTACCCGCGCGGGGATTAAATCAGTATTATTTGTTATGGTACTAACACTCTCTGTATCAACAAAAAACAAAAGGCAAGAAAAATTAAGTGGTGATATGCCCAAAAGAATATTGACGCATGTTTTACATTGATAAAAAAAATAATAAAAACAATACCTGAATGACGTTTGATTGGTATTGGGCTAGTTCGTTCCATTACCCCGTACTAGCAATCGATATGGTTTATGGCATAAAAATACACTATTCTAAACGCAACTCAAACGATAAGAAAAAAAGAAGTTCGGTTACAACGGTTGCATTATGCAAAAGTTGTCAAATGTAACCTAAAAAGATAATTGTGTTTTACATCGATAGAAAACCATAAACAAACTAATACCGGTACCAGCGTTTCGTTGTCATGGTATCTGTGCAACGACACTCGATATACTCTATGATATAAAAAGAATACTTTGTTTCGAACAAAACCTTGGTTTCAACAAAATTTATTTCGCGGCATCAAGAAAAAAAACCGCGTATTCATTTTTATAAATAAATAAATATACCCACGTATCCATTTTCATTCGTTTAAATAAATGGACTTTTCGTCAAGCGGTTCGCTCAACATTCGGTTCGTTTTCAGGCCTACTAATTCGTGTCAATAAATTTAGAACTTAAATGTAAAAGATCCATTTTCAAAGGGATAATATTGCAACATCCACAAATACAGATTCAAGATTTACTGCAAAACATAAAGAGGGTTTCAAAATTTAAAAAAAAAACGACAATAATCAAAGACGATGAGCAACAGTTCACTAACATCATCACCGGCGAGATCATCGATATCTACGACGGCGATTGTCGGAGGCAACGGAATCTATCCATCGTTAGCCGCCGATGAGGTCCACTTCCAAACCGATCTAACTACTTTCCAAGAACGTAAAGAAGAGGCTCTTAAAGGTTTACATCTTTAATCTTTTCACTAGATTATGTCAATATATGATCTGGGTTTGTTTTATTTAACTCATTTATGCTATAAAAATATGTTCTTTGCGTATTTTGACTTTAGGAGGAGTTGGAAGGGGTTAATTTTGACTTTTGTGGGTCAAACATGCTGGTAATTTTAAAATTGAATAGTTTTTAGGGTTTTTGATTTTTTGGGATTTTTTTATTGAGTTTGGAGTTAATTGGTTTATTTGTGTTGATAATTTGAGGTTGAACAAATGTTTTTTTTTTTGTTTTTTTAATAGGATTGTATTTGAATTTTTTGATTCTGTGCATCTTACTGCTTTGACTTTTAATGTCAAACCAACAGTATTATTATTATTATTATTATGCTGGTAATTTAAAATGAATGGATTTTAGGGTTTTTGGGAAGTTTTTTAAATGAGTTTATAGTTGATTGGTTGGTTTGACTTGTGTTGATGATTAAGGTTTGTAGAAGTGGATTTGAATTTATGATTTTTGCATCCTGCTGCTTTGACTTTTAATGTCAAATTAAGAGTTTTTAAGGATGGAAATAGGAAAGTGGAAAGATGCCAATGAGCATCTTGAATACAATAGTTACAGATATGAGATGAGTTAGTGTTTTGCAATGCAATGCAGCTTTGAAATCGGATTTGATGGCGACATTGAACAAGGAAGTTAGGATGTTGGATGAAGATAGTTGGATGTTTGAAGGGCCTCGTTCGCGAATCCACCTTATTTCCCGACCAGGTAAACCTTAATTTATGCGTCTCATATTCGCCCTGTTCTTTGGAATAAGTACTCCAGACTGCGTATTCGCAGATAATTAGATAACAGTTTAAATAAAATGCTCCTTTTTAAGTTGGGTTTTAAAAAGCGCGCCTGAGGCGCGAGGCGAATCAAGGCGCAACCTAGGGTGCCTCAGGGCTTTGTGCCTACCCATTTTCCCAGAAGTGCAAAAAAAGTGCAGATTTTGACTTTTTTTCTCGTCACTTTTGGCCCTGAGGCGCGCACCTCACGTACTCCATGTATTTTTATGCATAAAAATGTTGTACCTTGGTGTTTTTGGCTTGTACATATAGGTAAAATCATATAAAAACCTTATTTATAGATATATTTTAGGTAAATGAAGCTAAAAACCTATGGGATATATATGAGATATATAAAAAGATTTATATAATTAGTGCGCGCTTCGGGTACGAAAAGCCCACGCTTTTTTGCGCTTTCTTAGACCTTGTCGCTTTTGTGCGCCTAGCGATTTTGAAAACCAAGTTTTTAAGTTTCTTGTCAATTAATGTATTTAGGGTTCTATAACTTTCAGGAGGTCTTCTAAGCAAACATGCAGAAACAATGAAGCTTACCCAGAAAAGGAATCAAAATGCTTCAATCAAGTAGATTATCAGGAATATTTGTGATCTAGCATTGTAGTCAGTGACAGAATTTGCTGAAAATGCTAATGTATTTGAGTTGCAATTATTCTAATTTAAGCAGTATTTATTAAATCTTGATTCTTTAACGGTTTATATGCGAATCAAAGGGTTGTTAGTTGGAACATAAACAGTTAACCAGGAATATGGTTTTCATGCTAGCTAGTTGCAACACAAACGCCGACGCGTTATGAAGAAAAGAAAAGAAGAATATGGAGAAAACCGAGTTATTATCAAAACACTAAATCCCTATCGTTTCGCCATATCCAGGCGCTAGTTCAGACGAAAATCTATACAAACGGGGTTAAATTACGCTTATAACCTTTGTTTCCAACTGTGAAACCCTAACACAATGTATACCCACCCTGATCACAAAATACAAACCTATATCACCAGCAGCAAGAACACCGCCCGCACTTGCCTAAACAAGTAAAGCACCCACATTTCAAACACGAAGGGCATTTAAGTAACTTCACATCTGGGCATTTCGGTTTTGGCCACCAGCAACAACAAGAGTTCCAGTTAAAACAACAGCAGCGTCTGAGTCCCAAACAATCCGGGCACTTTGGCTTGCCAAAACACTTGTTACACTTCAGACAATCTGGGCACCGAGGTTTTGGACATTCCGGGCAGCTTGGCTTCCCAAGTTTTATACAACAAAAACGGCAGCCAACAGCGGACTTGCCGGGGTTTGATTTTTTTGGTATCCTGACCTTTTGTTTGATCTTTGTAAGTCGAGTTTTAGTGGTCATGTTTTCCATATCATAAATGAACTTGTAAAGATGACGAATGTAATCAGGATAGAGTTCTAAGTTGCAGTGGCCGCCGCCTTTGACCCATAAAGGTTCGTACGGGTCCTTAGACATCTTCCATAGTTTGTTGCCGTGTTGCCAGTTTACAACGTCGTCCTCTGTACCCTGTCATATTTACAAGAAGAAAGCAGGTCAACTGGTCAAGCCAAAGTTCAAGAACATATAACATGACAACGGGTCAGAACTTACGTGTATCACAAGTGTCGGGCATTTCACCTTACGAATTTTGTTAACATTCTACAAAAAGTAACAAGATAACGTGAGCAAGTCGCATAAATTGAAAACGTAAAAATAATCTAAATGAACAAGATGGAGTACCATTCTATATACCTTGTAAATATCAACGCAAAATCTGCAATCGACATGACAAACAACACGAAGGCCAGAAAGAATTGCACTGTGTAAAACAACGCCTCTTAACCTCGGCAACTTAGAAGCCAAATGTAGTGTGGGCCCACTTCCAACCGACTGTCCGTATAGAATCAAGTCTTCCTGGCAGACTCCATATTCGGTCTGGAGACACTCGTATACTGCCTCTATGTCTGCATACGTATTAAGCTCAGTTGGCTGAAAATTACAACAAAATAAAAACAAATATCAGAAGTATTTAAACAATCAACAAACTAACAACACAAGACACTGGGGCCAAATCTGTAAATGTATGATTTTACAAACTATAAAGTCTTCACTTAGGGGGTGTATGGATGTGTGTTTTATACTAGTGGTTGATACATAACTGTTAGACAAGAGACAATGAAGTCGACCCGTTTACCTTGCCGGTTGACGCTCCATATCCCGAATAATCATACCTGTTTTATAAAATAACATTTTTGTCAATAACAAATAAAACCCAAAAGTTATGGAAAAACATTTATTTAGGAAATTAGGAAATAAAACAATATGGATGTTAAAAAAAGATGACTCCGCCCCCCAAGTAGAACCCTAATTGGCAGATGTAGTAACTAGCAATAACATCACAATCTCTTGTCAATATTCATCAGCAATATGTGGTTTTTTACACTTTTGCAGGTAAGTGATCAGTGAAAAAATCTCACTTTATAGCAAATAGCAAATCAGAGAAAATAAAGTTACAAACTTTCACTTTCACCTTCACCTTTTCTGTCTTTTTTCCATTTTTAATCTTCACAAGATACAATTAACCTAACCAAAAAGTTAAAAGAAAGCTAAACCATGATTTATGGACCACATAATGTAACAGTCATTACGCGCTAATCTTGAAAACAAAGCCGAATAGTTTCATCGAAACACTCGTTTTTCATGTCATTTCGCTGATCGTATAGACCCATATGTATATTATACCACATAAATTTTGTAAAGATCCATCACATTCAAGATACAAACAATAAAACTTTGAAATCCAAACTATAAACAATATCTACAAAGAAAAACCAATATGATTATAAGAATAAAATCCCATCACATCACAGAGATAATAATATGATCAAATCAACATCATGATCCAAAAATGTAGCTTACTTACACACTGTTCAGTCTGTTCTATCTTTAAAAGGAAATGGATTACTTTTAGGCCCAAAACTTACACAAATTTATTCATTTTTAGTAACAGAATCTACATCAAGATTGTTATTAATAAATATACAAATAAAGATTGATCAAGATCCAAACTTTATCTAAAACTAGTGAGTGCAGAAAAACAGATAGGATGAACAGTTGCAAAGATTGAAGAACTAAATATTATTATTCCTTACAAAAGAACAAAAAGCAAATCCCATTTTACAAACAATATCCACAACATAATGTTATTACTTAAGGGAACAAAAAACATTGATTTATAAACAAAAGTTAGGTAAGAAACATGGAAGAGAAAACTGACCCCATGAGATTGACCCTTAGATTAGCTTTGAGTTGAACAAATAAGTCAAACAGTTGACCCAAATCAGCAGCATTACCATGAGAGTACAATAGAGTAAGCCTTGCATATGGATTTTTTAAATAAAAAGCTACAATCTTGTTCCCTCTTTTAGTGCACAAAGACAACACATCAACTGAGCAACCATTACTACTACTACTACTACCACTACCATCATCAACAACACAACCAGAAGCTGACGTCAGAGGCATGGAGGATGACGTGTACACAGCATTAAGCTTACCATTTTCTTGTTTCTTGATCTGGTAGGTAGGTGGGGTTGGTGGAAAGAAGGCAAATTTTGCACTGAGATTGGATACTATGCAACCCATTGATATGTGCTATTTGCTATAACATGACTGTGTTAATATTATTATTAATGATAAAGGTGTGATTTTTATGGGGTTTGTGATTGAATTAGGGGAAAAGATTTGTGGGTTTTGTAGGGTTTTGAAAAAGATGAAATGGGTTGTCTGAGTTTGGGTAAAAAGATTGACAGATTGATGATGATGGGGTTTCTTGATTTGTTAAAAAAATATGGTGAAAATATTGATGGGTTTGGTTAAAAAGATTAAAACTTTTTAGTTTTTTGGTTTTTTACAACTTATTACAGAAGGGTGTGTGAGAGAGAGAGAGAGAGAGAGAGAGAGAGAGAGGAGGAGGAAGGTGGTGAAGACTGAAGAGGCAGGCAAGTGTTCAAAGATGGGAGTTTGATAACTTCATTGCCTGTAAGTGTTGACAGGGTGGGACCCACAGCCACTACCCTCTATCACTAAACGACAAAAGTGTTTTCAACAGGAGTACACATGAGAGTATTATGATATGTGAATATTGGTTGTATGCATTGGTTACTTGTACGTTGGGTATGTATGTAGACTGCAGAGATCTTGATGTACAACTCATCATTCTTCAGCGTTGGAAATCATGAGGTTTTGATGAGACTTGCCAAGTTGCTGGTTGTCTCATTTGTGTGTCACACTAATGCATTTTGGGTATGAAGTATAGAATATCAAGAAGATCCAAGTGTTAGTACATAAATGAGACAATTGGTTTATGAGTTGGTAGAGGTAGCAAAATAGACAGGTCGTTTAGGTTCACATATGATGGACGGATTATGAATTGGGAGTGGAATGAATGACCACATTGGTTGCGTTCAAGAGTAGGAAAAGGTATCGTGAATGCTATGATGAGGACGCCGAGTGCTTATCGTTGGGGTCAATCACCAATGGCAAGTCACCGTGTTAGGATAAGGAAGTTAAAAACATACAACGAAAGTATAATGTGTTGTCATTAGATATGAGCCTAGCAATAAAAGTCTATGTGTTTTCCTTTTTGTTGGGAATCATGGTATCGAATACACAGCGGAAGCGGTTTATATATTTAACAAAAACGGATTATATATGTAATATATATAATAACCGATTTATATATATAAATTGTTAGTTAATTTTATTAATCCGATTAATAAAATATTCCCAATCAGGATCTCGGTTAAACGCGTATAAACAAATAAATAAGAAACAACCATAGAGGGTTTAGTAATCAATATTTGACGACTACACCAGAATTGTAACATGCGGGTTACAACGAATCCTCGCTAGTAGGAAGTTCACACCCAAGCACAAGCCAACCAGGAACAACACTTGCAAGAGGAAGGCGGACGACGGTGGTGGTTTGCGGCAGACCGAGGGGCGGCGCTCCTATGGGGTGGCCGAAACCCTTTTACTTGGGGATGAAGGAGTTGTTTTATGTTTCAAGGTGTGATTAGGGTTTGCACCTTAATCCCCTTTTTATAAAACAATAACTTACACTAAGCCCCCTTGCATATTACTATAATATTCCTTAATATTAAACCAATTAATATTAAGTCCCTCAAGTCCTAAACTATTATTTTGATCCACCTACTCATGAACTTATCTGATTCGTGTACCAACGTGTAACTCTTCGGATCGTACCGGGTCGGGTTACGTTGACCTCGACTTTTAATTACATCGGACATACTATATATCCAACAATCTCCCACTTGGACGATTTTATTTAAATGAGTCAATGTGTGCAGAGTTGGACGCCTAGCTGCATCGCACTGCACCCAACACAGTATGACACTCAACAGTCGTCAACTAGTTCTTTGAGTTCAAGTAACACTTTACTTAACCAAATACTATAGCCCTGATAATTCTATCAATAAGTCCCTTCTGTATAGACATCCGTTGATCATAAGACATGGATCCTTCATTCTTATAGTGATCAACCATTCTCTATTCTCGTCTCTAATTCAAAATGGTCTAACGAACTACCTTAGCCCGAGCGTGGCCACGCGTTTATACCAGTTTGAGTTTACGAGGGCGCCAAAATGTCTAGACTTCTAATCCTATAGAAGTACAAAATTCCATCAGCGTCATACAACTCCCACTTAATCTTGGATTTCTCCCAACGCTGCCCTTATTGCTACCCATGTTTCAGGATAGTGTTAGATTATATAAAAAATAGTCCTTGATCAATGTAGTTTAATATGTGCCTTAGGAAAAAGGACAGATTGAACATATCAATATCAAAACATCTCATGACACGGATCCATGGAGATCGTTTTGAAGCGAGTTACATCCAATATCATTCCCTAATGATATCTGTGAATTATGATTCTCAAACCCTTGAGCTATTCATCTCATGAATACAACCATCTCAATTCACAATAGTCTTACATTCAAATTCATTCCCATGTAATTTGATCGACTACGGACATTTAGAATACTCTTATTCAAGGATTTAAACATACAAATAATGAACACAGTTAATAAATATTTAAATTTGCATTTAACCCATTAAATCAAATAAACATTCAATATAACTGTCATAGTTCAAAATAAAACACCAATACTAATTACAGATCATGCCCACTGTCTAGCAACTCTAAGCCCTATCTTTCTAGTATGCTCCTCATGTTTAGCTTGAGGTAAAGGCTTAGTAAAGGGGTCAGCCATATTTAGATCTGTATGAACTTTGTTCATCACGATGTCTCCACGCTCTACTATCTCTCTAATATAGTGGAATTTCCTGAGTATATGCCTTGTGGTCTGATGTGACCTTGGTTCCTTTGCAAGAGCAATGGCACCAGTGTTGTCACACAGTATCTCGATTGGTTTCTTTATGCTAGGCACAACATCGAGATCAGTATTGAACTTCTTCATCCAGGCAGCCTCCTTTGCAGCATCCGATGCAGCATTGTATTCTGATTCACAGGTGGATTGAGCAACCACACTTTACTTAGAGCTCTTCCAAATAATAGCCCCACCATTCAAAATGAAAACATATCCTGTTTGTGATCTTGAGTCATCACGATCAGTCTGGAAGCTTGCATCAGTATAACACTTAACTGACAGCTCCTCATCCAGTCCTCCATATATTAAGAACATGTCCTTAGTCCTTCTCAAGTACTTAAGAATGTTCTTCACTGCAGCCCAATGACTCTCTCCTGGATTCTGTTGATATCTACTCGTCATGCTAAGAGCATACGAGACATCAGGTCTTGTACATAACATGGCATACATGATGGAACCAATCGCAGAAGCATATGGAACACCTTCCATTTTCTTCTTTTCCTCTTCAGTGTTTGCACACTGCTTGTTATTAAGAATGGTTCCATGTGCCATGGGCAAGAGCCCCCTTTTTGAGTCTTGCATTGAGAAGCGTCGTAAGACCTTATCAATATATGTACTTTGACTCAAACCCAATAACCGCTTTGATCAACCTCTATAAATCTTTATTCCTAGAATATAAGCGGCTTCACCAAGATCTTTCATTGCGAAACATTTACCCAACCAGGTCTTAACATCTTTAAGCATAGGGATATTGTTTCCAATGATTAGTATGTCATCTACATACAGCATAAGAAAAGTGATATAGCTCCCACTAGATTTCTCGTAAACACACGGTTCATCTTCGTTCTTGATAAAACCAAACTCTTTGATTTTCTGATCAAAACGGAGATTCCAGCTGCGAGATGCTTGCTTTAATCCATAGATAGATTTATTCAGCTTGCACACCTTATTAGGATTCTATGGATCGACAAAACCTTCAGGTTGAACCATATAGACATCTTCCAGTAAGTGTCCATTAAGGAGCGCGGTTTTGACATCCATTTGCCATATCTCATAATCATAATATGCAGAAATGGCAAGTAGAATTTTAATAGACTTAAGCATGGCTACTGGCGAGAAAGTTTCCTCATAATCAATTCCTTGAGTCTGAGTAAAACCTTTCTCTACAAGCCTTGCTTTGTAGGTTTGCACATTCCCATCCATGTCAGTCTTCTTCTTAAAGATCCATTTGTTTCCTACAGTCCGACATTCGGCAGGAAGATCAACCAAATCCCAGACTTGGTTATCATACATGGATTGCATCTCTGTATTAATAGCTTCTTGCCATTTCTTAGATTCCGAATCCAAGATTGCAACTTTGTAAGTAGCAGGCTCAGCTTCATCAATCATGAAGATATCGTTATACCTTACAGGTGCACGACGATCCCTAATACTTCTTCGAACACTTGGTGTTTCTGTTGTTTCTTGAGTCCTCTCAGGCTCAACTTCAACAACTAGATCAGTTACTTCTGGTTCTGTCTGAACAACTGGCTCAGTCACTTGTGATTCTCGAATTTCTTCAAGATCCACATGGTTATCTCCAATTCCTCGCGCCAGAAGCTCTTCCTCTAAGAAAGTGCCTCTGCGTTTAGTGAAAATCCTATTTTCAGTGGGGTGGTAGAATAGGTAACCGATCTTCTTACCGTATCCAACGAAAACCACTTTTTCGCCTCTGGGATCTAGTTTATCCGAAGATTCTAGAGTGACATAAGCATTACATCCCCAGACTTTAAGGTAAGATACATGAGGTTTCCTTCCATGCCATATCTCATAAGGCGTTTTATCAACCTTCTTCGTTGGAGCTATATTCACAAGTCTTGCGGCAGTTTCCAAAGCATAACTCCAAAAGGATTTTGGAAGGTTTGTTCGACACATCATTGATCGAATCATATCTAATAGAGTTCGATTTCTCTGCTCAGACACACCATTATGTTGCGGTGTTCCAGGTGGAGTGAGTTGTGAAACTATTCCACAATCCTTTAGATGGTCGATGAATTCCTGACTAAGATATTCACCGCCTCGATCTGATCGAAGCATTTTAATAGTTCTATTTAGCTGAATTTCTACTTCGTTTTGGTACTCCTTGAACTTTTCAAGAGTTTCATGTTTATGCTTCATAAGATAAACATAACCACATCTACTGAAATCATCAGTAAATGTAACAAAGTATCTTTCTTCATGTCTTGACATTGTTCTGAATGGACCACATACATCTGTATGTACAAGTCCTAACAGATCATTAGCTCTTTCTCCAACATTTGAAAAAAGGTGCTTTTGTTAACTTTCCACTTAAGCATGATTCGCATTTTCCAAATGACTCTGAACCCTTGGAATCTAGGATTCCTGCGGTTTTGAGTTGTTTAACACGATTCTCACTTATGTGGCCAAGTCTACAATGCCACATATACGTATCATTAAAGTCCAACTTATTACGTTTATCGGATATATTGCATAACATGTTATCGTTTTGGATTTCTATCTCATAGATCCCATTGTTGGGTTTTGCATCAAAGTAAAATACATCGTTAAAATAAGCAGAAATAAATTCACCATTAAAACGATAATCAAAACCTTGTCTACGCAAAGCATGAAATGAAACAATATTTCTAGTCACACTAGGAATGTAATAAACATTGTTCAAAACAAGTTCTAAACCAGAAGGAAGTAAAAGAATATATTCTCCAATCGCCTTCACTGCAACTCTTTGTCCATTGCCAACATGGACCTCCAAGTCGCCTTGTTTCAGCTTTATAATCTTTCTTAGTCCCTGCAAAACATTACAAATGTGGAAACCACATCTTGTGTCAAACACCCATGTTTTGCTAGAAAAGACAAAGATTTCAATAACATATATACCTGAGGACTCTCCTCCAGAAGCCTTGACTTGCTTCAATTCAGCTAAATACTTAGCACAGTTCCTCTTCCAGTGCCCGGTTTCATCACAATGAAAACATTTGGCATCTTTCAGAGGTTTCTTGTTGGCAACAGCTTTGCCCTTTCCCTTCCCTTTGCCTTGATAGCCCTTCTTCTTGGTTTTAGGTTTCTTAATTTGACCCTCCCTGATTATTAGCACTGGTGCAGTTTTGCTAGGTATGTTTACCTCAGCGGTTTTGAGCATCTGATGCAGTTCCGCAAGTGTCTTCTCCATCCCATTCATATTATAGTTCATAATGAACTGGTCATATGACTTGGGCAGTGAGTTTAGGATGATATCCCCAGCTAACTCATCGCTTAAGGGGGATTCCAGACGAGCCAAGTGACCAACCAAATCCCCACATTAACTCGTAATTTCTTTTAAAATGGTATGGGACCATGATTGCCGGCCTAATGATCATCATTTACACGAACAATTGAAATCAATTTGACTAAATTGATTGATATTACGCGTTTTGACTTTAATACATTGTCAAACTTTCCAATTAACCAACCCACTGATCCTCACTATAAATTGATCACCTACGAACCTTCACAACTCGCTCACAATCTTTTCTCAAACCTCAATCTTCTTCAATTCTGTCTGTGCATCATCATACGATCAAACAGTTGACTTTTTGGGTTGACCACTCAATCGTACACGAATCATCACTGTGAGTCCAATTATTTTTGTGGGTTTTGTTAGTCGGCAATCAAACAACAAAAACCCTAACATTAATCGTGTTCTTAATGCGTGGGTTGTTTGATTGTAGGATCTAGGGTTCGAAGTTTTGAAATGGGGATAATCACAATTTACCATACTGTATTTATTTTAAAACAAACAAGAATAAACACAACCACAGGCCTAGGCCAAGTGGTTGTGTCTGTTGCTTGTAACCATGACTACCCGAGTTCGATCCCTGCTTGGGACGCCCTTTTTCCACTCATTTTCATGTTTTTTTTTAAAACAAAACAAATAAAATACATATATTACATTTAAATCTTCTAAATTCCTTTTTAAATATCAAAACCTTTATATAAATTCTAAAAAAATTATATTTTTCAAATCTGAGTTAAAGGATTTATTTACAATTTTTAGTTTTCTAAAAATAATTGATTTAATATTTATAATAATTAAATCAATTTTATACTATTATATTTATAAAAATCCATTAAAATATCAAAACAACTTTATTAAATTCTACAAAAATTATTCCATGTTTATACAATGTTAAACTTTACTGAAATAATTTTTAATTCAGAAAAATCATTTATTTTATATTTTTAATCAATTTTTGTTAGTTTTAATCGTAATTAAATCATAATAAATCCAATTTTTATTATTTTTGCACCAAAATTTTATACAATTTATTTTTAAATATTTAGAACAGAAATATGATTTTTAATATAATAATTCTTTAATTTTTGTATTTTTGAAAATTAAAGTTAAAGTTTGGCAATTTGTAATAAATAGATTTAAAAATCTATTTTAAAGAAAATAATTTTATAAAATTATTTCTGTACTTCAAACACATTATTGTGATCATCCTAAATTTAAATTTCATAAAAAGATTTTGGGTATTTATTTACTAATATTCTCTCATTTACTAAACAATTTTCATATTAATCAAACAAGCAATTATCCCCAATTCGAAGCCCTAGGAACTTATACATCTATAGACTTGATAGACTTAGACATATTTATTACCTTATAGGGTGATACTTGACATATTTGGGCAACACACTATTTTTCAAGGGATAACATTTTACCAAGGTGAGTTTACATAGCCCCTTTACTCTATTTTCACTATTTTCGGGGTGAAACATGTTTAAACATTTTATACTATCATTTACTCATATTTACTTGTGATTCAATTACAACATCATTCTATCATTTGACTGTAACAAAAAGACACAGTGCAATCATTAACAATGATCAAGCCGCCTGTTTAGATTATAGCGCTATAGGTCTGACAAACCCATCCCCCGCATAGACTCAGGGATGATCGATAACAGTAATAACATTTAACTAACTTGCGAGTTAGTCATCAGTCGACACAAGGTTTGGTTGTACAAAGACGCATTGCTACATGTCGGTATCATACTCTATCATCATACAACCCTGAGTGTTGTACAAACTATTGTTATTAACTATTTCTCAAAAACCTATGTAATTCTCACCAACTTTTGTTGACCCAAACATTTTCAACTTAACATGTTTCAGGTCCTACTTGCTTGAAGAATTGCTTGAAGATATGTGCATAGTTTATTCAATTTGATGTACGAATTCTTGTAGAACAATTGTATGTAATTTATTTAAATCAATTAATGAAACTTATTATTCTCCATGAGCTACTGAACAATCATTAATACGTGGCACCCCGATGTTTCCGCCATCGGTTGGGGTGTTACAGATTGGTATCAGAGCCATGGTTATAGGGAATTAGGTTATTAGAAAAATAATCTAGTCTATAACCATAGGATTTAACCAGTACTTGCTTCTTCACTTGTTAATCTCTATCTTCCTCCTACTTCTTATCCCTACTATCATCCTTACAAGAAGATGCTCTACATCACTAGAATCACTCTTAGACTAATAAGGCAAAATCCTCAGGTTTAACCTGAACCACCTTGAGATCTCGTCGAAGTTCTGGATTTTAATAACGAACACGTGCAATCTGGAAGGGTGAACGCCTGTATTCTGAGTCTTCTGTCTAGGCTGGCATTGCGCATATATCCCAATCAGACGAGGGACCCGGATGCCTACCTGGGAATTCTCGGGATGAGTGTTCACTTATAGGCTAAAGCACGTCTTCATATGTTATTAGAATTTAGAATCTTTGATAAGTCAACGTTTTCGTTTATTCGTTTTAATTAATGAATAAATGATTACATTCCTTATATAATCTCACCTATTTCACTGTGTCTCTTACAGATCATGCCTCCACGTCGCAGCACTCGCAACAACAATGGTGAGAACCACGAAGAAGGTGGTGATAACCATAACCATGACCAAGTTCCTAACCACAACAACAATGGTATCGTTGCTCAATTGGCTGCGATCATTTCTCAACAAATGGCGCAGCAAATCGCAACTCTGGTTCCCAATTTACTCGCTCAGGTCATCCAAATGAACGGCAACGGGAATGGTCACAACAACGGGAACGGGAACGGCAATGGCAATGGAAATGGACCCCAAGCCTGCACCCTTAAGCATTTCAACTCTTGTAACCCTCCAAAGTTTAGTGGTGAAGAAGGAGCTACAGGACTCCTCCAATGGTTTGAGGGTATTGAGAATACCTTCATCAACAGTGAGTGCCCCGATAACTTCAAGGTTCGGTACGCCATGAGTGTACTCCATAAACGAGCACTCACTTGGTGGAATGAAGAAAAGCGTACTCGTGGGACCGAAGTTGCTCTTGCTATGACATGGGACCAAGTCAAGGAGGTCATGAAGGAAGAGTTTTGTCCTCGCAATGAAGTTAAGAAGCTTGAGGATGAGTTCCACACCTTAGCTCAAGATAGTGGGGAAAACCTTGCCTACAACACCCGCTTTCATGAGCTTAGCTTATTGTTGCCTCACAAAGTCACTCCCCTGCCGGTAGCCATCGAGAAGTACATCGGTGGTCTGCCCATGCAGATCCAGGATACGGTGTGGGGAAGGAATCCTGCCACCTTGGAGGAAGCCAAACGTTTAGCAGCTACCTTAACTGATAATCACGTAAAGAACGGGACCTTAGTTCGGAAAGGCAATAAAACAAGTATCGTAGCCGCGGTAATCACTGAGAACCAGAAACGTAAGACCAGGGATCCTGATGCAAACCTCACTCCACAAGCTTTTAAGAAGAAACCTTATACAGGAAACCATCCTTTATGTAATACGTGCAACCGACATCATCCCACTGCTTCAGTGTGTCGCTTGTGCACCAATTGTGGAAGGTATGGCCATCTGGTCAACACGTGTCGTGAGGCCCCAAATCCAAATGCCAACCAACCCACCAACCCTGCTCAAGCTGCTAATCTTAATATATACAACTATGGTCAGTGTTATGAATGTGGAGACCCAAATCACTTCCGTAACCGATGCCCTAAACTAAATAGAGATCAAGACCCTCCAGCTACCTAACCGCAAGTCTCACCATTTGACTATTGGGTGCTTTTATTCTATGTATTGACGTTATTTGATTCAAGTAATAAAATTCAAGTATTATCATAACATCTGTGTGCATGTTTGTCTGAATGTGAACAAATTGCTATACCTATAGTTATACGTGCTTACTTGTACAACAATTAGTTGACTATCAAACAATCTACTCAACGATTGGTAGAGGTTATCATGTCTTCCAACAGTCGGGAGAGGCCCTACCACCTGCTCAACGACTGGTGGAGACTATCAAACCTGCTCAACAATCGGTAGAGTCATAAAAGGACGCAAAACCCTAATGTAAGGTAAATTGGTAATTACGGTCCGGAACGTAATCATGAATTTACAGGTACATTAAGGTAGTGTGAAATTTTATCAAGGTTTTCAGTAGTCGACCAATTGTACTTGGTGTCTTTCTTTAACTTCGGGACGAAGTTCCTAAAAGTAGGGGAGACTGTAACATTTCACGTTACGAATTAAAACGACAAGTTTTAATTTTGGATGACATTTTTTTTTTAGCCTAATACAATGATATATATTCATACATACATACATATATATATATATATATATATTATAATAATAATAATAATAATAATAATAATAATAATAATAACAAGTTATACACACAAACACAATTGAATCAGCCTAGATCAGCCCAACAGGGTCCACACCCGGCCCAAGGTTCAAACCCAAGCCCAACCCAACCAAAGGCCCAAACCCCCCCTTGTCTGACTTTAAAAAAAATATATTTTTGTCTAAAACGGGTTTCGAACCCGAGTCACCACGCACACACACACGTTCGTTTCCCACCTGCTCCACACAACCTTTTTGATTCTTAACCAGCGTTAATTCTATTTAATGCCACATTCAATTCATCCTTTTTCTTCCCTGTCAATCGAACAGCAGACATGAATATGGAAGTTATAGTTTGACCAACCAAATCCCCACATTAACTCGTAATTTCTTTTAAAATGGTATGGGACCATGATTGCCGGCCTAATGATCATCATTTACACGAACAATTGAAATCAATTTGACTAAATTGATTGATATTACGCGTTTTGACTTTAATACATTGTCAAACTTTCCAATTAACCAACCCACTGATCCTCACTATAAATTGATCACCTACGAACCTTCACAACTCGCTCACAATCTTTTCTCAAACCTCAATCTTCTTCAATTCTGTCTGTGCATCATCATACGATCAAACAGTTGACTTTTTGGGTTGACCACTCAATCGTACACGAATCATCACTGTGAGTCCAATTATTTTTGTGGGTTTTGTTAGTCGGCAATCAAACAACAAAAACCCTAACATTAATCGTGTTCTTAATGCGTGGGTTGTTTGATTGTAGGATCTAGGGTTCGAAGTTTTGAAATGGGGATAATCACAATTTACCATACTGTATTTATTTTAAAACAAACAAGAATAAACACAACCACAGGCCTAGGCCAAGTGGTTGTGTCTGTTGCTTGTAACCATGACTACCCGAGTTCGATCCCTGCTTGGGACGCCCTTTTTCCACTCATTTTCATGTTTTTTTTTAAAACAAAACAAATAAAATACATATATTACATTTAAATCTTCTAAATTCCTTTTTAAATATCAAAACCTTTATATAAATTCTAAAAAAATTATATTTTTCAAATCTGAGTTAAAGGATTTATTTACAATTTTTAGTTTTCTAAAAATAATTGATTTAATATTTATAATAATTAAATCAATTTCATACTATTATATTTATAAAAATCCATTAAAATATCAAAACAACTTTATTAAATTCTACAAAAATTATTCCATGTTTATACAATGTTAAACTTTACTGAAATAATTTTTAATTCAGAAAAATCATTTATTTTATATTTTTAATCAATTTTTGTTAGTTTTAATCGTAATTAAATCATAATAAATCCAATTTTTATTATTTTTGCACCAAAATTTTATACAATTTATTTTTAAATATTTAGAACAGAAATATGATTTTTAATATAATAATTCTTTAATTTTTGTATTTTTGAAAATTAAAGTTAAAGTTTGGCAATTTGTAATAAATAGATTTAAAAATCTATTTTAAAGAAAATAATTTTATAAAAATTATTTCTGTACTTCAAACACATTATTGTGATCATCCTAAATTTAAATTTCATAAAAAGATTTTGGGTATTTATTTACTAATATTCTCTCATTTACTAAACAATTTTCATATTAATCAAACAAGCAATTATCCCCAATTCGAAGCCCTAGGAACTTATACATCTATAGACTTGATAGACTTAGACATATTTATTACCTTATAGGGTGATACTTGACATATTTGGGCAACACACTATTTTTCAAGGGATAACATTTTACCAAGGTGAGTTTACATAGCCCCTTTACTCTATTTTCACTATTTTCGGGGTGAAACATGTTTAAACATTTTATACTATCATTTACTCATATTTACTTGTGATTCAATTACAACATCATTCTATCATTTGACTGTAACAAAAAGACACAGTGCAATCATTAACAATGATCAAGCCGCCTGTTTAGATTATAGCGCTATAGGTCTGACAAACCCATCCCCCGCATAGACTCAGGGATGATCGATAACAGTAATAACATTTAACTAACTTGCGAGTTAGTCATCAGTCGACACAAGGTTTGGTTGTACAAAGACGCATTGCTACATGTCGGTATCATACTCTATCATCATACAACCCTGAGTGTTGTACAAACTATTGTTATCAACTATTTCTCAAAAACCTATGTAATTCTCACCAACTTTTGTTGACCCAAACATTTTCAGCTTAACATGTTTCAGGTCCTACTTGCTTGAAGAATTGCTTGAAGATATGTGCATAGTTTATTCAATTTGATGTACGAATTCTTGTAGAACAATTGTATGTAATTTATTTAAATCAATTAATGAAACTTATTATTCTCCATGAGCTACTGAACAATCATTAATACGTGGCACCCCGATGTTTCCGCCATCGGTTGGGGTGTTACATTATCGCTAAAAATGATGTATGTTTAACCCCAACTATGCCCACTTGATAAACAAGCGATGTTTGGTCCTTTACTGTTAACTGTAACACCGGCCTATGTTACACAGGAAACGCGATGATTACCTTCACTCACGATCAACGCCCAGATGCAGGGTCAGCACTAACATTTGGGTTCGATTTAGAATGTAGTGTTAACTCGTTAAGGGTGGCATAAAATATCAATTTAAAATTGGGATTTAATTTTAATATTTACCATAAATATATTGAATGACTTGTTAGCATGATGTGAGTCACACAATAGTTTATAAAATCCAATTTTATATTGTTCGTGATGATTGAAACTCCTTTCAACACTCGACACGGTATAGTTTTAAATACCCTATTTAAACTATGTTGGTCGTATTATCGCGAATGGACATGTTTTAATATTAATATAACTCCTTTTATTAAATATGCTATTCGGTTTTTTTAAAACTTGTTTTAATAAAACCGTTGCCATGATTGTGAAATTTTATTTATTTTGGGTTATCTAAATTATTTACAATAAATAAAACACAACCACAAAACATAATAATAAAATTAAACGAATCGAGCCCCTAATATGTAACGACCCTGCAGTCGGTGCCGGGTCGTCGGGTCGGGTTATCGGAGCTACACAGCGGAATTTGAATAATAACAATCTTTAGTCTTCCAGGATCCATGTCATCATATCTGTTGGGTTACCTGAACACATGCCAAAAATAGATTCTGTCAACATAAAGTTGGTGAGGTCGTGTATTTTATAAAGTGAATGGCCAGTTCGTTTATTGATAATTCTTTTATATAAAACATTCTTTTATAACCATTCTTTCATAAACATTCTTTCATAAATATTCTTTTATAAATATTCTTTTATAAACATGCTTTACAGTTATAATTCTAAAGGGGAAATTATATTTCTATTATACCACTCTATCATATATCAATTCTCTTATAAATCCATTCTATCATATCGATTATATTTCGGCCATTCCTATCGATGGTACCACTCTGATTGTGGTGAAATACCTGTTCCTGTCCTCTACTTGGACAAGAATGGTTTTGGTCCTCTACTTGGACATTCCTACCCTCTACTTGGGTAAGACTGGTTCTTGCCCTCTAGTCGGTACAAGAAAGGAAATGGCGGATACCGTCCAGTACTGTCCTTGTCGTTTCTATGTCCCCTTTCTATTATACTTCTTTTATTTCTATAGATAATCGTTTATTAAGTAAAGCATTTCTAGTTTTAATAAATGACATGTATTCCCCCGAAAACACTTAATAAAACAGTAAAAGTGGGGAGTTCACGATACTCACAGGTTTGCGTTAATTTTCTATAGTCTCTCTTATTACAATTATATGTCATATATATATGGATACGTTTTACGCGTGGGACTTGTTAGATTGTAATACTTAGGATATATATCATATATACAATTTATACATACAGAATTCGGTATATATTAGATAGTCCTAAACTCGGGGTTTATTATTGACACGACACGGGCATCCTAAATCTAGGCAAAAAGAAATAAAGCTGGCCATTACAGCTTGGCACACGAACCTAAAGAACTCTAGACACGAACTTACCCGGATGATGGCTCGGCGGAGCATATTATTATTAACCCGAGTCTAGTATATCGTTTTATATATCGAACCTTATATATATAAACATATATATTTTATATATGTTTATTATTCTCTTATTATTAATATCAAGTCCGTACGTCATTCGTATTATATATATATTCGTATAATTCTAAAAATCCTCGTCTAGCTATTGGACCGGGTTCTATTCCGGGTGTTGAGTTGAACCGGGTATCACACCCGTCTTCCGAATCGTTATTCGGTACCTCGTAATCAATACAAAGACAATATTATAACATGATATTAATAGCTAATAATCAATTATAATATATACTCTTATTTAGATTATATACCCTTTTGGAGAACAATCGCCTTATCGCCGGAGGAGTGACCGGAATATAATCGGAACAATATGTTAACCGATGACCCATCCTTATCTATCAAACAAGATTCACGACAGTCACCATGGCCTGGTGACTGTCCGGATGATAACTGAATCAGAGCAGAGGGGAACATGGTTCATCGGATTATAACTGAATCAGAAAGAAACGAAGGCTACTTCAGACCGTGGTTTAATCGAAACAGGGTGTTGGTTCATCGGTGGTTATCGGCTTGTGTGATGGTAAGGACCCGATGACAGTCACCGGCTCTTGGTGACTGTCCGGTCATCGTTTAACAGGAACGGAAGAGGGTTCTGGTTCGTGGGTTCGATTCAACAGATTATAAAGACCCGATGACTATCACCGGTTCCCAATATGAATCGGATTCGGGTTCCCCACAAAACAAGATGAAGGTTTGGTTTGGGTTTGTTAAATGGTACCGGTTATTGAATCAAGAGAAGAAAAGGGGTTTGCTTGCCGGAAAAGTGAAGGCGGCGGCGGCGGAGATAATTGCCGGAGGTGGCTGTCCGGTTGCCCTCATATCACACACACAAGGATGTGTGTTTTCTGGTATGTTAATGTGCAGAGAGAGAGAGAGAGAGATGCGAGAGATTAAGAGGAGGGGTAGTTTTATAAGTGAAACCAAATAAAGGGTGTTTGGCAACAGGGATAATAGCCGGGACTCGGGATGTTTGGTAACGGGTATAATAACAAATAAAGAACGTTTGGCAACGATTGATTAGCAGGTAATGAGCGTTTAAGCGAGATAATAAAATTCAATAATTATTATCTACATAATCGGTTGAAACGGTTGGTCGTGAGATTCGAACTTGAATATTTTATTAAGAAATCGGGTGGTCAGGTACGACCCGACCCGTTTAAGAGACCCGTAACACCTCGGGGTGTTACAATCTCCCCCCCTTAGGAAATTTCGTCCCCGAAATTTGAGTGATCTTCCCTTTTACACCCTTAATCTATAAGGATGTTACAATTTAACCCAAAATACTTGTCAACGAGACATGATCAGTTTTCTTGGTTTGCGAGGAACTCGATTTTATATCAAATCTGAGATTACATAAGTTAGAGATATCAATCTGTAATGATACATCTTGATCATTCTACTAATCTCGTTTTAACCTTTCTTGCTATAGTCATGTTATTTCAGATACATGGATTATCTGTATTTTTTCTGGTATGACTATTAAAGGTTTTTCTATCTAGATTGATATTTTCGATAGAATATTAATATTCTTTTATCTTTTCCCCATTAGAATGAGAAGTAGACTGAATATTATTTCTATATAAAGACTTTGAGATTCTAATCGTTTTTCTTCTGAAAGATTTATAAACTTTCAGCAAACATTTCTAGAGTCTCCAATCGATACGATATTCCTCTCGTTTAATATTCGGATTCAATTACAATGATGGATTCTATATAGTTCTTAGGAGATAGATACGGAAGTCCCTTCATTATTATGACTTGAATGGGATCCGAGCTACTACCTCTTTTATTCGAACTTTAGAATTTATCATCATTGTAACTCCGATTTTTAAAGAGTAGGAATATTTTCTGGTAACTATCGGATTATTTCTTACAAATTCTATCCTTTCAGTTCTATCTATATTGGTATAATAAGGTTGATCTCTGGGTTATCACCATTCGTGGATATATTTAAGATGTTTCTCAGATCATTAGACATATCTTATCCGGAGTCTAAAGGTACCGGAAAAGACTAATTGGACTTGTTGAATTACACGGTTTCAACAATTCCTTTTTATTATCTTGACCTACCGGATTTGGTCATTGAGATTTTTCTTAAATCATCTATAATAATCTTACTGACTATTTCATTGATGATTGACTGCATTATTTATCGCTAACCTTTCTTTGACTTAAGATTCTTATGATAATGCATCACTTACTCTATCTCAAAACCATGATTATCATTAGTGATTTGAATACTTATTGCATTAAGTATTTCTACAAAATTCTTTCTTAATTCTATTTCGGGATTCGTCACTCTCGATAAAAATATTTTATAATAACTTTTCGTAAAATATTCTTTATGAAATTCTAGTCGTTCTTCTTACGACTTATATTCTTTTCTGTTAATTTCTTTCGATATATATATATATATATATATATATTTATTAATTTCTGTTGGCATATCGGATGCCTTCTGATAATATTTGGCACTTCGTTTGCCTTCTCGTGTTATCTGGCACTTCTAATGCCTTTTTATTATTAGACATATCGGATGTCTTTTCAAATTATAATTCTTTTCATTTCTCGATTTATGTTCTGATTTCTTTTAATATTCTGGTTTTTGTTTCTGTATTATTTCTTATTTCTTATAGCCTTAATATCCTGTAAGACTTCCCAGAAATTAGATGTGCATATAAATTCACAATTGTGTACAGAATTGTCAATTTACCCCACATAATCATTCTAGTAATATCCTGTAGTGGATTCGTTTTAATTTCTAGTATACTGTTATGGTTCTCACCAACTTTATAATGGTTTGGCATTTAGGTACCCAAAAATTTAATAGCCCGATATTTTCTTTAATATTTCGGATATCATAATTATTTTTCTAGGCAAAATTTCTTTTTAGAAAATATAATGGTAGATCCTGGATTAATAAAGACTTCAAAACTGTCATTAAGCGCCGCTCTGATACCACCTGTAACGACCCTGCAGTCGGTGCCGGGTCGTCGGGTCGGGTTATCGGAGCTACACAGCGGAATTCGAATAATTACAGTCTTTAGTCTTCCAGGATCCACGTCATCATATCTGTTGGGTTACCTGAACACATGCCAAAAATAGTTTCTGTCAACATAAAGTTGGTGAGGTCGTGTATTTTATAAAGTGAATGGCCAGTTCGTTTATTGATAATTCTTTTATATAAAACATTCTTTTATAACCATTCTTTCATAAACATTCTTTCATAAATATTCTTTTATAAATACTCTTTTATAAACATGCTTTACAGTTATAATTCTAAAGGGGAAATTATATTTCTATTATACCACTCTATCATATATCAATTCTCTTATAAATCCATTCTATCATATCAATTATATTTCGTGCCATTCCTATCGATGGTACCACTCTGATTGTGGTGAAATACCTGTTCCTGTCCTCTACTTGGACAAGAATGGTTTTGGTCCTCTACTTGGACATTCCTACCCTCTACTTGGGTAAGACTGGTTCTTGCCCTCTAGTCGGTACAAGAAAGGAAATGACGGATACCGTCCAGTACTGTCCTTGTCGTTTCTATGTCCCCTTTTCTATTATACTTCTTTTATTTCTATAGATAATCGTTTATTATGTAAAGCATTTCTAGTTTTAATAAATGACATGTATTCCCCCGAAAACACTTAATAAAACAGTAAAAGTGGGGAGTTCACGATACTCACAGGTTTGCGTTAATCTTCTATAGTCTCTCTTATTACAATTATATATCATATATACAATTTATACATACAGAATTCGGTATATATTAGATAGTCCTAAACTCGGGGTTTATTATTGACACGACACGGGCATCCTAAATCTAGGCAAAAAGAAATAAAGCTGGCCATTACAGCTTGGCACACGAACCTAAAGAACTCTAGACACGAACTTACCCGGATGATGGCTCGGCGGAGCATATTATTATTAACCCGAGTCTAGTATATCGTTTTATATATCGAACCTTATATATATAAACATATATATTTTATATATGTTTATTATTCTCTTATTATTAATATCAAGTCCGTACGTCATTCGTATTATATATATATTCGTATAATTCTAATAATCCTCGTCTTGCTATTGGACCGGGTTCTATTCCGGGTGTTGAGTTGAACCCGGTATCGCACCCGTCTTCCGAATCGTTATTTGGTACCTCGTAATCAATACAAAGACAATATTATAACATGATATTAATAGCTAATAATCAATTATAATATATACTCTTATTTAGATTATATACCCTTTTTGGAGAACAATCGCCTTATCGCCGGAGGAGTGACCGGAATATAATCGGAACAATATGTTAACCGATGACCCATCCTTATCTATCAAACAAGATTCACGACAGTCACCATGGCCTGGTGACTGTCCGAATGATAACTGAATCAGAGCAGAGGGGAACATGGTTCATCGGATTATAACTGAATCAAAAAGAAACGAAGGCTACTTCAGACCGTGGTTTAATCGAAACAGGGTGTTGGTTCATCGGTGGTTATCGGCTTGTGTGATGGTAAGGACCCGATGACAGTCACCGGCTCTTGGTGACTGTCCGGTCATCGTTTAACAGGAACGGAAGAGGGTTCTGGTTCGTGGGTTCGATTCAACAGATTATAAAGACCCGATGACTATCACCGGTTCCCAATATGAACCGGACTCGGGTTCTCCACAAAACAAGATGAAGGTTTGGTTTGGGTTTGTTAAATGGTACCGGTTATTGAATCAAGAGAAGAAAAGGGGTTTGCTTGCCGGAAAAGTGAAGGCGGCGGCAGCGAAGATAATCGCCGGAGGTGGCTGTTCGGTTGGCCTCATATCACACACACAAGGATGTGTGTTGTCTGGTATGTTAATGTGCAGAGAGAAAGAGATGCGAGAGATTAAGAGGAGGGGTAGTTTTATAAGTGAAAACAAATAAAGGGTGTTTGGCAACGGGGATAATAGCCGGGACTCGGGATGTTTGGTAACAGGTATAATAACAAATAAAGAACGTTTGGCAACGATTAATTAGTAGGTAATGAGCGTTTAAGCGAGATAATAAAATTCAATAATTATTATCTACATAATCGGTTGAAACGGTTGGTCGTGAGATTCGAACTTGAATATTTTATTAAGAAATCGGGTGGTCAGGTACGACCCGACCCGTTTAAGAGACCCGTAACACCTCGGGGTGTTACATAATAGGTCGCCCGTTTCGTTTTAGCCAGAAACGAAACGAACTAGTCAAAAAGGGGTTTCAAAACTATTTTGATATAGCTCTCACTTGACCCGAGATCTCTATCTTCATGGAACCTGTTCGCCTTTTTATCTTCGTCTTGATCTTGTACTTGTAGGATTACAAATAAATTTGAAATACAAATAAAACAAATCTATTCTAATCCTATCTATTACACCGGATCCAATATCCATAAAAAAATACAAATCAATAATAAAAAAAAAAAACATCACAAACACAACCATGACAAGGGTCAAAAATACTTAGGGCTAGATTCACATCACAATCCATGAACAATAAAAAGCTTTTGATTTTTTGTCAAAAAAAAAAAAATAATTTTTGACAAATAAATCATAGATCAAAATTATAACTTACCATCTATACGTGCGTAACCGTGGCTCTAATACCACTGTTGGGAATCATGGTATCGAATACACAGCGGAAGCGGTTTATATATTTAACAAAAACGGATTATATATGTAATATATATAATAGCCGATTTATATATATATAAATTGTTAGTTAATTTTATTAATCCGATTAATAAAATATTCCCAATCAGGATCTCGGTTAAACGCGTATAAACAAATAAATAAGAAACAACCATAGAAGGTTTAGTAATCAACCTTTGACGACTACACCGGAATTGTAACACGCGGGTTACAACGAATACTCGCCAGTAGGAAGTTCACACCCAAGCACAAGCCAACCAGGAACAACACTTGCAAGAGGAAGGCGGGCGGCGGTGGTGGTTTGCGGCAGACAGAGGGGCGGCGCTCATATGGGGCGGCTGAAACCCTTTTACTTGGGGATGAAGGAGTTGTTTTATGTTTCAAGGTGTGATTAGGATTTGCACCTTAATCCCCTTTTTATAAAACAATAATTTACACTAAGCCCCCTTGTATATTACTATAATATTCCTTAATATTAATCCAATTAATATTAAGTCCCTCAAGTCCTAAACTATTATTTTGATCCACCTACTCATGAACTTATCTGATTCGTGTACCAACGTGTAACTCTTCGGATCGTACCGGGTCGGATTACGTTGACCTCGACTTTTAATTACATCGAACATATTATATATCCAACACTTTTGTACCGAAATGGGTACTTTTTTTTTTTTTAATTTAATAATCATTTTTTTAACCTTCCTTGTTTACTCCAATCAATCACAAATCACAATTAGATAGAAAAAAACATGTAAGTTTTCTTTAAGTGATGTTAATTAAGAAAACAAGAGGCAATGTGTTATTCTTACAACAATAATAGAATTATATATAAAATTCACGAATTTGTGTAACATATATTATACAAAACATAATTGAGATTGATCCTATTTTATTTTACTTGATGGTCAGGATTCTGAAAAAGAAAAGTAGCTTAAAAAGATACTATCCACACGATGTGAGTCTTTGTTGGCTTGTTTTGTTCATGAATCACCCCAAATATAGCAAAGATGCCATGGACCTTAAGATGAGTTTTGTGGATGAAAGTTGAGAACTTGAGATAAGCATTGATTGGATATTGATGGTTATTATTGTGGAAATAAATGACTCAAACATAAATGTTGCACAAAGTTTAATTTATAAATGTTGATTTTATTATAACACTTGAGTCTGGCAAGTCTACCAAAAGCTTTCCAATTCATATAAGATTAAATCACTATCTACCACGGGTTACATCAATCGTTATATGCAACGTTATAGAATCAAATCATACGTGTTTACTATTTATAGCTAATCGAACTGAAATATTCGACCATTCATATTGGAACAAATTGCTTGGATTTCAGTTTTTATGATTGGTTTGAACCAAACCGAATGTATGGTTATATATGCCTACGAATCAATCTTGATTCTTTTAAGTCACCAAGTTACGAGAATTTATTTTAACTTATAGCTTGTTGAAATATACAAATATTTAGTTCAATTTAATTTTAGACTTGAACATGTTGCATAAGTATTTTGTGTAGGTTTGGTAGAAAGCTTGGATTCAAGTTGATGATCAAGATGTCGAAGTTGAAGACTTGGATGTACGAGTAGCATGTTGATTGAAGACTTGGACGTGTAGCAATCTAGACTTGGATCGGATACATTAGAGACACCAGAATTGGGCTAAAGCAGACTTGGGCTAAGGAAGTTGAATCAAAGTGTTTGGGCTTGCTAAAGACTATGGCCCATATTGCATTGAATCAGTTGGCCCAGGTCGTTCAGATGCCATGCTGGCAATCTGTGTGAAACAAACACAGTTTGTTTCACACCGTAGATCTCTTTATCTTCATTTAATCATGGCCATTCATTTCTCTCGTATAGTGTGTCATCAGCTGCACTATATAAACGATTGTGTTTCTTTCTCTCTCCAGTAGATCACATTGTTCGCTCATTTTTGTACTCTCTTTTTTCAATTCTCTCTGTCTAGTTTAGGGTTTCTATAGATCAGATTTATCTTAAATCTGATCATCTTTGTATAGATCATTCCTTTGTTATCTAGGTGAGAGTATATCTGTGAGAATGGTGTAGAGAGTTTTACTTTGTATCAGTTCATCTTTCTAGGGTTTATAAACATTTGGTTTGGGTATTAATTCCAGTATTATTTGTTTATGATCTGGTATCATGTATTTTGACATGGTATCAGAGCTGTAGGTTTAGGATCTTGATCTGATAGGTGAACTGATTGTTGATCTGATTGAAGATCTTCTTCAATCCTGATCCTGGATATTATCTTCCGCTGGTTTATCTTCAACCTGTGGTCTTGGTTACTTGTGCAAGAACGATCTGGTGGAATACTTGTGTTCTTGGTCAGATCTTGTGTAGATCTGACTTATTGTTGGCCGATTGTATCTGGAAGCTGGATTTGGAGTTTTTTCTTATTGCTTCAATTGCCTCACAGTTTTTATAACCCTAAGTGAAGGTTATAAGACTGTGAGTTGGAGAAACCCTAACTTGGGTCCCCCTCCCGGTGAGATTGTTCCTTACTACTGTTTCTTTTTTGTTTTGTGTCTAGAAGCCATTGGCCGGGTTAGGTGGACCGGTGTGAGGCTATTGATTGATTGTCTGTTTTTACGTCTGGGTGTCTAGGTATTAGAGGCTCCTGAGTTAAGACCTGCGGTGGATCCCTTTTGAGGAGCCACTGATCTGGATCACTGACTCAGCTTCGCCTGTGTCTGTGTTTTTCGTGTATTGATTTGTTCTGTTATTTGTCTAGGTCTTAGAGGCTCCTGAGTTAAGACCTGCGGTGGATCCCTTTTGAGGAGTCACTGATCTGGATCACTGACTCAGCTTCGCCTGTGTTTGTGTTTTGTGTGTGTTCATTTGTTTTTGTTCTTGTTTAGGATACAAATCTGTGGGTCTGATTGTTTTTGTTTCGTGTGTGCTTCTTGTTTGTTTAATTGTGTGTATTAAATATGGCTGATGATGATCCCCCTCATGCTGGAGGAGGAGCTGTAGTTAATGCTGTTAATGAAACACTTGTTAGCAAATTAGATGCTAGTGACCCTCTGTATTTGCATCCATCTGATTCTAGCAACCTGACCATAATAACTGTAAAACTAAAAGGTTCTGAAAATTATACTGTATGGTCTAATGCTTTAACACTTGCATTACAAGTCAAGAACAAATGGGGCTTTATTGATAAAACATGCATAAAATCTGAAACTGATCCTGTGCTTGCTAGACAATGGGATAGATGCAACTCTATAGTCTTAACATGGATACTTAATTCTGTTAGTGAAGAATTGTACATGGGTCATGTATTTTCTAGACATGCTAGTGATGTTTGGACAGAGTTAAAAGAGACATATGATAAAGTAGATGGATCTGTGGTATTTGATTTGTATCAAAAAATTAACTCATTTAACCAGAATGGTATGCCTGTGTCTGAATATTATCATAAACTAAACATAATGTGGAAACAACTTGATCAAATTTTGCAATTACCTGCATGTGTTTGTAATGCTGCTAGGGAATTTAATAACTTTAGTAACATGATCAAACTCATGCAGTTTCTCATGGGTTTGGATAGTGTGTATCAAAATGTGAGAACTAGTTTGCTGATTAAAGAAGTATTACCTAGTGTAAAGGAAGCCTTTGCAATAGTTTCCAGGGAGGAATCACATAGGAACTCAAGTAATATTTCTAAGAAAGGACAAACTATGGGTTTTGTTTCAAAAACTAATCAAACAGTTGATTTTAAGAGAGTTTCAAGAAACTCTAATCAAAATCTTAAATGTTCTCATTGTAATAAAAATGGTCACACAATTGAAAAATGTTTTGAAGTAATTGGGTATCCTCCCTGGGCTAAGGCTAGAGGTATGCAGAATAGGAAAACTGTTGTTAATAATGCATGTGCTGATCAAACTGATATACCTGTTACTTCTTTGACTAGTGAGCAATTGTCTAAACTGTTAAGTTTAATATCTGACAAAGGTGCTGACCAGCCTCAAAGTAATAATGTAACAGGTAGTGTAAGCTCTAATGTATTTAGTCCTTTTTGTGCTAATGTTTCTGTCAAACCTATTTTCTGTTTTAATGTGGGGAACAAAAGAATTAGGATGGGTTGGATAATAGACTCAGGGGCAAATCAGCATATGGTTACAAGTGAACATGAGTTGTCTGATTTTATTGATGTATCAGACTTAAACATACAAGTCAAACATCCAAATGGAACAAATGCTTTGGTAACTAAAATTGGAACCCTAAATTTAGGAAATGGTGTAATTTTACATGATGTTTTTGTTGTTCCTGAGTATAGGGTTAATTTGATTTCTGTACATAAGTTGGTTAAAGATAATCATCTATATGTTGGTTTTGATGAAAATAATTGTTATATTCAGGATTTATCAAGCAAGAAAATCCTGGTGACTGGTAGTCAGTTAGAAGGATTATATTTCTGTGGTGGGTCATTTGTGAACAATAAGGTGTGTCTAAGTAATAAAGAGTATGAATTATGGCATGCTAGATTAGGACACCCATCAGACATTGTTCTGAAAAAACTTGAACCTATTCTTGATTTAAAATTTAGTACTAGTCATGATGGTTCTTGTGATGTGTGTCACAAAGCCAAACAGCATAGGGAACCTTTTCCCTTAAGTGAACACAAGTCTAAAATGGTTGGAGAGTTGGTTCACTTAGATGTTTGGGGTCCATATAGAGTGGCTAGTAGAGAAGGGTTTAGGTTTTTTCTTACCATTGTTGATGACTATTCCAGGGCTGTGTGGGTTAGTTTAATGAAGCACAAACATGAGGTGTTTGAGAATGTTCAAGACTTTGTGAATGTTCTAAAAACACAGTTTAGTAAAACTGTTAAATGTTTTAGAAGTGATAATGGTTCAGAATTTGTTAATAATCAAATGAGTAACTATTTTACGTCATTAGGAATCTTGCATCAAACTACCTGTGCTTATACACCACAGCAGAATGGAATAGTGGAAAGAAAGCATAGACACTTGTTAAATGTAACAAGGTCTCTGCTCTTTCAAAGTAACCTACCAATTAGATTTTGGCCTGAATGTGTATTGACTGCATCTTATTTGATAAATAGGACACCTTCTTCAGTGCTGGATGGTAGAACTCCCTATGAACTTATACATGGTTTTGAACCCTTCCTAGGTCATTTAAGGTTGTTTGGGTGTTTGTGTTTTGCTACAATATTAAATGAGTCTAATAAATTAGGAGAAAAAGCTGAAAAATGTGTTTTCATTGGTTATTCAAATGAAAAGAAAGGATATAAGATTTTTAGTTTAGAAGATAAAACTATTTCTTACTCAAGGGATGTTAAATTCTATGAAACAATTTTTCCTTTCAAAGATAAAAATGTGTTTGAAAACTTTAATGAAAATTTAATTTCTGAATTAGACTCTTCAAACTTTTTCAATTTTTATGAAGTAGAAACACCTACACAACCTGAGCTGCCCAATGATGATGGAAGGGGCTTAGGTAAGATTGAGTCAGTGACACATGGGACTCAACAGTCCTCTCCTGGAGATCTTGTTGACCCAAGTCTGAACAGTTCAGACAAAAGGTCAAATGGTCATGAGGGAGAAGGCAGGGTTGAGGGTGTGATACCTGATAATGAAAAACAAAATGAATCTGAGGGTAATGACTCAAGTTTACAAACCATTAGAAGAAGTAGTAGGAGTTCTACCCTTCCTAGAAAGTTAGATGATTTTGTGATAGAGGGTAAGGTCAAGTATGGTCTAGAAAATGTAGTAAACTACTCTAATCTTTCTGTTGATAGTAAAGTGTTTGCTAGTGTACTCAATAAAAGTGTTGAACCTAGGCATTATAGAGAGGTTGTTACTGACCCAAATTGGGTCAGTGCCATGAATGATGAGATAGAGGCATTAAATAGGAACAACACCTGGACTTTAGTTGATTTACCTAAGGGTAGAAGTTTAGTTGGGTGCAAATGGATCTATAAGATCAAATATAGATCTAATGGAGAGATAGAGAGGTTTAAGGCTAGGCTTGTGGCTAAAGGGTATAGCCAAAAAGAAGGGGTTGACTTTGATGAAACATTTTCCCCTGTTGTAAAGTTTGTTACTGTAAAGTGTGTTATGTCTTTAGCTGTTCAGTATAGTTGGAAAATGTTTCAATTAGACATAAATAATGCATTTCTTTATGGTGATTTAAATGAAGATGTGTATATGTCTTTGCCAGAGGGATATTATTCTAAAGATGAAAGTAGAGTTTGTAAACTGAATAAGTCTCTGTATGGTTTAAAACAGGCTCCACGTATGTGGAATGCTAAACTTGTTAGTGTCTTAGTTGACTTAGGTTTTAGTCAAAGCAAGTGTGATCATTCATTATTTGTTAAAATCAATAGTTCTATTATTATTGTTCTTTTAGTGTATGTGGATGATATTGTTTTGACTGGTAACAGTTTTGATGAAATTGTTAATGTTAAAACATGTTTAAAAAATAAGTTTTTAATAAAGGATCTTGGGGAGTTAAAGTACTTTCTTGGATTAGAAGTTGTAAATCAAAATGATAATGTTTGTTTGTGTCAAAGAAAATACTGTATTGATCTTCTTAGTGAGTATGGAATGCTTGCTTGTAAACCTGTGAGTTGTCCACTGGAACCTAATCATGTGTTAGTAAATCTTTGTAATGAAAAATCAAAAGTTTTAAAAAATATAACTGGATATCAACAACTAGTGGGTAAATTGATTTATTTGTCACATACAAGGCCTGACATTTCATATGCTGTACATTTTCTAAGTCAGTATATGCACAGGCCTGTAGAAGGACATCTAAAAATAGCATTTAGGTTGTTGAGATACTTAAAAAAGGCTCCAGGGATGGGTATTTGGTTTAGGAAAAGTGAAGTGTTTGAGTTAACTGCCTATTCTGATTCAGATTGGGCTAAATGTGTAACTACCAGGAAATCTGTTACAGGTTTTTGTATATTTCTAGGAAATTCGTTGATTTCCTGGAAAAGCAAAAAACAAGCTACCATATCCCGGTCCTCAGCTGAGGCTGAGTATCGTGCGATGTGTGCAGCAGCTTGTGAGGTTTTGTGGTTGATTAATATTTTGTCTGAGTTACAAGTTAAGATTAAGTTACCAATCACTTTGTATTGTGACAATAGTGCTGCATTATCTATCGCAGCAAATCCGGTATTTTTTGACAAAACACAGCATTTTGAAATGGACTTATATTTTTTAAGAGATTTGATGTCTAAAGGTGTGTTGCAAACATCCAAGATCAGTTCTGATATGCAACTTGCTGATATCATGACTAAGGGCTTGGGTGTAGGGCAACATGAAAAGATCTGTAAAGGTTTAAGTATGTACAATGTTTTTGGAAATTAAATTGAGGGGGGATGTTGAAATATACAAATATTTAGTTCAATTTAATTTTAGACTTGAACATGTTGCATAAGTATTTTGTGTAGGTTTGGTAGAAAGCTTGGATTCAAGTTGATGATCAAGATGTCGAAGTTGAAGACTTGGATGTACGAGTAGCATGTTGATTGAAGACTTGGACGTGTAGCAATCTAGACTTGGATCGGATACATTAGAGACACCAGAATTGGGCTAAAGCAGACTTGGGCTAAGGAAGTTGAATCAAAGTGTTTGGGCTTGCTAAAGACTATGGCCCATATTGCATTGAATCAGTTGGCCCAGGTCGTTCAGATGCCATGCTGGCAATCTGTGTGAAACAAACACAGTTTGTTTCACACCGTAGATCTCTTTATCTTCATTTAATCATGGCCATTCATTTCTCTCGTATAGTGTGTCATCAGCTGCACTATATAAACGATTGTGTTTCTTTCTCTCTCCAGTAGATCACATTGTTCGTTCATTTTTGTACTCTCTTTCTTCAATTCTCTCTGTCTAGTTTAGGGTTTCTATAGATCAGATTTATCTTAAATCTGATCATCTTTGTATAGATCATTCCTTTGTTATCTAGGTGAGAGTATATCTGTGAGAATGGTGTAGAGAGTTTTACTTTGTATCAGTTCATCTTTCTAGGGTTTATAAACATTTGGTTTGGGTATTAATTCCAGTATTATTTGTTTATGATCTGGTATCATGTATTTTGACATAGCTTTACCCTGATCCGATTGCGATCAACACTGTGTTAAGAGAGAAACGAAGTTGTTAAACCAACCTTTTCGAAATATGATCATGCTTTGTCTTTGCTCTATTTGTTAAGAACTAAAAACCGATTTGTTTTGGCCTTGTTAACACATATAACAATGAACACCTAAAGATTAATGAATGAAGCTACCATTAAATTTATAATATTAAAACCATACATAATAATTTTGATTATCAATCAGTAATCACCAAACCCAAGGAAAATGATACATCATTTTGGATTGTACGATCATTTTACATCCACCACATCTTAGTCAAATACAATACTAATTATTTTTCAAAAATTATACTATGAAATGATTCATTAACAAATATGTCTATTCGTCTGTTCATCAATTATTATTTTGTAGATATCAGTGAAATTAATAAGTATTTTGTGAGCAAAAAGATAGGTTGTTACAATATCAATTTTCAAAGGCTGTCAATAAAGCCGGCTAAGTTTCTATGATATTTATAAGAAATATTGAACATTAAACAATAAGGCCTATTAGCTCAGTTGGTTAGAGCGTCGTGCTAATAACGCGAAGGTCGCAGGTTCGAGACCTGCATGGGCCATTCTTTTATTCTCTTTTTTTTTTTCATATCGATTTCTAGATTTCTCAACTTTGGGGCAGTGTCGGATACATTGTTTTTTTAAAACACCTTCCTTTAATATATTTTTAAGTTATTATTTTTTTGACGTAACAAATGCAACAATCGTTTTTAAAATTGTCACTAACCAATTACATCTCTCGCGCGATTGATTTTGCAACCGGTAAATTGAATGATATATTTTTCTTTTCACCATCGATTCTAGCCACAACTGATAAATTTCAGTTAATTCGATTGTTAACAAATAGTTTGGTTTTAAGTTCAATTAATACAACCAATTGAGATATTTAACATGTAAGCCATAATCAATAAAACACGAACACGATATTTTGGATAAGTTCCAAATCTTTAATAACAAAGAAAAATTACTCAAAACTTGATTACATAGGTATACTCGTAACATATTTGGATACGCATCAATATAGCTAAGTTGAACTAACTTGATAGCAAACAATGTGTTGGGGAGTAATCGTAACAAACGAACAATAACGGATAACAGAAATCTCTGAAGGCACGTGATCGCTTTCAGATTGAATCAATTCGACGGTTCTATCGAATATTCAATCGGATACAATCAGAGATTGAGAATTTTCTGTATGTTTTGATTGAGATTTTGAGAACCAGAGAGATAATGACCAAGAAGAAGAATTCGTGAATCAAACAATTGGGCCATTAACTGCCTTTTAGGCAGTTTTTTCAAAGTTTTCGAACTTGCCAAAATAGTCCCTCTATTTCTGAAATTTAATTTTCGGAGACATTTTTACCACAGCAATTTTAATTGAAATAAAATTTTTCCAAACTGACCTGCCAGCTCGACCCCAGCCAGGGGCTCTGCCCCTTGGACCCCGCCAGGGGCTGCCGCCCCTTGGACCCTGCTCCTAGGGGCGCTGCCCCCGAACCCCCGTTCCTTAGGGGCGAATTCGCCCCTAAGTTCATAATAAATTCAAATAGGCGTGCATTCCGCACCACCATACCTATATGATGTATTATTGGTCAAACAGTCAATCCAATTACACTAAAATATCCAACACAATGTACTCACTGAGTTTAATTATTTTATTTTTTCTAAATTGCTTTTGTTTATTACTCTTAGATTTACATTATACAAAGCACATACAAAGCTCGTAGCAGTAACAGTAACAATAGTAACAATAAGTTATATTAGTCATTTTTCATCGACTTTCCATGTTAAGAATTGTAGAATTGTCATCCATGTTGTCATGTGTGTCATAAACACCTATAATCTTAGTTAAATTCAACTCACATCGACAAAGTAAGTCAAGTGCGTGTTTAAGAGAAACCGTGTATAAAACTAATATATAGTATCCAACATATCACTCATAGGTCACAAATTGGAATGAAATGATCAAGTATGACATGCGAGGGACAATACTCGGTAACAAACGGTGGAACTATCAAGCTATAATAACAGAAGAGAAACCAAGACAAGTTCGAAAGATTCGAGCCAAAATGTATACAAAATACATAAAAATGCATTAACCTGAGGTCAAATGCATATATATGAGACAGTACACACCACTATGATGACAATGAAAAAACTCATAAGTGGCAACAAACAAGTAATAATAATATAAGATGGTTCCATAACTTCAATTTGGCAACCCAAAAAAACTAACGCATGCATCAAGAGAAAAAAAAAATAACGAAATACAAGGATATTGACGACACATAAAAGGAAAACCCATGTACAACAAGGTCACAAGGCAACGACAAATCAACAACCACATTATTGGAGCAATGAAAGATACGAGGGCTGCTTATGAGTACAAATGCCCGTGTGTTGCGGCGGGTGCATCTGTTTTGCCCCTCGTGCATCGTGTTTGTTGGTTATTCGTGTTGGAAATTTAGTGAAAATGCTATTTTCACAAAATATAGGAAAATGAGTTTTTCCTAACTTTGGACCGAAATATATATTTGAAACAGAAGTTTAATCATATATTTCTTTGTGGGTTTATGTTCTATGTTGTGAGAGCTTCGCAACGAACCAAACCACGTCCAAAACGGAGCTAAGATGAATGAGATATCGATGCTCAAAGATTGGTGATTGAAGCACTTGATGCTGAAATGAAACAAGGTGGAACTTGTCCCACATAGGAAGAGTGAAGATACCATGAGTGGTATATAAGGAGGAACACTCTTTCTTTATTGTTTCATAGGAGCTCACACTGTGGTATACAAGCTGGACGCGCGCGCGCGGAGTCTCTAGCTCTTCAGCAGAAACTGTTCAGAAGTGTAACAGTCCATTCTAATTGTGATACAAACGAGTTTTGTTTCACATAGTTTGTGTTTTAAAAACAGTTTTTTTTTTCTTTTTCGAATCATTATAACTTACTGTTCGGTCTTCAAAGTTGGACTTAGAAGCCTACGGTTTGTTATTTTGTTAGAAAAACATTATCGGTTACATCTAAACCTTTTTTTTTCAACTGAAAACCACTTTCACTTTCTCATTAAAACAGAATACGGAAGTTACATCATAATAGCAGGTAGACGGGCAACAAGCTGCGCCGCCACCCCTTTTTGAATTGCAAACCCTAGTCTACTAAAGACAAAACCTTGCCCCCGTGGGGATGAAACATTGTTGTGGACAACCCGTTGGACCCTGGTCAAGAAACGAATAGCTTCTGGCGCCAGGGAGCCAAAGGTGTCGAAAGCCAGAGGGATAAAGACATGTTGGTTGTCTGCACAAGCTTTAGCATGTTTATCTACTTTCTTTGATTCCGCCTTTCTTGATGCTTGCCCAGCTACGAACCCTGTTTCCCGTAACCCAACCAGCGGAGATACCCCAGTGAGGTCCACACAGGCATGTTTCCCTCTCTCCCAACCAAAGACAAGCAGGTCTGCTGGTCGCAGGGTGGATCTCCCTTCCGTGGGGTCTGTGAGGAAGTTTACACGGGCCTCCTTTTTGGCAGAGATCCCAGCTCTTCTCAAGATATCCCACAAAACGTCCCTCACCCAGTCATGCCGATATTTGAAACCAGGGAGCTCCTTGCAATGAATTGCATGCTCCCCGTATTTATCCATGCAGGTTTTACGGCAGATGGGGCATGTTTCATCTTCCGGGTACATAGGGATCATCAATCGGTACTTGAGTATAGCCCTGTACTCTACTGCAGACATGCATTGACCCAAACCCTCAATCGGGATAACGGTCAAGAAATCCTGAGCATGAGGGCCCTTTAGGCATTCAATCACCGCCTTCTGGCGAGTGGACAACTCAAAAACTTCTCCCAGGCTCTGAGCAGTTTTGCTAAAAAGAGCATTCGCCAAAGTTTTTTGTGGCTTTGGGGGGGGGGGGGGCGGTGTCCTTGTTAGAAAAACCGCCAATATCAAAATCCGGGAGATAGACATTTAAGCGTTCGAGCGCCTGTAGATAGTCTGGGTCTAGTCCAATGACCCCATTGTTTCGGAGGATATGATCCTGAAGTTTCCAAGACTGAGCTCTGGACGCCACAAAGGCATAGACCCCAACATCTCGAGCTGAAAGGAGGCCCAAACCGCCTAAACGCATCGGCAAGGATGCCAAGCGCCACTGGAGGTCCCCGAAGAAGGGGCCGCCACACACAACTATATCTTCAATAGCTTCGCGGAGACCATCATCGAAAAGGGATACCGCATCCACCATGAAGTGGGGTTGGCAAGTTCGTAACCCAAAAAGTAACTTAGCGACCCCCATGCATGACCTGAGCAGCAGGAGTTCACTCTGGGGATCTTTAAGGCGGGGCAGTAGTTTCATGAGGGCAACCGCACTCGTAGCCCGCCGCCCTGCCAACTCCCCGATAAAGGCAGGATCTCGGCTAACAGCCCCACCAAGGAGCTTAACCCCTTTCTTAGGTCTACCAATCCCTGTCGGGAAAAGCCCTTCCTGGCTTTTCAACCCGTCACACGTCGGCCAAAAGACCTCTGTTTTCTTAATATTGAGATGAAGCCCCAGAGATGGCCCATGCACGTTGATAATGTCTAAAGCCTTAGCAACCGCAGCTGCGTTGCCTATAATCGTCCCATCATCCAAATACCAAGCATGGAACGGGAGATTACAGTGTTCCTGAACCCGTATGATGAGAGGATGTAAGGCAAGAGCAAAGAGAAGGGGCCCCAAAGGATCTCCTTGTTGCACTCCGGTGGTAGCCCCAATACAATCATGACCCACGTACAGCCTAGCAGGCTGGGCGTAAAGGAACTGGACCCACGGATAGATAGACGGGCATCGCTGGTGAACCTCTTGTCTAAAAATTGAAATAATACTGTTTGTTGGCCTTCAAAGTTGGACTTAGAAGTCACAAAGTGTTATTATTTTGATTTTTTTTATAAATAGTTGACGTTTTTTTTTTTTTTATAAATAGAGTTTTATAAAACTGAAAAATTAACGTGTTTGGTTGAAATTTTTCAGAATGTCGACTAGTGATAATAACAACAACAACAACGTGAACCAAGCTGTTCTTGGTACCCCTTTGACTGCCAACACAGTGGGAGCGTCCACTGTGGCCAATCATGCTGAGAAACCTGAGAAGTTCTCTGGTTTGAACTTCAAGAGGTGGCAACAGAAGATGTTCTTCTACTTGACCACTTTGAACCTTGCGAGGTTCCTGATAGAAACCGCTCCCCAACCCAAGGAAGGGGAGAACGACGCTCAATTTCAGAGCGCGTTAGATGCTTGGAAGCATTCGGATTTCTTGTGTCGTAACTATGTATTAAACGGCCTCGTGGATGGATTGTATAATATCTATTATACAATAAAGACTGCCAAAGAATTATGGAATCTTTAGATAAGAAGTATAAAACGGAGGATGCTGGAACGAAGAAATTCGTTGTAGCCCGTTTCTTGGATTATAAGATGCTTGACTCTAAAACAGTCATGAATCAAGTCCAAGAATTACAAATTATACTTCATGAAATCTACGCGGAGGGCATGATACTTAGTGAGACATTTCAGGTGGCAGCAATGATTGAAAAGTTACCTCCTTCGTGGACTGACTTTAACAATTATCTTAAGCATAAACGAAAGGAGATGACTGTGGAGGAACTTGTTGTTCATCTTCGGATTGAAGAGGACAACAGAATTGCCCAAAAAGGTAGCCTTGTCCAGGATTCGGCTAAGGCTAATGTTGTGGAAATTGGGCAATCCTCCAAAGGCAACAAGAATAAGGGGAAGAAGGACAAAGGGAAAGCGAAGGTGGACCTTGGACCGAAAAAAGGGGCTGTGAAAAAAGAAGCCTTTCCAAGGTGTGTGTTACAACTGTCAAGAGACAGGCCACCGTGCCAACCAATGCAAGAAGCCTAAGCGTGAGCGTGCGCATATGGTGGACGAGGATGGCATGCCTCTCGTAGCAATGATAACTGAGCAAGGTGCTATGGTTGAAGATGAAGTCAACGTGGTGGGCGACAACCTACCTGGCTGGTTCGTTGACACTGGTGCAACCCGCCATGTTTGTGGAGACAAGGCTCTTTTCTCTACATTCAAGGAACTCACGGGTGGAGACAAGCTTTATATGGGGAATAAAGCTACTGCCGACATCAAGGGTGAAGGCGAGGTGATTTTGAGGATGACTTCGGGGAAGGACCTCATGTTGAGCAAGGTGCTGTATGTGCCAGAGATACGAAAGAATCTTGTATCAGGTTGGATGCTCAACAAGTTTGGATTTCGTATAGTGTTTGAATCGGACAAGTTTGTTCTTTCTAGGCGTGGAATGTTTGTAGGAAAGGGCTATGCCCTTAATGGTATGTTCAAAATGAATGTAATGGTTGTGAACAATTCAATGAATAAAACTCCTACTACTTCTATTTACATGATTGAGTCTTCGAATGTTTGGCATGGTAGACTAGGACATGTAAATTTTAATTCAATGCGTCGTTTGATTAAATTGGATAGCATACCAACATTCCACATTGAATCCGATTCTAAATGCGAAGCATGTGTTGAATCCAAACTAACACGATCACCTTTCAAATCGGTTGAACGAATAACCGAACCACTTGATTTAATTCACACCGATGTTTGTGACTTAAAGGCAATTCCTACAATTGGTGGGAATAAATATTTCATCACGTTTATTGATGATTGCACCAAATATTGCTACGTATACTTACTCAAGAGTAAGGATGAGGCAATAGATAAGTTTACCTTATACAAGAATGAAGTTGAGAATCAACTTAAAAAGAAAATTAAGGCCGTGAGAAGCGACCGAGGTGGTGAATATGTTGCACCTTTTGCCGATTTATGCGCAAAAAGTGGCATAATACATGAATGTACACCACCTTATTCCCCACAATCAAATGGCACCGCGGAACGAAAGAACCGCACATTGAAAGAAATGATGAATGCCATGTTGATAAGTTCGGGAGTGAACCGTGAAATGTGGGGGGACGCCATTCTCTCGGCTAATTATCTTTTGAATAGGATACCTCTAAAAGTTAGGGACGAGACTCCCTACGAGTTGTGGAAAGGTAGAAAACCTTCATACAAATTCTTGAAAGTGTGGGGGTGCCTAGCCAAGGTGACTGTACCATCTCCTAAGGCTCTTAGGATAGGCCCCAAAATTGTTGATTGCATATTCATTGGATATGCACATCAAAGTACTGCGCATCGTTTTCTTGTATATGAATCCAAGAATCCCGATGTACTCAAAAACACTTTCATGGAGGTAAATCCTAGTTTTGTCGAGTACTTTGAACATGTTTTTCCTATGCTAGGACAAACATTTCTTAGATCATCAATGCCAATTAACGATGACCAAGCAGGTCCATCAACATTGGTTGACGATGAAATTCAAGAGGAAAGACATAAACGACCCGAGGTTGAGGAGGGTGAGCTTAGACGAAGCAAAAGGGCAAGGATTGAAAAATCTTTTGGTCCAGACTTCTTGAGCTACATGGTAGAGGGTGAGCCCAATACCTACCGCAAAGCCGTCTCCTCATCAGAAGGACCTCAATGGAAAGAAGCAATTAAGAATGAGATTGATTCTATATTGCAAAATCATACTTGGGAGTTAGTAGATCTTCCACCGGGTTGTAAACCCCTTGGAGATCGTTGGATATTCAAGAAGAAGATGAAAACTGATTGAAGTATTGATAAATACAAGGCTAGATTAGTGATCAAAGGATTTAGACAAAAGGAAGGTCTAGACTACTTTGATACTTACTCGCCTGTAACACGAATAACCTCTATAAGATTGGTTCTTGCAATTGCGGCCTTAAGAAATTTGGATGTTCACCAAATGGATGTAAAGACCGCATTTCTAAATGGTGATTTAGAAGAAGAAATTTACATGGAGCAACCAGAGGGTTTCTCTGCCCCAGGACAAGAGGGCAAAGTATGTAAATTAGTCAAGTCTTTGTATGGCTTGAAGCAAGCTCCAAAACAATGGCATCATAAATTTGACCAAGTCATGCTTGACAATGGTTTCAAAATAAATGAGTGCGACAAATGTGTCTATTCCAAAGACACGCCAGGAGGTTATGTGATCTTATGTCTATATGTGGATGATATGCTTATCGTTGGGAGTAATGATAAGATGGTTAAATATACTAAGGACATGTTGAAAGGGAGATTTGATATGAAAGACATGGGTCTAGCGGATGTTATTCTTGGAGTAAAAATCCTTAGAACCCAACATGGTCTTGTTCTAACTTAATCTCATTATGTGGACAAAATCCTTGAAAAATTCAATTCAGGAGACAAGGCTATAGCTCGTTCTCCAATTGATACCACCCACCATCTACTTAAAAATAGAGGAAAGGGTGTTGCTTAGGTAGAGTATTCAAGGATCATTGGCAGTCTAATGTATCTAATGACATGTACTAGACCCGACTTAGCATACGCGGTGAGTAAGCTAAGTAGATATACAAGTAATCCAAGTGATGAACATTGGAAAAGTATAACAAGGGTGCTTAGATACATAAGGTTCACACGGGACTATGGACTGCATTATACCCGTCATCCAGCAGTGGTTGAAGGATACATTGATGCGAACTGGATTTCGGATATAAAAGATTCCAAATCAACAAGTGGTTATGTGTTTACACTTGCGGGTGCTGCTATATCTTGGAAGTCTTCGAAGCAAACTGTTATAGCAAGATCCACGATGGAATCTGAATTTATCGCCTTAGATAAGTGTGGAGAAGAGGCGGAGTGGATACGTCACTTTGTGGAGAATATTCCAAGATGGAGTAAACCTTTACCAGTTATTTGCATACATTGTGACAGCCAGTCGGCGATTGGTAGAGCCCAAAGCACAATGTATAATGGCAAATCAAGGCACATAAGACGTAGACACAAAACAATACGACAACTACTCTCAACGGGTGTTATCACGATTGACTATGTGAAGTCAATGGATAATATTGCGGACCCGTTAACGAAAGGCTTAAGCAAAGAGATAGTATATATGTCGTCAAGAGGAATGGGACTAAAGCCCACGCAAAAAGGGAGTATGAGGGAAACCTAATCTAGTTGACTGGAGATCCCAAGATCTAGATTCAATAGGACAACTTAATCATATGACCAAAGGGAGTCACTGTGGGGGGCACCCCAAAATACTAAAGGGAGTATATACTTCCTAGTCCATTCCAATCAGTGACAGTGTGTCGAGGTTAAGCATATTCAAGTTAATGATTGTGGTAAATCAATATAACTTTTGCTTTTAATGATTCAGGGGAATCACCTATGTTAGAGAGAAGTAGGGTCAATTCGAATGGATTTGTGGGGAGGCGCAAATCCTAGAGCTCTCGCAGAACCAGGAGTGTCCATGACCATAACGGACAGGACAATGAGGGGTTGGCTAAACCAAGTGGGGCGTTGTGTGAGGTGTATTGTCGTTTACACAAACGGGGATCAGTTCAAAGACATCAAGTTCTACTGATCGCCAGTAAGCTAAGTATGCTTCACAAAGGAAGGTTCAAAGGCAAAACCTACCTATCCTGCAACGCTCTATTGTCGAATTGTATCCTTGAAACTTGTAAGAACGGATCGATCTCCATTCATGTGGGGGATTGTTGGAAATTTAGTGAAAATGCTATTTTCACAAAATATAGGAAAATGAGTTTTTCCTAACTTTGGACTGAAATATATATTTGAAACAGAGGTTTAATCATATATTTCTTTGTGGGTTTATGTTCTATGTTGTGAGAGCTTTGCAACGAACCAAACCACGTCCAAAACGGAGCTAAGATGAATGAGATATCGATGCTCAAAGATTGGTGATTGAAGCACTTGATGCTGAAATGAAACAATGTGGAACTTGTCCCACATAGGAAGAGTGAAGATACCATGAGTGGTATATAAGGAGGAACACTCTTTCCTTATTGTTTCATAGGAGCTCACACTGTGGAACTCGCGAAGGGTGCGGAGCACCCCAACTCGCACTCGCACTCGCACACGCACTCGCACACGCGCGTGGCGTGGGCGATGGGCGCAATGTGGCGCTTTGATGACGCACTTTGCACTTCGCACACACGCATCACCGCGAGCCGCTTGAGAGCCGCCTTAGTATTTTTGAACACAGGCTCGTGGTCCTTTGCAAAGGACCAGTGGCAGGTGATGCGCGCGAGTACGACCAGGTAGCGCCCTGGTCCGTTCAGGCGCTCGAGTGACATAAAACGTAAAAGACATTCTGCGCAGTAGCGCGGACCAGCTTCCGCTGACGTAGAACGAGAATTACGTTGTATACATGCGCGCAGGTGGACGCGCGCGCGCGGAGTCTCCAGCTCTTCAGCAGAAACTGTTCAGAAGTGTAACATTCCAGTCAAGCAGTTTCGTCTAAAACTTTAAGAATGTAATAAATGCCATTGAAGACGTTCAATGACATTTATTTTTCGTTTTTAATGCATTCCGAAACTGATTCATGCTGGACTCCTATAAATACCAAGGAGAGCCTTGGTTGAAGACACACCTTTGACACACTATTCTGAATATCACCAAATCTTCTCTCCAACTTCCTGTTCGATCTGATTCTTGCAGTTTCAGGTACATTTCGGGTCAGAGCTAACTCCGGCAGCACTCTAGCTGTTCCGGCTGTTGTACCCTGGGAAACAAAACGAGCTCTTGTTAATAGACTCGGAATTTGTTTTAAGGGCCCCGTGTTCAACACGATCCTCAGCCATCACGTTTTTTTCCTGCTTCTACTCCTTTCTTGTATTTATTTATTTCAGTTGTAATAGTATTGTACTTCTGCTTTCATTTTTCTTTGTAATCGTATTTTTAGTTCTGTTTTATTTAAATTTACACGAGCGGTTCCTACAATTCGTTATGATGAAGTAGAAAACAACGATGTATAAAATATATATTATTAAAAACTGAAACTCATAAGTATATCTTCTGAATATTTTAAATGGGTACATCACAATAGGCCGTACTATTCATTGCAACTCCCTTAGATTGGCCCACGTCCTTTGGTGGGACCCTTTTATGTATTTCGAAGGCAGATAAGTATGCCATCGTAGAGCGGTGCTTAGCGTAGCGTATTGAAGTGACGTTGTATCTCTTAGTGACCATAAGATTGTAGTGGAAGTGATGTAATTACTAAAATGCAGTTTGTAGTGTTCAACATATTTCTATTATTTTAGGGCACCCGCGAGATGCAGCGCAGTCAATGATTTGCATAGATACTCTCGTTTTATGTTAGTTTGACAAGCGCCGTAAAAAATATATTGGACCAAACAAATTAGTAATAAATATAGTTAAAACTACCAAATCGACTGATAAGAACTTGTCTTCTTTTGGATATGTAAACAATTGGTGACTTCGTGAGATCAGAAACTTAAATTCTATTCCTAGAAGCTTATAGTAGCAGAGAAAACAAATATCATCAAGGAAGATGATGACGTTGCTCATTAAGTATCTCTACGATATTTGCTTGTATAAACGTCAAGCCTACATATATCGCTCACTTTAATGGGTTGAAACGTGTCATGGGTTGGGTGTGTTGGCAAACTTCAAGCCTACATATTCATTTGTGTGCAGAAGTGTCACATCATACCATCATGCAACCACATAAAATTAAAAAGAAGATATAAATACATAATATATTATGTAATTTATTTACTATAAACATTAAAAGATATGTAAGTTATGTATGTGAAGAGTCACCACATTATTTATATACCAAATACATGACCACTATTTATAAGACTATAACATTGATACAAACAATAAAGACATGGAGGTTAAGAATGTAAAGAGTCACCACATTATTGTTAATTTCTTCATCAATTTTATAATTATGTTTAAATTAACTTCTTCAACAATTTAATATTTAGGTAGAAAGACAATTTTACCCCCTAAATGACTTCAATAAGCATTGTACTATAAGCAATAAAGGTTGTATTTACTTAAATTTTGCGGATATCCTTCACTGATACTTTATAATATAGTATAGAAGATAAAAATTCGGGTTGATTCATTAGTGTGAGCGTGAATTTATGGCTTTTCGATTTCTTATTTCTTAACACAAATAACATAAGTAATTAACACATAGTTAAGTTTTTGTTTTCTCTTTATGCTAGTGTTTAATTTATTCTATTAATTGGAATTAGAACTTAAACAATATACAATTGCCGAAAGCAAAATAATATTGTGAACCACACTTCATACAATGTTTAACAAGAACATTAAATAGATCAACAAATACCTTAAACGTCTTAGAAAAAATATAGTTTACGTATAAAGTTATATTTGAGCATGCATATATAGATTTATAGAGTTAACTATTTCATGGCGTTCAAGGAGACCATGTTGATTGAAATTGAGGAAAGTCTCCATACCCTTCTCCAACCATCATCTCCATCATTTGTCCTTCATGTCCATTTGTTCCCTGCAACATCAGTTTTCATCCCATGCAGTAAGTGGAAGTAATATTTATAATATATTAGAAACATATTAGCAAATCTAGAATGTTATATTTATAATTTTGTCCGTTTTATTTAGTTAACAATATATATGATTCAAGATACATAACTTCTTAACAAGGATAGTTAGGAAAGCCACCTGTCACCTTCATAGGGGCCATATCATCCAATTCAGTAGAGTTGGGGTCAATAGGTCATAGAACATGCCGGCTTCTGAAATCTTCATGGAGAGAAACTAAAAATGCACAAAGAAGAGAAAAAATTATACTACTTAATTTTGAAAAATATTTTCTCATCAATAATTCTGAATATTGTTTGTTTATTGTTTTAATTGTTAGTTGCACAATTAAATTACTTGAATTTGATTCTGCAATGATCTAACATAGTTGATTATTACATCCAACATCACTGGCATTCCCATTGTCTATAGCAAATAACTAAATTTAAATGGAGCAAAACAATGATATATTATGAAGATAAATTTTTGTAATTGTCATAGAACATATGAACAAGTAGAAAAAAATGTATATATGTGTATAAAGATTAACTCATATCTTTATACCTTGTAGCATCCGGGAACCATATCTTGCAAGCGTCTTAACTTCTCATTGATTTTTTTTCTCTTCTCATCTAATGAAGACATAATTTTTTTTGGACAAAACAATGTTTCAAAGCATGAAATTAGCTCTAAGATTTTGTTTGAGGTTATGAAAAGACTATTAGTATTCACGAAATTGATTATAATGAAGTATATATAATAATACTAGTGGGTTAGCCCGCGCGATGCGGCGGGTGTCACCGAGTCTCTTTAGGAGAGCGCAATCTAACCCGATCTTTCGTAAACACTGATTATATTTGGTATTACTTTTGGATAGCGCAATACTTATTTCTCAAGTTCTTATAGTATTATCAAGTTTATAAAACTTTAACTTTTATAAAGTAGCTAATTTTATATAAAAGATTATAACAAAGCATGAACCATTATGAATGGTTTTTTATATGGTTTCTATTTAATGTGTTCAACTTCAAAGTAATTGTAGAGTTAAATGTTATGGGCTCTCATAAACATTTCTTGACTTTTGATTTCTTATTGATTAAACATGGTGTTTAAAGACAAATTTGCCCATCAAAATTATTTATCATATGCATTGTATGTTGTATTATAAGCAATTAAACATGTACCTCTTAATTTTTAAGAAGTCCTTGTCAAATGCTTTATAATATAGTATAGATATAGATATAGATAGATGAGGGGTTGAAAGGTCTCACATTTAAGATGCATCATAGGTTAGGTTGTATTTTGTGTTTTAAAAGTTAGACATAAGGGCATAATTAGGATAAGATTTTAGGATGTGAGGTATTGGATTATGTTAAATTTACTAATCTATCCTCCTAAGTGTCTTAACTGTCACCACCATGCCAATAATACCCTTAATTTTTTTGCTTAAATATGTTGTACATGTTGCTTGTTAAGTTGTACAGAAATGCAAATTACCATGTTGTACATCACTCCTCCTTAATAAGATAAAATAAAATATAGATATAGATACATTATAAATGAGGCAAGGGTCCTTTACAAGTCTCTAATTTTTTGTCATTTTCTTCCTTTTATGCCCTCATGTACAACTTTTAATACTAGGGTTGTCCAAAAAGCTCGTGGCTCGGAGGTCACTCGAATTTAGCTCTCGAAAAAAGCTCGCTCGATATGGCTTGGTTTGAAACTGAGCCGAGCCGAGCTGGCTCGGTTTGGCTCGAATAATTCCAATTTTTAATATATATATTTTTTAATATACGTATAATATACTATAAAAATGTTAAAAAAAGATGGAGAACATGTTACATATTTAATATTTGGTAATAGTAGCATGGAGATTTTGTGCTTGAGATTGAAGTTACATCTAATCAAGTTATTTAAATAAACTCAATGCTGCTTTTGATCCATGTACTCAAGTTAATTCGTATGTTGATGAACTTATTCCGTTGAAATTTGAGACTTATTTATATTTGCTTGAACTTGATTTTAGCATGTAATGTATTAGGTTGAACGTATTTTAAATCTGTTATTTTTAACTATTGAATAATATTTTAGAAAATTTAATTTTGAAAGCCATTTTTTTTTCTTTTTATATTCGAGCCAAACCAAGCCGAGCTCGAGCTTTGATTTTCAGCTCGGTTTCAAATCCGAGCCAAGCCAAGCCAGCTCGGTCTATAACCAAGTCGAGTGCGAGCTTAACCTGGAACGGCTCGGTTCGGCTCATGAACAGCCCTATTTAATACTAATTGTATATATCTCTTATGCACTCTGTGTACCCACATGAAGATTTAACCCCTTCATAAACACCTAATTGAATGTTGTAATCCTTGAAACCCCACAATGCACTTTACCTTCACTATGTTATTTTTTTTCTTCTGAAAGTGATTAAAAATATAATATATGAATATTTGGTAAAATAGTGGCCCTTTGTACTAATGCATATCATCAAAAGAAGAATACATCAAATATTCATGGTCTGACTTGAATACTTTTTTTATTATTTTGTTGGTGGAATATCCTAATAATTTCTTGTTTATATTATTTTAGTTCAAGTTGTAACAAAGTTGCTTGTTACATTACTTATGTTCAGAAGCAATGAAGCATTGATCTATGCATTATATAACATCCCTAATTTGCATTATGTGTTGGTTTCACTTAAATTTACAAATTTAAATTGTGGATTTTATGTGAATACCAATTTATATTACTAGATTTATGTGATTGCCACCAATCACCACCACCTACACATTGCCACCGACACGACCATGACCTCACCACCTACACGTCGTTGTTGCAACTAGCGACTATAAAAAGAAATAAGAAATGTAGCGGTAGAACACTATTTTGGAACATCTTTGTCATTCCTAAAATTGACCACTTTGTAAAAATTGTACATCTACATGTATTATGACTACTTTACAAATACTGTTTTTAAATATAGTAATTAATGACTATCATGGTTTGAATATTGGAATAATTATAATGTTTTTTGTTCTACATGTAATGCAGGACAACAAAAGAACAAAGTACAACCGATAGAAAATTTTGATGGGCAAAAGGAAGTACTAATAATTGAAGTGCCTGTACTTTTGCTTGATTAACCGAAAGAGAAAACAAGAATTTTGGATCAAATGTATTGATTGGTGAAGGTTCTATTGGAAGGGACGTTTGCCAATGATAGTGAAGAAGAGTGGTGTTTACCTAAAAAGACGTCTATGAAATTTTATTCCACCTAATGTACTTGTAAGATGGTTTTTTTTCCTCTATTGTTTATCTTGGCATAAATTTTATGATTTCATACCACTATGCTTGCTATATTCATTTAAGTGAAATAAGGTATTGGCTTATTTCCATGTCACGTGCTTTCACCTATTATGATCCATTCATGGTAAGCCGACATTCTATATGGTTTGAGACTTTGAGATAACGGTACGGATTTGGCAATTTCAATGTTCGGTCAACAGTTTATAACCTAGATCGGGGTTGTGTAAAGTGTAAACGCTCGTTTATTTTTTATACATATACTTTTTAGAATGTGGTTATGTTTAGAATTCACCCACGAACCCCACACACGTGCCACAAACCCCAACAACTAGAAGGCGACAAAACAGACGCACCCGCTGCAACGCACGGTGATTCACACTAGTGATGAGCAATGATTGATGTAAATAGAACATAACATGTGGCAATAAGATGCGATAAAGACATCACAATGTCTTAACACTAGCTTACTAAATAAACAAAGAAAAGGAAAAACGGGTATTGAGTCAAGATAAGAACTAAAGAGTCGGGAGTCTCATGTTAGAGAACCTTAGGGTCTGTTTGGTATGGGGTAATGGAATGGATGGGGGAATGGAATGGACGAGGTAATGGAATCGACAAGGTAATGGAATGGATCATTACCATTCCATGTCTTGTTTGGTTGTCATGTGGGAATGAAACAAAACATTTGTGTTGCTGGATAGACAAGAAAAAACGAATGAATAAAATCGATGGTTAGTGGCGGTGGTGGGTGGTGGTCAGTGGCGGTGATGGTGGGTGGTGATATGTGGCGGTGGCGTCGGTGGTGGGCGGCGGCGGCTGTGGTCGGTGGCGGCGGCGGCGGAAGGTGGAGGTGGATGGTCGTAATGGTGGGTGGGTGACGATGGTGAGTAGTGGCGGTGGTGGATGGCGGTGGTGGTGGGTGGTGGTGGTGATGGTAGGTGGTGGTGTGTGACGGTAGCGTGGTGGTGGATGGCGACGGCGGTGATAGGTGGTGGCGACGACGGTGGTGGGTGGCGGCAACGGTGGCGATGGGTGGAGGTGGATGGCGGCGGTGATGGTGGGTGGGTGACAATGGTGAGTAGTGGCGGTGGTGGGTGGAGGAGACGGCGGTGATGGGTGGCGGCGGTAGTGGTGGGTAAAGGAAATTGTAGTGAGTGATGGTGATAGGTGGTGGAGGTGGCGGTGGGTGGATGACGGTGGTAGGTGGCGGTGGGTGGTTTTGTATGGCGGCGGTGGTAGGTGGGTGACGGTGGTGGGTGGTGGGTGGTGGCGGTGGTGGGAGGGTGAAGGTAGTGGGTGGTGGCGATGGTGGTGGTTGGTGGCGGTGGTGGGTGGTGGCGGCGGTGGTGGGTGGTGACGGTGGTGGTGGGTGGTGGGTGGTGGCGGTGGTTGGTGGCGGTGGTGGTGGGTGGTGGCGGCGGCGGTGGGTGGTGGCGGCAGCGGTGGGTGGTGGCGATATCGGTGGGTGGTGGCGATAGTGGTGGTGGGTGGTGGTGGTGGGTTATGCTTTTGTTAGTAAAGGGTGAATGGGGATGGAATGAAAAAAAAAACATGGGGGGTGGATGGAATGGTTTTGAGGGAATGGAATGCCTTGTGGAATGGGTGATTCCATTCCTTTAGCCAACCAAACACATTATTTTTCATTACCTTGTAATGGTCCATTCCATTCCCCCTTTCATTCCATCATACCAAACGCTACCTTAGACTTTGATACTATGTTAATAATCAACGCCTTCGGATAACGTATACTTAACAACTATAAATAGCATATACTAATGGGTGGTGATATTTAAACCCCCCAGCTTCTATTTAAACCCCCCCCCCCAAGCGTCTCGCTTAGGCCTAAGCGAGGCGCTTGGAGGGGGTAATTTATTTTGGTAGTTTTTTGATGTTTTGAGTTGTTTTTTTTTAATTTAATAATTATAAAAATTTAAAAAAAAAATAAAAAACAAAGTAATAACCCTCAACATTGTCAATGACTTAAACAAAGTAATAACCCTCAAACATTGTCAATGACTTAAACTTGACATCATCAAAGGATATGTGTGAATTAGGTGTATGTCATCTTGATCAAAGTAGTCGTCTGATAACAACTGAAAAGTAGCCGGTGCAAGTTATGTTGTAGCTTCCAAAACACGACGTCATTGTAGCTCATATGTTATTATCTCTTCTCTTATTCTCTGTTTCTCTAGTTCTCGATGGATTATTGCTCTCATATCATGGATCAGAGAGATTTAAGCTAATTAAACTCATATCTCAAGCCGGTGCAAGTTATGTTGTAGCATCCTTGATCATCTTCTTGTAATTACTTTTAAGTTGTTATCCGAGAGATAGCGGTCAACGATGAAGACAACCTGAAAACAACCGGATACCATGGATCAGAGAGATTCAAGCTAATTAAACTCATATCTCAAGGTGGACTTAAGCACCTGAACGGGAAGTTGAAATTTTGAATGATGTTCGTCGACTACACTCACGGTATGTGCATCACGTATTTTCATTCTTTCCTTGATCTGCAATATTTGAAAATTATCATTTCTTGACATGCTTGGTAACACCTTGATCTGCAATTATTTATAATTTTCAAATATTGCAGATCAAGGTGTTACCAAGCATGTCAAGAAATGATAATTTTCAAATATTGCAGATCAAGGAAAGAATGAAAATACGTGATGCACATACCGTGAGTGTAGTCGACGAACATCATTCAAAATTTCAACTTCCCGTTCAGGTGCTTAAGTCCACCTTGAGATATGAGTTTAATTAGCTTGAATCTCTCTGATCCATGGTATCCGGTTGTTTTCAGGTTGTCTTCATCGTTGACCGCTATCTCTCGGATAACAACTGAAAAGTTGTCTCATTAATTCCAATTCCAATTCCAATTCCACCGGTGCAATCAGAATCTGAAGAGAAGCTATCATCTCAGAGAGATATCTGTCAACGATGATGGCACAGAGGTTAGCGGTAACTTTAAATTTTGAATGATCGTCGGTTTGCTCTCTATATACCAATCAACAGTAGCGATCATTACAGTTATTTGGAATGTTTCTGATCATTGTCAGAGGGTCACTATTCATACATAAAGAGATAAATGTTGTACACGAGTATAATCAAACAAGGGTTGCCCGGAGTTTGATTAGCTTGAATCTCTCTGATCCATGGTATCCACTAACCGTAGCGATCATTACAGTTATTTGGACTGTTTCTAAATTAGTTAAACAAAAGCTTAAATTATACAGTTATTTGGAATATTCTTGATCATTACAGTGAGATATGAGTTTAATTAGCTTAAATCTCTCTGATCCATGATATGAGAGCAATAATCCATCGAGAACTTGAGAAAGAGAGAATAAGAGAAGAGATAATAACATATGAGCTACAACATAACTTGCACCGGCTTGAGATATGAGTTTAATTAGCTTGAATCTCTCTGATCCATGGTATCCGGTTGTTTTCAGGTTGTCTTCATCGTTGACCGCTATCTCTCGGATAACAACTGAAAAGTTGTCTCATTAATTCCAAAACCTAAAGAGAAGATATCATCTCAGTGAGATTGATAACTTCTCTATGGAAGTTGCTACAATAGTTAAACAAAAGCTGAAATTGAACAGTTATTTGGAATGTTTCTGATCATTACAGTTATGCCTTTTTTGGTGAAATGAACTTGAAGAAATGATTTGGTGGATATATCATGAGTTAAACAAAAGCTGAAATTGGACGGTTATTTGGAATGTTCCTGATCATTACTTTTCATGCAAGCAAGTAAAATTCAGATCATTACTTTTCATGCAAGCAAGTAAAATTCAGTTGTTGGACAGTGAGATTGATAACTGGACAGGTTAGCCAAACCATACGAGGGTGGCAGGAAAAAGTTGACACTTTGATCCAAAGGAAATTCAGGTTAGCCAGACGTTTGTCAAAAGAACATTTTTTATAATAATTATATTAAAAAAAACAAAAAACTAACTCAAAAGATCAAAAAATTTTTTTTTTTTTTTGATCCGAAGAGCCTCGCTTAGGCCTAAGCGAGGCGCTTCGAATTCAAAATCAGCTTTTTCTGCTCCTCGTACTGACCTCCTCTGATTGAATTCAAAGCGCCTCGCTTAGGCCTAAGCAAGACGCTTTGAGGGGGTGGAAATAGAAGGTGGGGGTGGGAATAGACCGAGCCTATACTAATAGATATGTAATCTATACAATTGTTTTAGCATTTAATTTACACGGAAAGTAATAGTTTTGATGAATCTTAAATAAAACTTAGAGAGAATTACACAGATTGTCCTTTAGTTATACATGAAATTGCATCCTATGTCTTTTTATCACATTTTTGACTCCTTATGTCCTTTGTTTTATACACTTGTTACACCCTATGTCCTTTAGGCCAGACCAAGTTAAATAACTTAGTTAACTTGCTCACGTGCCCCTCACGTGAGGGGCAATCATGTCTTTTCAACCTCAATGAAGGACAATCTGTGTAATAATAATAATAATAATAATAATAATAATAATAATAATAATAATAATAATAATAATAATAATAATAATAATAATAACACTTTATCTCTCACCCCTCTCTCTCTAAAACACACACACACAAACACACACTCCTGAATTCTGATAAAACTTTAGAGAGAGAGAAGAATACCTAGAGAGAGGAGAGGAGCCGATAAAGGAGGAGGAGCCGGAGGGACTCCCACCACCGCCGACGGTGGTTCTCCGGTGGTCGAACCCCACCCCCACCGCGTTACTGTTTATTAGAGAAGAGGAAAGAGAAGCAGAGGATTAGATAAGGAGAGAGAGAGAGAGAGAGAGAGAGAGAGAGAGAGAGAGAGAGAGAGAGAGAGAGACGAAGCAGGGCAGAAGCAGGAAGGTGCAGAGGTGACCGGGAATCGAGTACTGTGGGTTCGGATCGGGATCAGACCTGAACAACTAGGTAAAACCCCCTTTTCTTGATTCAGACTACCTGTGTAATTCTCTCTATACTTCAAAGTTCCCATGGTTTTTTAATGTAGCGGTGGTGGCAGGGGGAGGGGACGGCGGAGGACGGTGATGGTGGCAGGGGAGACGGTGGTGGGTGTTTGATGGTCGTTGATGGTGGTCGTTGATGGTGTTTTGCAGAGGAGGGGGGCTGTGGTGTTGACGAAGGTGAGTTTCAGAGGTGGTTTGGGGTGGATCTGATGAGGGGTTTGGGGTGGATTTGATGAGGGGTTCGAATGGTGGTTGGGTGTATCTAAATGAGGGGTTTGGTGGTGGTTGATGGTTCGACGGTGGGGAGGTGGTGGTGGTCCGACGATGGTTCGACGGTGGGGAGGTGGTGGAGATAGGTATGGAGGAGGTGGTGGTGGTTATCATGTTTGTCTGATTGTTGAAGATTGTTGAAGGGTTTTTTTTTTTTAAGTTTTATCATGTTTTAAGGTGAAAAGACAGGTTTGCCCCTCACGTGAGGGGCACGTGAGCAAGTTAACTGAGTTATTTAACTTGGTTTGGCCTAAAGGACATAGGGTGTAACAAGTGTATAAAACAAAGGACATAAGGAGTCAAAAATTTGAAAAAAATGACATAGGATGCAATTTCATGTATAACTAAAGGACAATCTGTGTAATTCTCTCTAAAACTTATGATCAATATCAATTATCCTTTATAATATTTTTAAGTTGCCACCTAATAAATTTTATAAAAGATATTATATGTTTTCAACAAGCAATCAAACACCTTTACAACTAGAGTGGGTATTCACTAGTTGCTTTCTAGTAAGTGCTGCACTAAACACACTACTTCACTAGTCAAAATCATATCGTATTTTATGGACGACTCATTTATATAATTATTTGTTAAATAATATTTAAATTAATAAATACAACATAGGTTGGTACAAGCCTTGAAGGGACGAGACTTCAAAAATAGGTTGGCACAAGCCTAAAAGGGGTGAGCAGGGCCCTGGGCCCGTAGTAGATCTCTCACACTTCCAAGTAGAGGTGATCAAATTGGGTTTTTTTTTTTTTTTTTTTTGCCAAACTGGTTTGCTACAATACCGGTTTCTGGCCGAATCCGTTTTTCGCTCACAATTAGAAAATATATATATATAGGCCGATAAGAAAAATATAAACATAAAAATTCGACTTTTATAATTTTTTCGGTTTTCGAAATAAGAAACTAGGAAAATGAAATACATAAAAACATAATTCAAAATGGGAATTCCAAGCCCATCTTGCACACATAAGTTAATAATGTGTGCAACAGATCGATTATGAAAAAAAAATACCATCGCAAATCAGATTATATTTTAATTTTAATTTTTCAACCGCGACATTATTGTTTGACACGTTGTCGAACGACATTGAAGATGTTTTGTTTTGTAAGTGAAAAGTTTGTATTACATGGTCTAAAACATAAAATATATTTCCGCCGGTGTGTGGATACTCAAATAACTCAAACGCAATCGTACGTTTCATCATTTGCCATGTACTGGGATCGATCCAATGAGCGGTGACGCAAAAGTACGATTCCGGTAAACCGTGAGGTGCCGACCAAACATCGGTGGTTAAGTTTACACCGGTTTGTAAGTTTGAAAAATATACAATTAAATCTTTTCTTGCTTGTTTAGAGTAAATCAACTTACGTGTTTATATCGAGGTTGGAGCGTGTCACGAATCAAACTTGTCAACTCGGGATCGTCGAAGTGGTTGAAAGGTAAAGCTTTTTGAATAACAAACTTCGCCATTCGGTCTTGAACCTTGTTAAAGTCGTAAAAAAATCCCACCTTGAGTATCAATAGTCGTTTGAGAACTTTCGAGCGGATTTTCTTTAACAATCTTGCAATACTTAGCTTTATGATTTCTCAAAGTAGAGTTTGCGTTTGGTTGGAGAAAGATACCACACTTTCTACAACGCGCCTTTTTTTGCCATTCGACAAAAGACACAAGTCGAAAAAACCGGTTTCTTGGCCAAATAGTTCGGCGTTTCGTGTCATCTCAAGAATACTACCAATGGTGGGTTAGTTTGAGGAATTTTTTTTGCAGGAATAGGTGGTTTGCTTAGGGGTAGAGTGCTTCTAGGTGGGGGATGAGATAAAAAGTGTAAATAGGTAAGTATGATATTGGGTTGGCGACATTGAATTAAAATTTTTGAAGATATGAGTTTGGGTTGGCGACCTTGAATTCTTTTTTGAAGATATGTATATGGGTTGGCGACCTTCATTTATTTTTTGAAGATATGTATATGGGTTGGCGACCTTGAAAGCAAGATATGTGATTTGGTTAGCGAACTTGAATTCAGATTTTTGAAGATATGGAACCCAATTGGCGACCTTGATTTTTAAATGTACTCGTGGCCTTGTTTTGGATTATTATTCACGAGAATGGCTCTCTTTATTTTGTGTAAGTTTTATACATTGTGCACTTTGATCTTCTAATCGATATTACATCTGCTACTTAAACTGGCGTCGTCAGCGGCGTACGGAAGACACTTTAATGTAATCTTTGTATTTTATAAAAAACGTGACTTTGATGTAATATTAATATATTGATTTTATTTGAGTTGTATGTATATGTCCGTTTGTTTAATCATTGTGATTATTTGTAGTTTATGCCGTAACATCGATACAATGAAGGTCACTGATCCAACTAGCAACCTACAATGAAGGTCGCTAATCCAACTAGTAACCTACAATTTTTCAGCTATTTAAGGGTTACACCCCCCAAGCCAAAATGGTCACAGCTAACCATCTCTCTTAAAACAACCTTTTTCTTACAAAACCTGCTTCCCCCGATGGCTTCATTCTCTCCATGCCTGGTTAGATTATACTGTGGTGGTCATTTTTCATACGTTAACAGGGCTTTTCAACGTGATGATTCTTTGGCAACAACTAGCTTTATCATGCGAGCGAAAATGTCATTTAAACAACTAGTTGAAGCCGTATGCAGTCATATTAACATTAACAAAGAATCGGTTACTATTCAACTATTGCTTGCTTTCACTTTCCAAGGGTCCTCTCAAACATCCAAGATCTTCAACGACGATGGGGTTCGAATGATGGATTATCTGGCCATTGAGGCACGTGGCCATTTTGTTGCGGAGATCTACGTTGAATGGCAAGAAGCTCCTCCATTACAGCATATTATTTTTACTAACTTGTTGCGTGACGTGGCCAACGTAAATGTTGATGCACCCTTCGGGTCTCAGCATGATGCGGAATCAATCCAAGTTGCTGCCGGTAACGACCAAAACGACGAGGTAGGTTCCCCACTGACGGACGAAGAAACAGTTGTGGTACCTCAATATGTTGTCGGTAACGACCAGAACGATGGCTTCGATGACTCCGGAAGCGGGGACTCTGAAGACACGGAAGATAGTCATCGCGAAGCACCCATATCAGATGAAAGTTCCTCTGAAGAGGAGGCCGCAGCCAGTCAGGGGCCCCCGGTGACCGAACCAACTGACGGATTAACTCTCCAGTTACGTCCACATCAACACAACGATCCCGAAGATGGTGTGGAGGTAACTGATTACGTGGTACCGGATTACGAAGATGACGACTTTGTCTTATGGAACCCAAGTATGAAAGTGAAGAAACACTAACCGAAACGACTGTCCGGGTCATGTCTCGACGGTGTTGAATAGGAGAACCACACCTTGTTCTTCGTCTTCTCCGGTTCAGATCTGGAAGGAATAAAGGAAAAGTGGGTGTGGAGGTGACTGCTAAGAAACCACGAGTGGAGTCCAACGTACAGACACAAAAAGTGATGGCGGGAGCCATGTGTTATCAGGGGGTAATAAGTCTGTGATAACTTGTCCCCTAATAAGAGGTGAAGACCTCTTATATAGGGTTTCTCATGGGCCTTAATGGGCCGGACATCATGGACCCCTAACTATATGGGCACATATCCCATTGGCACCAAGCCCAGTTAGGGGGTTTGATGTGCTAAAAGTAGTTTAATAAAAATAACTAAATTAAACCTAAAACTAAACATCTTGTAATACTCTAGACTCTCTAAAACTAAACTACTGACAGGCAAGTGAACCTATCGACTCTAGTAAAGCTAAAGTAAGTCCGGATATCGAACCCACGAGACTCTAATGGAAAACGAAAACTAGACTCGATTACTTATCCTAAATACTGAAATTAAAAGATTTGTTATTTTAAAGGGGGTTTTACTAAAAACTAAATTGCAATAAAATAAAGATTAACTAAGACTAGCTAAACTGAACTAAAGACACGAACTTGACTGAACTGAATTCAGATGATGACAAGACACTACCTAAACCAGACTCCTAACTATGCCTGATAAGCTTCTATAGTTATGGAACTGAATTGGAACCGAGATCTTAAAATTCTAAACATCAAGAATAAACTAGACACCCTCGACCCCTCTCAAGGGGAAACCCTAGAACATTTTTGTGTTGTTAAACTACCGGTTGGAATACAAACCCTCACAGGTTATCTAACTCTTATGATCGAGTACCCGCTAGACAATCTACCTCACAGCGCGAAAGCCTCACTACACTAGTGCAAGGGGTAATTATTGAAGCCTAGATCTAACTTGATATGCAAGAGTTGAAAGGGAAACCAGGTAGATCTTCTCACAAAGCCTCTAACCTAGCAATCTAACAACCTAGACATACCAACAAGCCCTCACCTCACAGCTATTGAACTTGGAAGAATACCTAAAATCTTCTAACCACCAAATACCACTCCTATGGTAAACTCGCGACTATTTACCATAAACTAGTTGCTACACAAAGTCTGCAACCTAACTAGCACTTATATATGAAAGACATTCACAAAAGTGCAAGTGGAGTGAATAAGTGACAATAAGAAAATAATAAGTACGCATATACACCAGATCTAAAGAAATCAAAATCTTTGCTGAATCATAAATCCAAACAAGTTCCAAAAACCATAGAAAACCCAAATCAAAACATAGTATTTGTCTTAGTCTAGGTAGCTATAAAAGTTTTAGCCACAAATCATCTTGAAAAGAGAAACAAAGACAAATAAAAATTCAGCAATCATGGTCTAGAACAAAGAAAATAAAGGAATGAAAAAACCGAATGATTGACACCCGAATACTCGCTCCCTGACTTAGAACCTTTGATCCTTGGCTTGCCTCTCTAAATATATTTTCTACTCTTGTGCGCTGCTCCTTCGAATTCTTCTTTGAATAATAATCCTTCGCTGATGTGTCTCCCCCGAATCCTCCATGCTGTGCGCCGCTTTCTTTTCTTTTAAAATGAATAACCCTTGAAATCTTGAATGGAAAGTTGTTTGGGCCATAGGCCCGTGTCACGTTTTTTTAGTTTTATTATTATTATTATTATTATTATTATTATTATTATTATTATTATTATTATTATTACTACTACTACTGGATATACTATCTATATCTATACATATAATAAACCAAAGCCATTTTAATAACATGGCACTCAAAGAAGAATTCTCTTCCTTGAGTGTGCCATGTGTCATCCCATGTGGAATTGAAATATTTTAGGAAAAATATAAATAAAAAACAAAATTGGATTTTTCACCCTCATGTTTCATTCCATAAATTTTAAACGTTAATATCTTTAATATACGGGATTTTTTAATGAAAAAAATTACACCAAATTAACGAGTGTTTTATTATCTTTCCAACGAGTACCATAGTGCTATATAAAAAACGGAGAAATTTTTTTGTGGGGTTTTATTCATACAGGAAAAAAAACACAAAGTGTTCAGGTAAATCATTAATCATGTATAGACAAGTCACTAATTATGTTTAAATCAGTAAATATGATTTTTTTTTCAACCAGAGCCGAATAGGTTAATAAAGTTATACGTTGTTTTAAGTTAGATATCAATATTAGTATGTTAGAGTTGTACATTTGTTTAGTCTTTAGGATATGTGTTAATATTAGAGTTACATTAAAGTTCTACATTCTTTTAGGTTAGGTGTTAGCATTGGAGTTGTACATTGTTAATTTGTTTTAGGTTAGATATTAATATTAGAGTTATACATCAGTCTATTTCATATGTAAAATTGATGTATCTTATTAAATTTCTCAACCCGGGACGCTCCCGGGGTATAATCTAGTTATTATATCTATAATACATTATAAAGGAGGAGTTATGTACAACATAGTAATTTTGTACATCGTCCAACTATTATAGCAACATGTACAAGTAAATTAAGCTTATATCACAAGGGTATAATTGGAACTTTATGGAACATTAAGACACTTGCAAGGATATTAAAGTAATTTTACTATGGTCTCCTACCTCACATCCTCAAAACATATTACATCCCTACCCTCAAATATTAGATTGAAAAACTCTTCACTTTCCATCGTCCCGTTCACCTACTCTGATCATACCCCCTCATTACCCTCATCAATTGAAGGTTTTAATTGCTCCTCTTTCAGTTGCCCCCATTAGGGCTTTAATACATTGCAAACAATAGGGCTGGAAGTTCTTCAGTAAAGAACACAGAACTTCTTCAGGACTGTGGAATTCGTTTCTTGTACGTGCTCTCACTACATCGATAGATATTTTCCATTCTAGCTTTTGTTAATTATCCTTTGATTTTGGATAACATCACCCAATTTGCCACCTCGTTATCTGTAATCTGTTTTGGTCTGGCTTTGCAACTATGATACAATAATATGAACAGGACTTCGAGCTCTTCTTCGCTTCTTCTTGGGATTATATGTCTGTCATAACAGAGAAGATGTGAATCCAAATGCTCAAGAGGTTAAATCTTACTTTCTATACATACAACCAGGTTTATACTTTATTCATAGTTTCTTTTATACTTTTTTCTGTCCATTGCTGATGTTTTTGTATATTTTTGATACAGATGGGAGGTATTGATGAGGCTGCATATTCGTGTAAGAGCATCCGGTGGAAAGACTAGCTTCTGAACTTGGCCAGTTCTCCCTAATTTTTCTCTGGCTTTTAAGGGTAAATGAGTGAATTTGTGTGAGATCATTTTACACCACTGTGTTCATTCTCAAAACATATTGTAATGTACATTAGGGGTTACTATTGTTACCTGTGTTTGTTTACAATGCAACTTGCAGGACTTTTATTTGGATTTAGAAGTGGATAATAGGAAAATAACTCCTCGTTACTATCTAGAACTTGCATTGAGGCCTGTTATCGGTGGTGTAAGTGATGTTGCTGCCAAGAATGAGGTGACTTATTAAACTCATAATTTGTCCACGTCTTTGATTCTTTTCTCATTAATAACAGTTTAATATTTAGAAACACACACACCTGGTGTAGGACCACAATTGGTATGATGTAGCGTGGTGTTTCACATGTTTTACTGTATCCTCTACCATTTTATATAATTTTCAGATTCGATCCAAGCTCTTTTCCCATATAGAGATTGCTTCACACTTGTTAGACATTTGAACAACGAGAACAAGCTCCAGCGTCGATGCGGGTACGTATTTTCCGAATCTCAAGGTTAGAAGAGTAATAGGCGATTTGAAAAATAATCAAATTTTCTATGGTCGAGTGGCTTATCTGTCAAATGTTAAATGAGTCTGTAAGTGGTGAGATGTTTGTCGAATGCCAGGTAACCACAACTGCACAAGTGCTCTTTTGGCATCTTTAGGGGCCCACAATGAAACACATGCTAATAGAATAAGTTAATTATGTTTTCTATTTGTTTTATGAGCTTCTTCAAATGTTTGGATTGCCATATATTATTGCTCCAATGGAAGCTGAAGCTCAATGTGCATATACATGGAACTTGAAAAGCTTGTTGATGGTGTTGTTACTGATGACTCTGATGTTTTGTTGTTTAGGGCGCGGAGTGTTTACAAAAACATATTTGATGATAAAAAATATGTAGAGACATACTTTATGAAGGTATGTGCCATATATAACTAACGTCATCATGCCCATCACTGAACTGCAACATTCATGAGATGTTGCTTTTTTTGTAGAATATGTATGAATATGTTGAATCTCATCTTATCTGATGAGTATTAATATGGTTTTAGGACATTGAAACAAAGCTTGGTTTAACACGAGAAAAGTTAATCCGTGTGGCAATGCTTCTGGGAAGTGATTACACTGAAGGTATCAGGTAAGAATGTAAGATGTTTTTTTTTCTCTTGTTTGGGATGTTCCATTCAGATTTGTTAACATAATATCTTGAGTTTTCTTTTGTGGAATTGGCATTGTGAATGTTGTAGAAGTCATAAATGCATTTCCCTAGGAAGATAGGCTTCATAAATTTCGTGAGTGGATAGAATTTCCAGATCCAAGTATCCTTGGCAAAAAAACTTATAGTATTTATGTGATATTTTTTATGTCTTTTCTTTAGGGGTGTGAATTTCTGACACGACCTAAAAACACGAAATTAGCGGCTTTGGGTTTAGTCTAAATGGGTTCGGGTTGAACCCGCGAACCCGTTTAGCTAAACGGGTTGGGTTCGGGTCAACCTGGGCAGGTTGGCGGGTTGACCCGTTTAACCTATTTATACTATATATTGTTTTGGTTACAATATGTTTTATATTATAAATTAAATTGGTTAGGTATTTTATGTTACACTTATAACTTAAAATAGAGGTACAAGATTTTATAAATAACATAAATGGTTTATATATGTTTGTGTTTTTTGTAGTAAAATTTTAATTTTAATACATTAGTTTGCGAAAAAAAAATCAGGTAGAACGGGCCGGGTTCGGGTCAACCCGAGAATATTCAGGTCAGGTTCAGGTTCATATGTATCTCGCAATTTTCAGGCCCGGGTTCGGGTTCATGTAAAATTTTCGGGTTTGGGTCGGGTTGGACCCGCCAACCCGACCCGTTAAGCACCCCTACTTTTCTTATTGAATTAGCGGAATTAAGGAAGTGGAAGATTTGCAGAGACAATTGTTGGAGAAAGATTAATCTTAAAGGGAGTAGAGGTTTCTAAAAATGAAATAAGTTATGTTCATATAATGCGTGATGAAGTGAAGAAACATGTATCATAAAAGGATGCTTTACTTCGGTCTACTCCAGCGCAGCTAGCCGATTTCAAGTGATGCATTTAAGGTCATGTTTGTGTATGTTGGAAAGTGGTATCACAATTTTAAACATTAACAAGAATATGTTGAAAAACTTACATAATAATCGTCGCAATGCCTTTCATACATGAACCTCACATGTTTCCAAGTCCTTGTACTTTCTGCAATGAACTGAAACAGAAAAACGAAATCAAAGAAAAAGGAACCGGGCTTGTGTTTGACACAATTCCCTTAAACAGATTCGTCGTCTGTTCCCAGGGTACACCGGTTCGAAACAGTGACGATGGTGCACTGCCGGACTATCCCACTTGCCTGAAAAATAATCGATACTTGGTTGCTACTCTAGAGTTATGAGTGTTGCAAGAGTTTCTTAGTGAATATTGCTCATGTACATTCTTATGTGTATTTTTCCATATATCATATATGACACAAAAGTCTCTAATATATACAAGAGGCAATGGGGAATGAAGAGTCTAACATAATTAGACACTTAATATTAGTCTTAAAACTATAATCAAGTATCATAAGTGTTTCTTCAATTCACCACATGAAGAGTTATACACTTAATTTTAGTTTTAAAACTATAATAAAGTGTCACAAATAAATTAACTCTATTAAAGAGTTTTTCCTCAATAATTATAATTTCACTAAATTATAATCTCATTTACTAAAAAACTCCATTCACCTTCTAAACTTTCCAACAATCCCCCACATGAATGGAGATTTATCAAAACACACATATTTCGAACAAACCCCTATATGAATAGGAGTCATTCTGAGAAGCAACCTCATTCCGATTAAATTTCAACAGTTGAGTTTTGCATACGATAGGTAGGTGTGACCCTTAAACCTTCGCTTATGAAACGCACTTAGCCCACTGGCTCTGAGTAGAACGCGATGTCTTTGAACTCGTCTGCCGTTTGTGTGGACGACAATACGCTTCACACAAGACTCTCCCTGACAACGTCAAGTCCTCATAGTTGTGTCCGTTATGGTCATGGACACGTGCCTGGTTCTGCGAGAGCTATTAAGTATTGTGCCCCAACAATACCCTTCGAAGCGACCCCACTTCTCTCTCACATAGGTGATTTATTAGGACTAGTTACCTCAATCAAATCATTAAAAGCCATAAGCTTAACCTCAACCTTGTCACTTTTTAGGAATGGACTAGGAAGCTTATTAAATCTTATAGTAAACTCCCTTTTTAATATGTGGGGTTTTCACCAACTCTCCCCCACAGTGACCTTCGCCAGTTCATACAATTAGGTTGTCCTATTGAACTCAGATCTTGGGATCTCCAGTCAGCTGAGTTAGGTTTCCTTCGCATAAACCTAGCCTTTAACGGGCTTTAGCCCCATTCCCATTGACGACTTCTGAACTAATTCTCTGCTTAAGCCTTTTGTTAGCGGATCCGCGATGTTATCCTTTGACGTAGTCAATAGTGATAACTCTTATAGAGATTAGTTGTCGTACCGTATTATGCCTACGTCTTATATACCTGTTCTTACTAATACACATTGTGATATGAGCTCTGCCAATTTCCAATTGACTATCACAACATATGCATTGGGCCAATACCGGCTTCGGCCACCTAGGTATATCCTTAACAAATTGACGTAGCCATTTTGCCTATTCATCCTCTAAAGCGATGAATTATGATTCCATCGTGGATCTAGCAATAAACGCTTGCTTAGATGATTTCCATGTCATCGCAGCACCTCCAAGTGTGAACAAATACCCACTCGTTGCCTTGGAATCATTCGTGTAAGATATCCAATTCGCATCATAGTAACCTTCAATAACTGCTGGATATCTTTTATATTGCAGCCCGTAATCTCGTATGTATCTTAAGTACCGAAGCAACTGGGTCACGCAATTCCAATGAATTGAACTTAGGTTGCCCGTGTATCTACTTAGCTTGCTTGCTAAGTCTGGTCTGATACAACTCATCAGATACATCTGGCTGCCAATAATTCTTGAGTACTCTAATTGGTTAACAGGCTCACCTCGATTCTTAGCTAGACGTTGACTTGTGTCAATGAAAGTTCTAGCCACATTAGAATCATTTCCACTGAACTTCTCAAGAATTAATGAAAATTCTAGCCACATTAGAGTCATTTCCTTTGAACTTCTCAAGAATTTTGTCCGCATAATAGGACTGACTTAAAATAAGTCTGTTCTAGGTTCGTGTGATTTGTACTTCCCAAAATCACATCCGTTCATATCAAACCTTATATTTTCAAATGCAAGTCACCTCCACACTTAAGTGTTACCAAATAGGGTGATGAAAGTTTCTTCCTTTCATATGTAGCTTGAAAACTTCTCAAGTACCATTTTTGCATCCCTACGGATTGTTTTTAAATGGCTCTTCCCCCCACATTGCTTGCACTTTGATTAAGTTCGAGTAATATCACTCGTGATGATATTAGACACCCGTGATAAGATAGCGACTATCTATATCTTTGTGTTATTTAGGTCATCCATTATATTACTCAACCCATATTTCTCACACGAACCGTTTTCTGAGCTATATGAATTCTCCTCATATTCAGCTAAATAGTATCATTACCAATGAACTATTTATTCGGTCCTTTTGAGTCATCATTTTAATGAATTATATATTTGCTTTTACAAAATTCATTCTTATGTCGTCACATATGTTTGAATGTTCAAAGTTAATTTAATCTCCGTGGAGCATCTAAATTAACAAGTATTAGTCTAGCATGCTTTAGACTATGAATACTTAGCATGTGAACAGAAGATGCATCAATCTGATTCTTCACAGCCTTAAGAGATAACTCATTATCTCTTCCTAACATTCACATCTTAGTTTAGACACAAAATGAGATTTTGTTTACCATTCCAAAACCTTGGTTTAAAGAATGCTTCAAAACCATAATTCATTCCATCCATTAGGATCAAGACTCATTTGCCTTTAATCTCCAAGGCATCACCATTGACTCTTTAGGACTTAAACATAAGTCTTAATATAAGTCACTTTGATGAACATATTCATCATCAACAAGTCAATTAGATTGACACTCAACCACATGACATTCACATATGTCTAAATGATATGTATATATTTTGTTGAAACTATTTATTGGGTAACTCTCCCAAAATATATCACGAATCCTCCATGTAATTCAACTAACAATGATGGTTTGTAGAGACTCTACACATCCATCACCATTCTAAGTCTTTTATAATAAATTTCACAATATTTATCAAAGACTTATGAATAATAACATATATTTCTATCATATGTTATAGTCATCAAAACTACATTTGTGCATTGCTAAGTAAATGCTCTCAACATTAGATGACATATCTCGTTTTCGTGCATTTAACTTCAATACACTTGCCACGTTGATCATGATTATCTTAATGGGAATGGATAAAGAGTTTTTCCTCTTTGTCAATTTATTAGAGCCTTATTGATAATAAATTGACATAAGAGCTCTAATAAAGTAACATAAAACTTTAATTAGAAAGCATGAAACTCTACTCAAGAGTTTACTCTTATTTCCATGTATCTTCTTTCTATATATCCAAATGAGGCACAAAGCCTTCCATTATATAAGAACATGGATATATGAAGAGTCTTCATAACTAGAGACTTAATTTGAGACATAAAGACTCTAATTAAGTGACAACAAATGAAACTCTCTAATCAAAGACATAAAACTCTACTCAAGAGTTTTAGTCTTTAATTCACTAAATTAAGGACTTATTAATAATTATAATTTATTAAATTATAATTTCAATATCATCCATTCACCATATTTCCAATTAATAATTATAATTTATCAAATTATAATTTTAATATAATCCAAACTATATATAACATATATATATTTAAACGGATTATAAGGATATATAAACATCAAATCTCAAAGTGTTATTCTATTCAACACTTTATCGTTCGACGAAATAATACCAATTATATCGTCTCGTGGCATGTTTCGAGGTACTCCCTCAATACACTGTTCAAAACAACAAAGTTGTTTATACTTAGCTACTCACAAGTAGTCGAACCAGTAAATATATCCAAAACAACATCAAGTTGTTTTACACTAAATAGTCTCTCTAGACTATTATATGGTTCAAGTTATCATACTTCTCATACAAGTATCAAACCATATATAATTTGTAAAAGACATGTTTTACTCATACAACACATTTCTACTTTTACAAGTATTTTCCATAAACTATACATATTTATGTTTTGATTACAAATCAAAACCATAAACTCTAATATAGTTTTATTATTTAAACCATTCATAACTCACTAGTTAGAGTATATGGTTTTCATTATTAACCATTTCTGATTCGCTCATTAGAAACTATACGTGTACCATATAAACATATACGGTTACAAAATTAACCATTTCTAACATACTTGTTAGAATACAAACGATTACACGTTAAAAATAAATGATTATCCAAAATCGTTTTAAATATCATTGATATTCTCAACCGTTTCTAACATGTTTGTTAGAAATACATGATTATGACAATCATTTTAGACCTTATTGGTTTATATAAAATAAACCATTTCTAACACGCTCGTTAGAAAATTAAACCATCTAAATGATATTAACTTCGGATTTTCCAAAATATACCCGTTTCAAACTCGCTCGTTCGAAACCGTCGAATTTTAACCAAACTGGTTCAATGTTGATTATTTTCCAAAATAATCATTTCTAACCCGTTTGTGTATTTTGTACAATAATCTTTTCTAACACATTCGTTAGAAATATAAACATCTTATTTGTCTTTACAAAATCACCAATTTCTAACACGCTTGTTAGAAAATCAATATATAAGTTTAAAGATTAAACTTTTGATTTTGTAAATAATTATTTCTAATACGCTTATTAGAAATTTTTCATGACACGTTATTCTTTCAACGTCGTCGATTCTAACACGCTTGTTAGAAATACATGTTTCGAAACCTTCTATTTCGAAACCTTTTAATTTTCCAATACTCTTATTAGAAAATGTAAACATTTCAAATACATTGAAATTATCTTTCTAATATGCTTAGAAAGAAAACATTATCAAATGTTTTTCATGGGTTTACAAATATTATGACTTTTCTAATACTCTCATTAGAATTTTAGTATTTCAAAAACGTCTAAATATATGTTAATAATCGGGTTTATCTAAACACGACCCAAAACCCATGAACCCGAAAGACCATGAACATTCGGATTAAAGATTTCACTCCAATCACAAATTTAATCCGATTCGATGTACCACAACATATTTCAAAAGAAAAATATATTTACAAACTTTCGCGAACCAAAAAAGTCCTTAAGAAGAAGGTTTAAAGATTGGTTCCCAATCTACACGAAAGTCTGTTTTACTAATCTGTTTAAGTTTGTTGAAAAACTTACATAATAATCGTCGCAATGCCTTTCATACATGAACCTCACATGTTTCCAAGTCCTTGTACTTTCTGCAATGAACTGAAACAGAAAAACGAAATCAAAGAAAAAGGAACCGGGCTTGTGTTTGACACAATTCCCTTAAACAGATTCGTCGTCTGTTCCCAGGGTACACCGGTTCGAAACAGTGACGATGGTGCACTGCCGGACTATCCCACTTGCCTGAAAAATAATCGATACTTGGTTGCTACTCTAGAGTTATGAGTGTTGCAAGAGTTTCTTAGTGAATATTGCTCATGTACATTCTTATGTGTATTTTTCCATATATCATATATGACACAAAAGTCTCTAATATATACAAGAGGCAATGGGGAATGAAGAGTCTAACATAATTAGACACTTAATATTAGTCTTAAAACTATAATCAAGTATCATAAGTGTTTCTTCAATTCACCACATGAAGAGTTATACACTTAATTTTAGTTTTAAAACTATAATAAAGTGTCACAAATAAATTAACTCTATTAAAGAGTTTTTCCTCAATAATTATAATTTCACTAAATTATAATCTCATTTACTAAAAAACTCCATTCACCTTCTAAACTTTCCAACAGAATACTGTTACTAGCTACGACTAAACATGCTACAGAAAATACGGTTTAGAAAGCCACTAAACCATCTACATGTGACCACAATAACGATTCGGATGATGCTTTATTGGTGTCTGAATCGTATATTTCATCATCATTCACTAAAACATAGTATCCATGGGGCTAATGAGACAGAATGCTTATATAGTTTTGTTTTGTGAATGAATTTTATTGCAACTTGACCATCACATGTATACATACTTTGATGTCAAACTTAGATGAGGGCATGAGGCACTAACAAAGATTGTGCATGTGTGCAATAAAAAATATACGTTGTTTTGGAAATTGTGATTGATGATGAACTAATTGACAAAGTTGTAAGTTTAAGGCACCTTTGAAGTTTTAATGGCCTTCACAATGAGCTTTTACAAGTTTATGATTTATTTTTAAGACAGCTGGAACTGGAACTAGCCTTAAAAAAGATGAAGTAAAGAAATAGTTGCATCAACTTATTGATGTAGCCGATTACTTATTGCCATAGTTAGAGGTGGTCTTTTTTAGAGATCTCATGGTTGCCTTTATAATTTTTGTATGGATGATGTTGTTTTAAATAAAATATATTTAGTTAGAATTAACGGAAACTGACATGATTGAAAAAATAACAGAAAATTAACGCTATAAATTGTCCATAATCTCTTTTGCATATGTACGGGGCTCCCGTGGCAATGTGCTAGCCTTTCTTTGCATGTTTGTGACCTTATATGTTTTGCGGCTGAAATAAAATGTTAGAAACCTGGAATGAGTTGTGGTTCGTAATAGACATCATAACTGAGTATGATATCAGTTGGAACACCCGCCGCAACGCGCGGGCATTCCCACTAGTATAGTATTATGACTCAGTGCTCTTAACTCGGGTGTTCATGACTCGATCAAAGTTGCTCGTTTACGCTCCAACGTCCATAAACACCTACAAAATATAAAATAAATACATAAGTACTAAAAATGACACAAAACTAATAACAATCTATAAAAACCTATAATAAATAAAATAGACCGGTATAAGCCTAAAAATAATAAAAACACTATCTAAACGACTCGAAAACTATGCAAACTTTACACTGGAAATAGATGTATTTTACAACACATCAGGGTTACCTTCACACCCCAATATTAGTAAATAATATAAGAAGTGATAAGTAATAAAGATGGTATGTCGGGTCAAGCACCATACCTCTACAAGTCCCCCTAGTCTAGTGTTGCTCCCATGTGCAAGCATCGGGTGGAGTGCTAGACTAATTAAGAGTGCTCGGGAATGAAGATTAAAAGCCTTGTCTTCTTGGTGGATTACTGACTCGAATGTTTCATCTTCTTGTTTTGATGTGTGTGGGAGGTTGCTCGTTGCGCTTGTTTACCAGCTAAGTGTCACTTTCTAGGCTATCTATCACTGACACGCGGGAGGGTTGCTCGTCGCGGTTGTTGTCAGCTAAGTGTCACCTTCTAAGCTAACTGTTGCTGGGGCGCGAGCGTCCAGTAATGATTCGTCACAGGTATTGATATGGCTCGTTGCCAAACCTGCAAGTATCTCAATCATATAATATGGGTGTATTGTGAGGCGCCCAACCTTGTATTAGTATTTCTTAACCTGTAATAAGTTGTTAGATAGTAAATAACGCTAAATATAAAAAGGTTGTACCAAAACCTTGAGCGGCCAATGCTATGGTGCGCGTGCAGATGTTATAGCGCGCGGTGAACTAACAACACCTCTCTTGGGGGGTGAATTCATACGGCGCGTCATGGTATGAGAACCCTCTAAAGTGGTGTTATACCATGTCATTCCCCCAGTTCAGTGCTACTAAGTGCAATGTTTAGGAGCATTGAACTTATAATAAGAGTATCCTTCACCGATGGATCGTTTGACGCGCCAAAGTTATCGTCCGCGGATTGCTTTAAGCAGACAAGGGCATGCACCGCGGAAGACGTCTTTTTAGGGCGTACTTCAGTCAGAAGCAATGCTCCACGATATTCGTGAAGTGCTTTGCGGTGGCGTATGATAGCCATTGACTGCACGAAGTGCTTGCTGTTGACGAATGAAAGCAATCCGCGGAGAACGTCTTTTAAAGTATTACGTCAACAAACGCAGTGGCGGCGCGTTACTGAAAAGGAGACGCGCGAGAAGTTTTAGCATGCTCCTGAAAAGGAGGTGTGGCAACGTTGTAGCACGTTCGTGAAAAGGAGACGTGGCGGCGCGTTCCTATAAAGGAGACGCGTGCGAAGTTGAAGCACGTTCCTGAAAAGGAGACATGGCGGCGCGTTCCTGAAAAGGAGACGCGCGTGAAGTTGAAGCACGTTTCTAAAAAGGAGAAGTGGCGATGCGCTCCTGAAAAGGAGACGCGCGCGAAGTTGAAGCACGTTCCTGAAAAGGAAACGTGGCGGCGCGTTCCTGAAAAGGAGACGCGCGCGAAGTTGAAGCACGTTCCTGAAAAGGAGACGTGGCGGCGCGTTCCTGAAAAGGAGATGCGCGCGAAGTTGTAGCGCGCGAAGTTGTAGCACATTCCTGAAAAGGAGACGTGGCGGCGCGTTCCTGAAAAGGAGACGCGCGCGAAGTTGTAGCACGTTCCTGAAAAGGAGACGTGGCGGCGCGTTCCTGAAAAGGAGACGCGCGTGAAGTTGAAGCACGTTCCTGAAAAGGAGACGTGGCGGCGCGTTCCTGAAAAGGAGACGCGCGCGAAGTTGTAGCACGTTCCTGAAAAGGAGACGTGGCAGCGCGTTCGTGAAAGGGAGACGCGCGCGAAGTTGTAGCACGTTCGTGAAAGGGAGACGCGCGCGAAGTTGTAGCACATTCCTGAAAAGGAGACGTGGCGGCGCGTTCCTGAAAAGGAGACGCGCGCGAAGTTGTAGCACGTTCTTGAAAAGGAGACGTGGCGGCGCGTTCCTGAAAAGGAGACGCGCGCGAAGTTGTAGCTTCCTGAAAAGGAAACGTGGCAGCGCGTTCCTGAAAAGGAGACGCACACGAAGTTAGTTTCTAATAATTCATGAAATTGATTAGAATATTGCCGCAATTGTAAGTAGATTTTAGATTTTTGTTATTCATAGTTTTATAAGAGCTTTTTGTTGGAATATATTTTTATCTTTTAAGGAATTGGTTAGTTGTCCTGTAACAAGTAAGAATAGGAAAATTGATTCGATAAACGAAAAAGAACAACGAATGAAAAAATAGGAATCACTAATGCATGCATTGTTGTATTAGATCGAATTATGAAGGTTCTTTGTTGACCTAACTATGACCTAACTACAAAGAGGTAGATTTCTAATATGGAAAGATACAAAATAGAACTTCTAAAGCAAAAGATAATTATTGAATTCGAGTGGGAATGGTGCTAAGGACTTCGAAGAAGGTGATAACAATGAGAAATGTGCTTCTGAAGGTGTTGACATAAAAGTGGAACATAACCCAGATGTTTCGTATGATTTGGCTTCCATTTACATATCTTCAATACATTTCAAACATTCAAAATGTTCGTTGGGACGGTAACTGTGGATTCCGATCCGTAGCTGTGTGTTTAGGGTGGACAGAGGAGCAGTGGCACTTCATCCGCACACCACTTATGGATGAGATGGTGACGAACAGGGACCGGTGGGAGCCAATTTTGAACAAGGTAGATCACGGTTCGTACCACGAACTATACAGGTCATTAGATTGGTCTGGAGTCGGAGATGCCACGAGGACCCATTGGATGGATATGCTTATGATAAGAAGGTACTTTTTATTTTTTATATAAAAAACACAAATATTAAGCTTAGAATACGTAAAACGCGCTAAAACCCCCCAAAAAATATGGAACACCTGGGTCGTGGAGGCCACAATGGGTCGTGGAGGCCACAATGGGCCGTTGAGGCCAAAATTTTGAAAAACGATGGGCCGTTGAGGCCTCAATGGGCCTTTGAGACAAATCAAAGATGGGTCGTTGAGGCCTCAATGGGCCATTGTGACAAAGCTTCTTCAATTAATTAAAAATTTTAAAAAAATAAAATCCCAACGGACCATTGGGGCCTTAATTGGCCATTGAGACAAACATTTCTTCAACAATCAGTTAAAAATAAAAAAAAATCCCAACGGACCATTGAGGCCTTAATTGGCCATTGAGACCTCTCAATGAGCCATTGAGCCAAACCTTGCTTCATAGATCGGTTAAAAATTAAAAAAAAAAAAAAATCCTAACAGACCATTGAGGCCTTAATTAGCCATTGAGACCTCTCAATGAGCCATTGAGCCAAACCTTGCATCAACGACCAGTTAAAAATTAAAAAAAAAAATCTCAACGGACCATTGAGGCCTTAATTGACCATTGAGACCTCTCAATGAGCCATTGAGACAAACCTTGCTTCAACGATCAGTTAAAAATTAAAAAAAAATCCCAACGGACCATTAAGGCCTTAATTGGCCATTGAGACCTCTTAATGAGCCATTGAGACAAACCTTGCTTCAACGATCAGTTAAAATTTTTTTTTAAAAAAAACCCAACGGACCATTGAGGCCTTAATTGGTCATTGAGACCTCTCAATGGGCCATTGAGACAAACCTTGCTTCAACACGATCAGTTAAATATTAAAAAATAAAATAAATCCCAATCATTACCAATGATTGGTCAATGATTACCAATAATTGGCAAACCTCAACGGGTCGTTGAGGCCTAAATGGACCATCTTTTTCCAATTTTTGGCCCTCAATGGGTCGTTGAGGCCTCAATGGGCCATTTATTTTCTCTGTTTGGCCCTCAATGGGTCATTGAGGCCTCAATGAGCCATTGAGGCCTCAATGAGCCATTGAGAGAGGTGTTTAGATAAAAAACCCTAGTGTGTGAATATCCTAAGCCATATAATATTTGAACAAATGAGTAAATGACATCCAGCCATCCATCATATCATGCTCAAAAAAGAATTATGTATTCTTATTTGAAAACATTAAAACATGTTTCGTTATATAAGTAGAGATTCAGAACCTGCAAAGTATCGATGCACGTCCCGCGGAGCTGCTCATGGCGGAGCTTGTCAGGCGGATGCGGAGTCATAGCAGATGGCGGAGATCGATTGCGGATGATGGAGCTTACCAGTCTGAGGAGCTAACTTTCATGATGCGCGGGTGACGTCTTTTACGATTTACGTTCAGCGGAAGCCGTGCTCCGCAGATGCGCGAAGACCGTGCTGGCGCAAGTGACGTCTTTCTTCGTCAGGTGGAAGCCATGCTCCGCGGATGCGCGATGAGCTTGGCATTGTCTGATGAAAGCGTGATCCGCGAGAGGTGTGTTTATTCGTTTTACGTCAGGCGAGGAGTGCGGACGAAAGACACCTCCTCCGCGCGTTAAAGCCACGTAAGGTCTTGATGACGGACTCGGTCATCTCGTCGAGTTTGTTACATGAAAAATGACAGCCTTCATCAAAATGACTGCATGGAGTCTTTGATGTCTTTATTAGTTGCTGACAGCTATACAAGCATTTTTCTTTTTTAATCATATATTGTATTGTTGTAGCTCCTCCTTGTTTAAGTAAAAGTAGCATTGAGATCCGAGATTCACAAGCTCGATGTGAGGAGTTTTTGATGTTAGTAAATTTGTATTCGGGTTAACGAAACCCAGATCTACAAAGTGTTTCACCACAGATGGTTTTTTTCGGCTCTAATATAATAGATCCGAAGGTTTAGAGTGTGGATGAGCACAGATCTCAAAGTGTAGAGCACAGAACCCCACATATCCATCTTGTGTGAGCACAGATCTGAAACTTTAGAGTAGAGAAGAATAAAGTTTTGGTTGTTGTCGTGTCCCACGGATGGCACTAATGAAGAAACACTAACTGAAACGACTGTCCGGGTCATGTCTCGACGGTGTTGAATAGGAGAACCACACCATGCTCTTCGTCTTCTCCGGTTCAGATCTGGAAGGAAGAAAGGAAAAGTGGGTGTGGAGGTGACTGCTAGGAAACCACGAGTGGAGTCCAACGTACAGACACAAAAAGTGATGGCGGCGGCCATTGTTATCAGGGGGTAATAAGTCTGTGATAACTTGTCCCCTAATAAGAGGTGAAGACCTCTTATATAGGGTTTCTCATGGGCCTTAATGGGCCAGACATCATGGACCCCTAACTATATGGGCACATAGCCCATTGGCACCAAGCCCAGTTAGGGGGTTACCTCCACACCCCAATATTAGTAAATAATATAAGAAGTGATAAGTAATAAAGATGGTATGTCGGGTAAAGCACCATACCTCTACAGAAAGAAATCCGTGTTGGTATGTATTTCAAATCCAAAGATAAGGTTGATCGTGCAGTTAGAAAGTGGAACGTTCGTCGTGGTCGAGAGATGTTCATAAGGGAAAGCAAAAAAGAGATTATACAAGGTCATATCTTACACCAGAAGACCAAAATTTGTAAATCGTTTTGGTGGTGCTCGAAAGTGTGAGTGGCGTTGCACCGCAACCAAAAAGTCTGACGCGCACTATTGGCGAATTATTGTGTGGGGTGCCGAACACACATGCTATTCAACGGTGGTACGTAACAACAACAGAAATTTACGATCGAAGGTTATCGCTTTACACATCGTCCCACAAATTCATGCGGACATTAAGTTTAAGGTTATCGCTATTCAACGGTGGACATTAAGTTTAAGATTAACATAAGGATATTTATATTTTGCATAAAATTAAAACCTTTTTATTGTTCTTGAAGATTAACAGATGGGTATAATAAACACAAACAACTAAACTAACAAAATGATGAAAAATGCAAGAAACAAAGACATAAAATAGTTGTTGATGATAAATAAACAAAGAACTCTTCACCTTTGAAGATACAAGTGGAGAAGCTAGCAATTGCTGAAAGAGAAGTGAAGCCAAAACAAGAATGGCGGCTGGATGTGTATTAGTGTATAAAGGTTTTATTTTTGGTAAACCCTAGGTTTTAACCCAAGATACAAAAAAAAAAAAGAACCAAAAAACTGACAACGGGAATCAAACTTGGGTTCTAATGGATAGAATAGGTGGATTTTACCAGTGGAGCACTCATTAAACTTGGTTATCGGTTCCTACAACATTTTACTTATGGGTTCCTACAATATTTTCTTTATGTATTAACACTAAAAATTTAAAACCAACTGGGTTTCTGGGAACCCGATGGTTTGTTACTAGATCCACCCCTGTGTGTAATAAACATGAGATATAAAGTAGTTAGTCGTGTTCATGTTTAGAACTTGTTTTGTTCATGTCGTCAGAAACCTATTACACCCGCTAAGACATGATTTGCTGGCCGTATCGAAAACCACAAAATTGTTTTGTAAAATGAGTTTGGTGACATTCATGGCTTACTCAGTTTATTCACATTATCCTATATATTAATAGCTGAACGTACATGAATATTGCAAGGTTAGCGTAGTAATTTCCTTCCCATTAGATGGACACGCGTCTGCTTTATTGCTCAAACACTCTTTTCTTTCATTACACACGTCACCCACCCTCTCAGTATCTTTTTCATTATTTATTGCTTTCAATTAATAACTGAACGTTCATGAATAGTGCAAGGTTAGTGTAGTAATTTCCTTCCCATTAGATGGACACGCGTCTGCTTTATTGCTCAAACACTCTTTTCTTTCATTACACACGTCACCCACCCTCTCATTATCTTTTTCATTCTTTATTGCTTTCAATAAACAGACATGCAACCCTTCCACCTCCTTCCTCTACCGCCGTCCGTTCTCCACCGACGTCACCACCATACGGAGGCTGATTGCCTCCTGCAATGCGTCCACATCCTCTTACGTTGTGGGTGGAAGTTTTGTATGGTGCTGATGGTCATATGTTGCTCAAGAGAAGCAAATGTTGTTGTGCCGCTGCCTCCGCTGCTTACACCGCATCCACCTCCGCATGCGCCGTGGCAGGAGATTCTGTATGGTGGCGATGGTGGAGATGATCGTCGGTTACACTGCTTCCATGACTGTCTCTGTCGACAAAACACTACTTTTGTAGGTTGGATCGGCCTATACAGCCGTTGGATCCGGTTGTCATTTGCTTTCCTCTTTTAGAAATGGAGGTTTGAGTGGCGTGGAAGGTGAAGAAACAGAGGAAATCAGGTAAGTTTTTTTTATTAATCGGTAAAAGTTTTTCGGGTTATATATCAAGATAGATGATGTTAGTGATGGGTTTAAATCTGGTGCAACTGTTTATTTAAATGTGAAATCTTGCTTTTGATCTTAATTTTCTATTAATTTATTAGTGTTTTGTGATCATATGAGTTTGAGTATATGAAAGACGACCATTTGGTAGTGCAATCAGAGGTAGAAGTGGTGGTAGCTTTCAGATGGCAGAGATGCTAATAGTAGGAGGGTATGACTGACAACTTGATTGTTTGTTTTAGTTTTTGTTGAAAGATTCTATTATACACTAAAAAGATGGTGGCAAGGGCAATGGTGTTTGTGGTCGTTTGTAGGATAGGTAGATTCTGTTATGATTTTGATGATGAACTTGTGTATAATATCAATTCACACTTATGATGTATATAAGATGGGTAAGGATAAAGGATTCTCATGTAATGATTACCTTAGCTACCCACATGTAAGCTGGTGACAAAAATTTGTAATTTGTTTGATAACATCCAAATCAAAAGTAAGCTGGAAACATGTAGATTCAAGAATTCATCATTTTTTATTGCATGTTTATTTAGTTGTTTAGTATCATAAATTACATCCATAGTCCTTGGTGTTCATTTACACGTAACGCAAATGGTCCCTAGCACTATTGTACGCTTAAAAACCTAATAAGATTTTTGTAAGATGACTACAACTAGTATTGAGCTATGCGTTGCGACGAGGGTGTAAAATCATACTAACTAACACAAATACTACGCCACTACCAACGACCATTAACACTGAAGTTGCGGTGTGTTAATGCGAAAAAATAAGACCAGAACGTAAACCATAGAAATAATAACTAAGTCGATATAGTGTGTTGAGACGAACATGTCAAACGGGAAAAAATAAAAGTAAAAACGTTGAACTACACACGCACGCTGTGCCGTGTCAACTCACAAAATTTAGAACAAAACGTAAAAACATTGTACCACACGCGCTTGTTGTGTTGCGTTGACTCGTAAAATTTAGAACGAAACGTGAAACGGAAAATTGACGAAAGATGAAAAGTTTAGGAGACCAAAGTTAAAAGTAAAAAAGTTATGAGGTTAAATTGCAAGAGATGAAAAAGTTTGGTTAAAAGTAAAAAAAAAACAATTTTTTTTAAACACCCTAAGAATAAGATAGAACATCTAGGCACATAAAAGCTAAAAACTAATGCTATTAAATACTCTATTTATAGCACATAAAAAAATAGATAACCAAATTAAATACTAAGAGGGTGTTTGGAATTGTTGTTTGTCTGAAGTGCTTATTGACTTATAACTTTTGAAAATGAGTTTTTAAAAAAGTGTTTGGGTTAGCTTTTGTGGTTAGAAAAGTCAATAAGTCAATAAGTTGTTTGTTAAAAAGTGTTTGGTTTATCTTATCAGTGTAAAATAACCAATAGCCAAAAGTCAAAAGTTAAAATCCAGGATTTATGACTTATTAAAAATAACTTTTCCATCCTTATTGAAAAGCCAAAGCCAAAACCAAAACCAAAACCAAAAGTTCTTTTGGTTTACACAAACAGCTTATTGACTTATTGGCTTTTGAAGAAATCAATAAGTTGTTTTATAACTCAATCTCAAACACCCTCTAAATAAAAATTAAAGTACTAGAGGAACCCACATGTATGTGAAAAAAATTAAAGGCCCCCACCATTCATCATTAGTGACTATATTGTCTAACACCTTTTCTCTCTTAGCTTCTTCTTTGATACCTTATCTTTTCGACCATGCCCAAAAAATAATCACCCCTCTTATCTACCTTCGTCTCACCTGGTTAATAGTTCATCCACAATCTCTTGACTATTTTCCAGACATTTGAACCCGTCAAACTAGGGCTGTTCAAATCGCTCGGCGCTTGTCGATCGCTCGTCGCTCGCTTGGAATTTGCTTAGAAAATGTTTGCTCGATTGTTCGCTCGGTTGTAAATGAGCCGACCGGCTCGGTTCAGTTTGTAAATAAGCCAAGCACGAGCAAAGGTCCGCTCGGCTTGATATAACTTTTATTAATTTATTATATACATAATCATATATACACACATTAATTACAATTATATTTATAGTTTTATTCATACCACTCTATTGGGTTTGGCTCAATATATGCATATATACAATTATATTGATAGGTACTAGCCCAGCCAACACAATGATAACTTAACACTAAGTTTAATTGTAAAACCCTAAGTCGTGAAAATGCATGCTTGACTTCCTATTCCTGTTAGTTGTCCGTCGTCAACCGTCTCTTGCTATCAGCCTACACCGCAACGCGACACTTGTTCTCTGTAGTATGCTCATCGCCTCACTCGCATCAACCTGAGCCTCATTTTAGGACAACAGGACCTCAGACATAGTGTCATCCTCGGACGGTCGAACACCGTCCATCACTAGGTAGCGAAAACATTAAAGGAAACATCCTAAATTTATGGTCACCCGAAAAATTCGCCGCTCATCGCTCGCTCGAAAATATGTGTGCTTGGTTGTAAACAAGCCGATCAATTTGGTTCGGTTTGTAAATGAGCCAAGCACGAGCAAAGGTCCGCTCGGTTCGGCTCGACTCATGAACAGCCCTACATCAAACACCATCCATGATCACAAAGAAATCTCACCAATAAGTTTCTCCACAATTGACATCCTATACCTGGTTATAAGTGCTTATCCCATGCCTACGAAAATTCTAATCGGGTAAAATCAGGTCACGTATTTAAGCGGGTAAACATTTACATGTTACTTGGTAAACGAGTTAGGTAAACATGTATATCATCAAATCCCATTACGACAAATAATTTAAAGTAATCTCATACCCAATTACAAGACCCTATACCTATCTCAGATGTTTTGATTTTGGGTGTTCCCATCGGGGTTTCATTGCCATCCATATTCGACAACCACTGGAATGACATATTCGATTATCCGATGTTTCTTACAAGAAACGTGAAAATGGCCAAAAGTCCTATGTTTTCATGAATCAGTTGTATTATTGTGTTTCTTCACTGCAGGCAAATCTATCGACTAAGTCTTCAAGAACCGAGGAACACCATACTAGCATACTAGACTCCCCAAACAACCACATCAAAGTTATGATACATGTTTCTTTGTGAATTGCTGCTGTTGTGTTCAAAATATTATCCATGTATTACATTTAAAGTATCTAAAATACTCAGGTAGAAAGGATAAGAAATGAAGTTTTCAGGGATAGATTGGGGGTAGCTAGTATCTCGGATAAGATAAAAGAGAGGAGGTTGAGATGGTTTGGGCATGTGAAGAGGAGACATTTGACTGAGCCAGTAAGAGTCGTAGAAGGTCTCAATGTGGAAGGTAGGAGGAGCAGAGGCAAACCAAAATTGACTTGGGACGAGCGGGTTAGACAGGATTTGCTAGGGTTGCACCTTTCTGAGGACATGGTCCATGATAGGGGTTTATGGAGGCATAGGATTAAGGTTAAGGACTATTAGGACATGGGATAATGCATTTTAGGTGTATCGTAGGGTCTTATTTTTACTTTGATGTTAGGTGGATTTTACATATATTTGCCCTCATGTATGTGTGTTTATAGGTTGCTTATGGTGGTAAGCTGTCTTTTCTTTCAATGCAAGGTTTTTAATGTCTATGATGTTTTGAGTGTGTGCGTTTTTTTTTTTTTTTTTGAGCAGAGGGTCTCTTTGGAAGCAGCCTCTCTATTTCTAGGGGTAGAGGTAAGGCTTGCCTACATCTCACCCTCCCAGACCCTATCAATAGCTTTGCTATTTATGAGATTTACCGGGCTTGGTTGTTGTTGTATCTAAAATACTCGTCAGACTGTGGTGCTGAAGTGTGGTCACCCGTTTGTTTACTAATATATATTTTCTAAATGGGTATCATCTTTTCATTCTGTTTTTTTTCTAGCATAGTAGTATTTTGGTCATTGGTTTTTAATTTGTGTTATTCGCAAGTGAACAGTAAAAACCACACACATTAACCAGTGTTGTAAAACTCCTCTTTGGAAGGCAAGTAATTATTACAAGGTAGGGTGCCGATATGATTTTCTTCAACTGAACCTAGTTACTCGGAATCGATCAAAATCAATTAACCTCGATCAAAATAGAATCTTAGTTGGTCAACTTGAGCAGAATTTGACTTCAAAATAAATAAATTGATGATTATCATGTTTCATAAATATTAACATTAATTTTTTAATTGCTTTAGCATTTGGAAACATATTTTTTTTATTACAATCATATATTTTGTTATAAATATTAATAAATTTATGATATTTGACATATATAATTTCCTGAAAATTAATTTATCTTATAATTTACAATATCCGAATACTCTTCACTCCCTATTCAACCATCTAAGTTCACATACGCTCTGTTTTAGAATTTCATTTAAGGGGAAAGAGAACGGAATCTCTCCTTATCTCCAATCCTCCTCTTCTTTTCTCTCATGTTCCTTCTAAATTAGAAATATATAATTTATACCTAAAAACCCTACTATTTCCTCATCTTCCCTTTCTTTCTCTCTATAAAAAACTCTGGAATACACTTATACCGAGTTTTGCAACATGCAAATAATTCATACACTAGGACCAAACATGTAATACGAGTAAATAACAGGGACCACCCATCTAAATCAAGTTTTTTATTATTGTTATTATTATTATTATTGGAGACAAGATGATCTGTCATCCGAATTTGACCTGTGAACTTATCTTTTAACAACCCTAAACCCCCCATGTGATCACCTCGACCCTTCCCTCTTCACCTCTTTCTTCGAATCTTGCCGACCTATTTCCCTTTCTTGTTCTCCAAGCAACCAATTTTCAACCAAACCAATTCACACCCACACCACATATATATTAATATTAATATTCCCACCATGGACCCCTTCAAAGTCATCGCTTCTATACCGTCGCCGTCTCTCTACCCTCTTTGCCCTAATAATTGATACATCCTTTTTCCCTTTTCAGAGACGGCGACTTCATCAAGATCCGATCTTTCCTTCTAGATCTGTTATGTTATTCAAAACCCATCTTAAATTTGTGATTTTGGTTCTGGGTTTCTAATCTTTTTTATCAAAGGGTAAGTTGTTTGTACGATCGCTTGATTTTGGGGATCTTGTTGTTGATGAACAGATCGGTGTTGGATTTTGTTTTTTTTATTATTTTTGTTTGTTTTTTGTGGTTTGTATGCAAAAAGATTCATGGGTTTTATGTATGTTTATCTGAAATTGGAATTTGCTTGAGATGTATGCAGATCAGTTGTTTCTTGAGCTTTGTTGGATCATATGTTGTGGGATTATATAAATTTTGATTTTTTTTAATCAATTGTTATGAAATAGTTTTTTATTTATTTTTTTTTTTATTTTTTTTAAGTATGTGTCTTTGTTAGTTGTTTGGGATTGACTTATGTCTGAAGTAGGAGATCAACTTATGCATGGGCATACAAGTTTTATAAATTATGTATATGATGACTTGTGAGTTGACTTCATATGTTGGAGTTTATGTCATATGAAACTTTGAGATGCTTGTTAGATGCTTTTATGTCTATCTTGTGAGTGGTTTTCTGCAAATGGTGAGTTATGAAAATTGGAAAGTAAGATATGGGGCCTAAAATGGATGTAATGCATGAATAAGCATGCATGTTTTAATTTTAATTGTTGAAGTTAGTACCGGAACTTTCTTGAGATAGGTTTCTATCATATGGAAGTGAAAAAAGAAGTATTCCTATGAATTTTCGTATGTTGTTTTATAACCCAAGGAAGTATAAGATGTTTGTTAGTTTACTGGTTTGAGTTGTGAAGAATCTAGATAGTTTGTTTTTCAATTAGAGCTGATACGTTTTATAATTCGAAAAAGTTCAAGAAGTTTGTTAATTTAATGGTTTTTAGTTGTGAATAATCTATAGCTAGTTTGTTTTTTAAATGGTGATGATAAGATGGATAAACCATCCTTTTGGTTTTGTGGATTCAAATGTGGTTTTGAAATTTGTATTTGACATGCATAATTTTGGTAATTTTTTCGATAGGTCTTCAACTTAATTCTATATTATCGTTACACGTAGTTGGTAGTTGTCTACTTTCTTTTTGGCAAAATGTGAACAAATCTTGTTTATTTTGGAGATGAAAGTTTTTTAAATGTTAATTTTACGTATGGACTTTCTTGACCGGACATTTTACACATTTTACATGGTGTATGACGTTAATCTATTTAAGAGTGAAATTTGTTCTATGTACCTACTCTGATAAACTATTTTTGTTTTTAGTGTCATCTTCGTTTGAGCTGTAATTACTTCATGTCGGTCTTAGAAATTAGTCGACTTGACGTGATGACATGGATATGGTCTTATAACGTGGAAATGAAGCTGATCTCTAAACATGGTATGCTCTCAATAATTGCAGCGGTTCTTGATTGTTTTGATTTGAAAAATCGTCATCACTTTTGCTCGATGGGGATAAATATCTAGCCAGATTCTGTTTAGCAATTTGGTTTCGAAGATATTGTATGACTTATAATTGTACGTTTTATGTTTGCGAACTTTTGTGCAGGACATGAATCTTCTTCCGATCTTAGTTTTAGGAGAATGTACAAAACTTTAAGTAGTTAACTTTTAGGTTAGTGTAAATAGATTAACTGTGCAGATAAAATGTCATCCAAGATTGTGAAAGTGTCGGCAAATGGACGTAGAATCATCGTTGATCCAAAGAGGAAAATAGTTACCCAATGCAAGGCTCCGTTAGTTGGTGCCAACAACAAGTCTTTAAGTGTGCGATCACCGGTGAACAAACTTGGAAAGAGAAAAAGATCAAATGAATGCAAAAATAAATGTTCTTCATGCTCAAGGAAAACTTTACTGAAAAACTACTCAAATTTTACAAGGGGTGGTCTTCCGCAGCGTTTGCTGTTCTCGCAAGATGGTGATTGGGTCGACTTTCCACAAGAAATCGTTGACTTGGTCAAAGAAAGCTTCCGGGCCAAGAAGACGTCAATTGAAGTGAACTGTAACTGGTGTCATTTCATCCTAGACATTCTACATATGATCCAGATTGATTTGAAAACCGGCGCTCAAAAGCCGATTGCTTGGATTGATGACGCGGGTAAATGCATGTTTCCTGAATTATATTCCAGCTGTCACGGGAATCATGAAGATTTAGATCTTGGCGAATCTTCAGTGACCCCTGAAATTAATTTGCATTTGGAAATCGAGCTTAACGGATTAGTTAATAATAAAGATGAAGAATGTGTTGGAGAGTCGAATGTTAAACGCTCCAAAGTTGATCAGGAGGCCCCAAAGAACAGCCGTGCTCTTTTTGTTGAGGAAAAGCAAAAGAGTGATGAATATGTATCGCCACTTTGTGGACCTAGTTTTGGGACCGTAGATGTAGAAACTGCTACACTCATGTTTACTTCTGGTATAGGTCAAGATATTAAAATTAACATTCTTGATGTCAAGAAATGTTCTAGTAGCTTTATGGAAGCAAAAATGGAACTCTTCCAGAAACAGGTTGAAATCACCCAAAAACTTCGTGGAAAAGCCAATGTGCAGCTTGGTTGGTTTCCGGTTGCTGGAGGTGCACCACCTTCTGGCGTTTTGTTTTATGGGCACAATGGGCCAAAGCTCGGGAAGTATGGCTATGGTGTTCACCTTGCAGCTGTTCATTCTGCTCATAGCAGGTATGAACAAAATTTGTGTGTTTCTTTTGATTGGTTGTTTTAACGGGTCAACATGAGCATTTAAGCCGTGGGTCAATTAATTATATGACCCAATTGATAGTAGTGGGCAGAAATTGTTACTTGATGCTTATGTGGTTTATTGAACAGTTAATATATATACGTTTACGCTTACTATGCAGTGCTATGCTTTGTGATGTTGACGAAAAAGGGATACGGCATATGATGTTATGTCGTGTGATTTTGGGGAACGCAGAAGTTGTCCATGCGGGTTCTAAGCAGTTTTATCCAAGTGATCATTGCTTTGATAACGGAGTCGATGATCTCCAAAATCCTAATAATTATGTAATTTGGAACATTAATATGAACACACACATCTTCCCTGAATGTGTAGTCAGTTTCACAATGTCTCCGACACTCAAAGGTTGTATTTTTTATATTCTTATATTTCTTCAAGTCATGGTACGAAAAAAAAAAACGTGCATATAAAGTTTTTTAGAACTTTTATTGAAGAAAGCGTTCATTATGTCATTGCAGGGAATGTCATTGCAGGAAATCCAGTTGGTGAAGAAAGCAGGCCGGATATGTCGAGAGTCACTACAACTCATGATCCACATGGACCGCCTCTTAACCAAGATTCTTCGTCGAATAAAATGGTACGGTTTTGAACCTAATATTGTATTTTTTCACTACGTTTGAATCAACATTTATATCATGAGGTTTTAACTTCACGTTAATCCGTAACTTTCAGGAAAGAAACAGTCCTCAATTGGAAAAGGTTCAAAGTGTCGGTTCGAGCACACCTAAGGAGCCTAAATCGCCTTGGATGCCTTTCGCTATGTTGTTTGAAGCCATCTCTGCTAAAGTGGCTCCAAATGACATGAAATTGCTGCATATCTTCTATGAATCATTTAGGGTACGTAAAGTTTTCAGCTTTTAATGTTTTGCAAGCGCAAGAAATACTCATTTTCTCTAGTTTCTTGTTTATTAGGCCAAGAAAATGAGTCGAGAAGACTTCATAAAGAAACTGAGATCAGTAGTCGGGGATCAGATACTGAGGTCTACAATATCCGTCCTCCAGAACAAGGTTTGATTTAGTTTGCTCTTTCTTAAGCCTGACAAATAAGACTGGTCATGGCCATGAAACGGTCAAGTCAAAACGAGGTTATGTCAAATTGTGTTGGGGTCAATGACTCAACGTGGGTCGGTTTAAAAAAGTATCAATTTTTTTGTATCTGACTTATCGTTTATTGTGTTGTACAGAAGATTGCTAGTTCTGCAAGCGTGTTGGAAGCTAAGGAGACGCAACAAGGTTGAAAACATGACGGAAGCTTTGCAGTGTTTGTTTCGCTCTTGGGTTTTTATGTTTTTGGTTCCAGTCCAGTTTATGTTTGATAAAGTAATGGATATTTTGAAGTGTTGTTTTGCTTGTAAGGCTGAATTGAATGAACCTTTGCCGTCGCATGTAAAAAGCATCGAATTAGTTAAGCAGCAGCGTCTTGTGTCTAATTTGTTTCTTCGAGTGTTATTAATAGTCATTTTATTGTCCTGATGTTAAGGTACGCTCCACGTAGGCCGCAGGTTGTCATGTGACGTGAGTTATAAAAGCGGCCAGAAAACAATCTGTTTACAATTTGAAAAGATCATGGCGACAACACAATGTCGTAAGAACACCTATTGTCGCCTTTGATGAGGAGTCGCTGTCCCAATCATTGCCCATATTGAAAGATCACATCACTTGATCAACTGATTGCTTGGTAAGTGTTTCAAGAAGCCCTTTTATGTTGAGTGGCTTATACATGTGAACCATACTAAAGCGCGTAAAATGGTTAACCTCTAAGAACCATACAAAATCGCCTAAAATGCTAAAGATACAATGGTTAACCTCTCAAAAAAGAAATGATGGAACACACCCAAGGCCAAATGCCAGCTCTGTAAAAACTTCACAGTTGTTTAAATTAAGGACAAATTACAGAATTCGTCCTTTATGTTTACCTCGTTTTTTAGTGGTTGTCCTTTTGCGTTTCAGTTGTTGAGATTCATCCTTAATGATTTAAAATGTTACACCCACTGTCCTAAGGTACTAACCCAGTTAAAAATTTCATTGATCATGTGCCTTGCACATGAGGGTAAATTGGTAATTTTACCTCTCTCTCTCTCTCTCCCTCCCTCCCTATATCTTCCCCTCTCTCTAACTTCAACCATCTCCTCCACCACCACCACGAAATCAGTCTTTGGGTTTTATTCGGTTCTCGGACATATACAGAACCACCGCCGTTGCTGTCGTTCATTATTACCCAACCACCAACCCCCATCTACGAACCGTCACCACTGTAACCACCATCTCGAGCCACCGTCTTCCATACTCGTCATTCGAGACCACCATTTGACCTGATAAGGGGTTGCGCCGCCGTGACCAGTGGTCGGACACCCTCTGAACCCTAGACTATCGTCGCCGCTACCTGGAACCCTCAACATCACCATCCTCCGTTGCCTGTCTTTGTCCGCCCTAGAGACTTGGAACCACACCACGACAACTGTTCACCCTCTCTTCTTCTGTTCCCTCTCCGGTCAAACTCTCTATCTCCTCTGTTTCTCGTCTCTAGAGATACGTGTGTGTGTGTCGGTACTCTGTTCGGGAGCAGCTCATCTGGAAATCGTCGGAGCTCCGCCATAGTGGGCGGCAGGAGCCATCCGACCCCCTTACTTCTCTCTCTCTCTCTCATATGATTGTAAAGTGTGTGTGTATTGTTTTATCAGAAAGAAAAGGGATAGGGAGGGTGGATACGGATATAAGTAGAGAAAACTGATTATTAAGATGTTGATGGTGGTGGCCATAGGTGGTGGGGGGTTTTAGGTGGCCGGATTTCGTGGTGGTGGTGGAGATGGTTGAAGTTAGAGAGAGGGGAAGATATAGGGAGAGAAAGAGAAGTAAAATTATCAATTTACCCTCATGTGCAAGGCACATGAGAGCACTCACATCCCATCCATCAAATGTATGTGAGTGTGTCCACCAAATTATATGGGGTGAGTGTAAGTGGTTGTGAGTGGAGGAGAGAGAAAATATTTGGTGGAAACATTGTTTCACCCTAAATATGAAAAGCTACTGTTCACCCCTATATATATTTTAATATTTTTGTAAGTAGTTGTGAGTGAGGAGAGAGAAAATGTAATGATAAAAGTATGAAAAAGTATTATTATTTTAATTAGGAGAGAGAAGATTTAGGGGTGAAGTAGTGATTTTTAGTGTAATTTGATTGATGAAATTTGGTGGAGGGGATGTGAATGCTCTGACCAAAGTTAACTGCAATTTTTAACTGGGTTAGTGCCTTAGGACAGTGGGTGTAACATTTTAAATCGTTAAGGATGAATCTCAGCAACTGAAATGCGAAAGGACAACTACTGAAAAACGAGGTAAACCTAAAGGACGAATTCTGTAATTTTTCCTTAAATTAACAACCAGTCGATCATCATCTAATAACCTAAGCATGTATGAATTTGCGGATGAGCTCGATACCGATACCGAAAATCACTAAAATTGGGTATCAGTACCGAAAATGCTTGGTACGGTATGGTACATCGGTACTGGTATTTGAAGGTAAAATCGATAAAAAAAACCTGTACCGTATTGAATTGGTACCGAAAACGCCAAAAAAGTTGTACTGAATTGGTATAGAAAATTAGCCGGTACAGTAAATTCGGTATCAATACGTGATACCATTTGTTCATCCCTACTAGTTTCTAATCAAAACATTCTTGTCTTCGCTTTTTGTTATATAATAAAGAGGTTAGTAACTAATGAATGCAAATTTTCTACCTTGTTTACCTATAGACGTCCACTCATTAGTTTTAGTTGCTTATATATCATTTATAACAGCTAATTGGTGATTTAACGTACTAAATGTTTGTGTGTTATCAGGTAGCCATAAAGGCTTTCGACACCTTCTTCTATCCATTACCCATAGGCAGCCACAGCCCACATGGGCTTGTGATGCGATCCGTAGACCGACTACCAAAAGGCTCGTGATACAGTCCGTTTATCGACTACCGTCAAGCCTTATGTTGGGCAGCCACAAAGGCTTGTGATACGGTCCGTAGACCGACAGCCGTAAAGGCTTGTGATAGTCGACCACAAAGGTAGCCACTCAAACTAAGAACATATGAGAGAGCAAGCAACTCAAACTAAAAATTAAGAATATAAGTAGAGTAAGGGGCTGTTTGGTAGCCTCTTAATGAGACTCTTAACCGTTCAGTGCTGAACGATTCAACATTCAGTGTGTTTATTTTAGCTTCTGAATGGAATGGTTAAGTTTGAATCATTAAGATTTGGGATGTTGCTGAACCATTAAGCACTGAACTATTAAGCACTGAACTAGGCTGAACCTTAATGAGGCTCCCCTACCAATGTGGGACAAGAAAACTAACCATTAAGAGGTCCAACTTAATAATTCAGCGCTTAACCATTCAGACCTCTTAACCATTCAGACCTTTTAATGATTCAACACTTAATCAACCAAACAACCCCTAAGACAAATAATGTACAATCCGGCATCCCGTACCATCAATACTATACGCTTTGACAAGTAGTTAACACATATTTGTTTATGATGCCCGAGACTATATTGGATGTCACCCATCATAGTAATGCTCTCATTCAAGCACACTTAACTATGGAACTGAAAACACGTTTGGGATATTTAAGGTTTGATATTCCTTACTGAAGGGATATGGTATTAAAACATTACAAATACCATACCATCGCCCACTTAGAACAGGCTTCGCCAGACGCTCATCCGCCCATTCTACGTCAGCGGATCGTCTCGCGCCCATCCGCCCGTTTTACGTCAGCGGAACGTCTGGCGCCCACAAACCCGTTCTACGTCAGCGATGCTTCTGCCGTCCAACGCGAGCATTAATATTCTCGTTCTACGTCGACGGAACAACTGGCGTCCACCTGCCCGTTTTATGTCAGCGGTACATTCGACGCCAGGCGCATAAACGCCCGCCCCTTTCACATAGGCGGGCCAAATATACATCAAGGCTTCCTTGGCAAGCTTCACCACAAGTGGAAGATACCTTTTGGGGCAGCTTTGGAACTCACCCCTGCCCCAACCAAATATCTCTGACATGACAGGTGGCCCGTCAGAGTTCCCCTCCAATCAAAGACTGTTTCCAGTCTGACGAGCAGAAAGAACGACGACGTGGCAGCCTCCCAGCCAAGATATCTTCTTGACGAAGCAGACTTTCTCTGCCACCTCGAAATCCTGGAAAGCATAAACTATCCACCGACTGGATCCACCAATGGGCAAGCACCACGTGTCCACCGCCCATCAGCGTCCACTTACTGGGCGCCACGTGTACATGCGTCAGGACGGTAACATCCCCCTAGCATTCTACTTTTTCCTACTTTACTAAAACCCACTTGCACCAAATGGGCTTGAAGGCTTGGGCCGGATTATGGAGACTCCTCTACCTGGGCCGGGCCCCATTAAGGGTAGAGGATGGGCTGAGAAAGTAGGAGATCTTGGTACTATAAAAGGAGGACGCCCTCCTCCTTTTATTGGCATCTGATATCCAATACACTTTCACTCAAGAAGAATACGGACTTTCGTACCTTCTTCAACCCCTTGTTTATTATACTAACGATTAGAGGCTCGGCTCTTCTAATTGGTAGTCTCGTAAATCCTTGGTCTTGCTTTTAGACCCACACGTATTTTATAATCATACTCTCTTTATAAAATACAGTAGAATCACCATACGGATTGCCCTTCGTTGGACGATCCTTGAACTCGTGTTTCTTCATTGGCGCCATCCGTGGCCTTACCACAACTACTCTAAACCTAACAAGCTTTTACAGCCAAATCATAAAAATGACCTCACCCCCACCAGTGTACACTCCGTCTGGGGTCGTCGAAGACATCACTGACGCCGCCCCAGGATCCCACCCAACATCAGGGGACCACAATAACCAACAACACCCCCTTGTAACCCCCAGAAATTTGGAGGCCCAGCTCACAGACCCAACTCCTCCAACTGAGGAGGAAATCGAGGCACTAAACAATGACTGGTACGAACGCCAGAGACAAATCCTCGACGCACAGTTGGAACGACGCCGACTCACTGGCAAAGCACTCATGGGCTCCTCCTCAAGGCAGCCTGCAAGAACACCGGCGCCCGCCCGTCACGGGGAAGGTCCAGGGCAAACCCCTGAGGACCAGGCCCGTGCAGAGCGCAACCGGTTTGATGCCGAAGACTACGACGAAAGTTCGTGGGAGGACGATGCCTCCAGGGACTATCGTCATAGCCCATATTACAGGCGGGAACGACTCAACCACTACAACGACGACGCTACCACCAACCTATCGCTCCCTTACAGACCAACCGCATTTGCGGATAAGTCTAAATTTACTCGGCGCATCTCTCAGGCACCAATCCCACCAAGACAACACTTACCGGCCAACGTCAAAATCTACGACGGCCTATTCGACCCAGATGACCACCACGGCATATTCAACCAAGCCGGGGCCGTCATCGGTTGGACCCTACCCGTTTGGTGCCACATGTTCGCCCAGACACTCACCGGAGCCGCTAGGGTCTGGTTTGACAACCTCCCCACCGGAAGCATCGACAGCTACGAACAGCTGATCGAAAAATTTTCACTCCATTTCAGCCAACAGCGTCGCCACAAGCGCGACAAAAGCCAAATCTCTCTCTGCAAACGCAGAGACACAGAACCTCTCGAGGACTTCATCGTGCGGTTCAACAAAGAGGCCCTCCAGTTGGGAACCGGGGACGAGGCAACCCGAACCTCCTTCTTATCCAACGTCAACGATGACGGCCTACAATACACCCTACAAGGAAAAGACGGCGTCCCAGACGCCTGGGAAGAAGTTGTCCGCATCTCAAAACTCTATGCGGGCAACCAGAAAACGATGCGCCAAAACCAAAGAGGGAGTTCTAGCAACAACCGCAGCCGCGGCAACAACCGAGCATCCGTCTGGAACCGCATCTCTGGTTCCACCGATGAAGGACGATACTCAACTTCCGGCGACGCCAGAAACATCATCGGCAACAAACAAAGCCGCGACCAACGCAACAACGGACGCCAGAACCAGGATTGGACCACTCTCACCAAAACGCCGTCCCAAGTACTATCACAAGTCCTCTCCACCGGAGAGGTAACCTTCAAAATCCCGAAACCTATGGGGACAAAACGAAAAAATGTCGACACCACCAGGATTTGTGACTTCCACAAAGACGTGGGCCACGATACCGACAACTGCTACAGCCTCAAAATGGAAATCGAGGCGGCCCTACGCTCCGGGAAACTTGCCAACCTGGTCAAAAATGTCCGCGCAGGCGGACGCAGGCAAGACGAGCCCGATAAACCCATCAAAGCCATTAGAACACACTACATCCGCGACGCACACAACAGACAGTGCAACATGACGCGCAACACCAAGCGGAAAACAAACCTCTCCAACATAGCAACCACATCTGAAACCACAAGCTGGTGGGAGGCCCAATTCCTCCTCCCTATAATCCCAGGGGGCGCTCAGTCAACGACCCCCCTCACTATCACAGCACTGTTCGGACACTACCGAACTTACAAAATGATGTGCGACGGCGGCAACAGCTTCGACATCATGTACCAACAGTTCTTCGATCAGCTAGACGAAGAAGACAAGGCACGCCTACAACCAGATACACCTATTGCCGGCTTCTTCAACGAGGTAATTCACCCCATTGGCAAGTTTGACTTTACAGTCACACTTGGTGACGGCATACACAACCGCTCAAAAGTATGCACCTTCCACGTCATCCCAGCCATTTCCTCATATGATATATTGCTAGGAAGACAGGGTTTGGCAAACTTCAATTCCACCGCATCAACTCCTCATCAAACCATGGGTTTCCCAACACCCACCGGGATCGCATACATCCGGGGTAATCAAGAATGCCTCATGACAACTCACCCGGCAGACGACACAGCAGCGCTTCCACCAAACCCACCAACTGACGAAAACTGGGTCCTTAACCCAGCTTTCCCCGAACAAACCATTACTTTGGGCCGGACCCTGTCCCCCCAAGTAAAGACACACCTAAAACAACTACTGGTGGCGAACAAAGACATCTTCGCATGGCAATCATCAGACATGATCGGCGTCCCAAGACACATCGCCGAGCACCGCCTCAACACATACAAAGACGCACGCCCAGTGGCCCAGAAAAAGCGGCCACTCGGCCCCGACAGAGTCAAAGCCATGAACGAACAAGTCGACGATCTGCTAGACGCGGGCATTATCAGAAAATGTAATCACCATTACTAAAATGCATAGATACCGCAACAGCCACCTTACTCATAAGAGAAATTCAAGAAGGCATATGCGGGATCCATGCGGGGCCAAGAATGGTCGTCGCCAAAATCATGAACGCAGGATATTATTGGCCAGGTATGCATCAAGACGCCGTCAAAATCCTACGCACCTGTTTCAACTGCCAACAACATGCGCCAAATACCCTGCGCCCCAAAAACGATTTGGTACCAGTCACAGCCGCCTGGCCATTTCAAAAGTGGGCTATGGACCTGGTCGGCCCATTCCCAATGGCCCCTGGAAAGGTACAATACCTCATCGTCGCCGTCGACTACATCACAAAATGGGTAGAGGCCAAGCCACTCGCTTCAATAAGCGCTGAACAAACAAAAAAATTCATCTGGGAATTTATCATTTGCCGCTTTGGCTTACCCATGGAAATCGTCACGGACAACGACACACAATTCACCGACAAAAAACTCCAAACATGGCTAACACAACTAGGCGTTGGCCAAATTTTCTCATCCGTGGCCCACCCTCAAGGTAATGGCCAAGTAGAACGCATCAACAGATCCTTGGTCGAAGGCATTAAGACTCGCCTAGGGTCAAAGCGCACGGGCTGGGTAGACGAGCTCCCACACGTGCTATGGGCACACCGCACCCTCACGAAGACTAGTACCGGCGATACTCCGTTCAGCCTAACCTATGGTTCTGAAGCCGTAATACCCGCGGAGATCACATTTCCATCACCACGGGTCCTCAACACAGCCAACACAGACAATGACAAAGAACTACGCCTCAATCTAGATCTCCTAGACGAAAGGCGTGACATCGCCGCCATACGCGAAGCAAACTATAAAAAGCAATTAGAGCGACTACGTCCAAAGTCAAAGCTTGCGAATTCGACATCGGCGACTACGTCCTTAGAGACATCGGCGACTACGTCCTTAGAGACAACTATGCCTCCCACGCAGAACGCCCGGGAAAGCTCGCACCAAACTGGGAAGGGCCTTACAAAGTCCAGCAAGTACTAGGAAAAGGGGCATATGCGCTAGTAAAACTTGATGGAACACCCATACCTAGATCATGGAATGTAGCGCAATTGCGCAAATGCTACTAGTAAAAATACTTCGGTTTTACACTCATTCTTCTAACTTATGAAGTTAATTTACTCTTCATAACTGACCCGGCGCACTCATCGCTTATGAAGTTAATTCACTCTTCATAACTAATTAGGCGCACGCCTCACTTATGAAGTTAATTCACTCTTCATAACTGATTAGGCGCACTCCTCACTTATGAAGTTAATTCACTCTTCATAAACTGATTTGGCGCACTCCTCACTTATGAAGTTAATTCACTCTTCACAACTGATTCTGTGCACTCATCATTCACGAAGACAATTCATTCTTCATAAATGACCCCGCGCAATCCTCACTTGTAAAGATTGATCTACTCATCAACAGACGACGCGCAAACACATTAGACGGATCAACAAGATAGAAGAAAAAATGATTCATTTCATATTGTCAAAAATATTTACAAGAAAAGGAAATTACAAACAACCTACTAGGGAGGCTCATGGGCCGTCCCCGAGCTACCCGCACCGGACCGCTCCTTCTCCGCCCGTTCCCTCCCAACATGGTCGGACTCCTCCACCCAACGCTTAAACTTCAAGATAGGGTCAGGATCGGCCAGACATTGCCGCACGACCTGCAGCATGGGAAAGTCAATCGCCTCCAGCTTCCGAAGCTTCTCCATCAGCAGCTCATCAGTGTTCACATCACCGAAGGGCTGCTCTTCAACTGGCGCGCCATCCTTGCAGGCCAGATACCCCTCCAGCCAGCCGCTATGAACGCCCGTCGTGCGAGCAGCATCAACAACCTCGGCAATCTGCTCACCCATTTTGGGCGCATTCCAGCAGCGCTCAAACACCTGCACATCAAACAAAGGTTAAGCTAAATAAGAAACAAAGGACGAAGGAAAAAGATAGCAAAACAAAAAGGAAAACACTTACTGCGGAGATCCCATCAGACATCACCCAGAGCGATTTCTCGCAAAAGCCCCTCTGAGCGTCCAACAGAAGCGCCTTCTCCAGCTCCCACGCTTCCCACTCCTTGGCAAGCGTCTCGATCTGACCCTCCAGCTCGGACACCCGACTGGTCATCTTGACCACATCGGCGTCCTTCGCCTTCAGATCACCAACTGCAGTGGCATATTTGGAGGAAAGCTCCTCCAACTCCTTTACCTTAGCTGCCGAGACCTTTTTCTCTTCGGCCAAGGCAAGCTCAGCTTTCTGGACATACTGACGACGGCGTTCCAACTCGGTATTCACCACCGCCGTCGACTTCGCCCAGGACTTCTGCTTTTCAGCAGCATCAGCGTCCTTCTGGTGCAGTTCGGACTCCAACTTCCGAACCTGCTCCAGCAGGCATATACGAGCCGACTAGTACACCTCCTTCTCCCTCGCAAGCCGCTCGGTCTCACCAGCAACCGACTCCCGCTCATCCAAGAAATCACCCTCTCCTCTGTGCAGGGCATAAAGGTTGCCTAGGGTCTGCGTTAGGTTCATGCACATTTCGGAGAAGAGGGTGCTACGACTTTGAGCCCGATGATACGCGCGCTCAGCCGGCGGCAACGCGTAGCTTAAAAATTCCTCAACCACAAAGGGATTGAGGAACCTGCAGCTTTCGGTTATACGCCACCCAGGCGTATAAACCGGAGCGTCCAGGCGGAAGGCCGGGCCGCTTGAAGACGCCATCGTGCCTTCAGCCCTTTGAGATTGCTGGACTTCAGGCCCACCACCAGGAAAGGACGCCTCGGCGCCGTCCTTCTCGCTCAAATCAACAAAAACGGGCCCGCCCCGCGGACCCTCCCCACCCTGAGCACCCATCCCTTGGGCCTGCTCCTTCTTAACATGCACCTGGTCCTCGTGCTGTTTCAACAGCACGAGGCGGCGCTCCTCCTCCTCCTTGGCGGCCACCTCAGCCAAGCGAGCATCCTTAGCTCGCTTGCGCTCTAGCTCAGTCAACCGAGCATCTTCTGCTCGCTTGCGTTCCAGCTCGGCCTGACGAGCGGCCGCCTCCTCTTCCTGTCTCTTCTTCAAAGCGGCTTCAGCAGCGCGCCTATCCTCCTCCTCCTTGCGTACAACCTCAGCCTGACGCGCCGCTTCAGCCTGGGCACGCTCCTCCTCACGATTCTTCTTCCGTTCCTCCTGATATCGTTTGACAGAAGGAGGGATAGAGCCTACAAACAAAACACAAGCGGATAAATAACTTGCAAGAAAAAGAAAGAAAAAACAAAGGCTCGAAAGCCGCTTACTGCTCAGCTTCTTCAGCGCCTTCTTATAAAAGGGCTCACGAACCAGCGGCGGCTCAAGCACCAAATCATCTGGCTTATCACCACCATGAGCCACCCGCTTCGGCGACGAGCCACCGGTTAACCCTTCGACAACCGCTTCCGGCTGCTTCCGCTTGCGACCTACAAAAAAGGAAAAATTCTTTTAAGACAAAACAGACAACAAAACAAAAAGAAGATAAGAGACACTTACTATCGGTCGGCGCATCCTCAGCCTCGCGACCCTCGGTCGTCGCATCCCACCTTGCGCCCCGGCCGATGATGATCCGCCCACTGCGCCACCTGTAGACCGACGCGTATGATGTATTAAATCAGACGACGGGTCACTCGACTCATCATCAGATAGAAACACATAATCAACCCCCTCCGCCGTCTTGACAGACAGCGGGTCAGGGTTGATCAAAAAACCTACTTCAAGGTTAGAGGGCACACCTTGAATAGGGCCGGGGAACAGGAAGTTCTCCACCATCTGCTCCATCTCCGAACCCCCCCCCCCCCCCTCAGGCATCGCCACGTACATAGTCTTCACAGACCGGGCAGCATAGTAGTCAAACAGCAAATCCCCTGCGATAAAAAACAAAGGCATAAGATATAAGAGGAAACAAATATGTTGGACGCAATAGTAGACACTTACCCTCCACAGAAAGTGGCCCACCATCACTCGCAGGCGCCACATTGTACCCTTCCCTCACGCCCAGACGGCTCAAACCCAGCAACCTAAGAATCCCCTCATCCAACTTATCCAAGTCATCTAAGCGACTTGGGTGCGCGGAGAGATCCTTAAACCATTCCTCCTCCTGGAAATCCTTCACCACCTCGAAAGATGGCACCTTCTGCCCAGGACGAAGCTCCAGCTTCGCCATCTCCACAGGAATAACCTCCTTCTTCACGAAGAAGAAACACCTCTTCCACTCCCGAAAAGTTTTTGGAGAACTCTTCGGCACTACCAGGCTTACACTCTTGGATCTCTCTACGAAAGAGACCCAGCCTGTTTCCTTCACTTCCAGCTTGTAGAACACGTTGACGTGTTCAAACACCGGCTGCCTCCTCAACGACCGGCAGGTGGCCTCAAAGTGCATCACCCTCATCACCCCAAAAGGGCTCATTTGAGAGACATGCACTCCATATCTCTGAAGGACAGAGATGAAGAAACGGGACACCGGAAGCCGGAAAAGACCCTTCTGAAAATATGCCTCGTACAGACATATTTTCCCCTCCGGGCAGTCAACCGGAGTCTGCCCCTTATCCGGCAGCTCCGGGTCCCATTCACGGGAAATCCCATATTTATTAACCAAGGACCTGAACTTGTCCTTGGACCAGGAGATCTGGGCATCCTTCATCGACAACTCAACCTTCTTGTCTTCAGACGACATCTTCAGAGATTGACACGAAGAAAAACTAGAAATTTTTGATCGGAATAAAGGAAATCACCGGAGAAAGTTTAAGGAGAAATTCGAAGAAAAGAAGAGAATGAAAGAACTCCAAGGGTGGAGACGACTATTTATGCCCATCACATTTAATGCAGGTAATGATGATAGGCAGGCTTTTCGCGCAAAGGTCCAATCACAGGCAGACACGTCGCACAGCCCACGTGCCAAAACGGCCCACGCGCCGCGCGTGTCTCACTCGCGAGACGGTTGTTCTACCCCAGCTGGCAGTTGATGCCGATGATCGACACGTGTACGACCACGTTCAAAACCACCATCAACAGCTGTCCCCACTCACCAGATGTACGATACGTGGTGGCCTAGCAACTCAACAGTCGTACTGACTGTCAGACACGATCTCCAAAGCAGGTGTACCAACTGTCAGGCACGTCTTTTCAAATTCAAAACATTCCTGCCTTTAAATCACACAAATTCCAAAGAGACAAATTCAATGCGGAGTAAATGCAGGCGCAGACAGCGACAAAAAATGACTTTTCACAACTTCTGGCCGCGCAAACAGGCCCAACGCCTATCTTGGCTCAACGCCTGCGCGCTAGAGCGAAAATTTTGAAAACATTTATTTTCACAACTTCTGGCCGCGCAAACAGGCCCAACGCCTATCTTGGCTCAACGCCTGCGCGCCAGAGCGAAAATTTAGAAAAAATTTATTTCACAACTTCTGGCCGCGCAAACAGGCCAACGCCTATCCTGGCTCAACGCCTGCGCACCAGAGCGAAAATTCTGAAAAATTTAAATTTCACAACGTCTGGCCACGCAAACAGCCCCAACGCCTATCCTGGCTCAACGCCTGCACCCCAGCACGCAACCAAGGCGCATCCCGTCATACGCCCACATCTTGATCTCTGTGAGCGCACCAGTTGACGAAGAATAAACAAAAACACACGTCCACTTTGGTACATGAAAACCCAGTGACGACTGGATGCTACTAAAGTACACATGTGAAATCAAGTCCAGCACTCCCCAAAGATACAGGTCAGCACTGGACTGGGGGGACTTGAAGGGATATGGTATTAAAACATTACAAATACCATACCATCGCCCACTTAGAACAGGCTTCGCCAGACGCTCATCCGCCCGTTCTACGTCAGCGAATCGTCTCGCGCCCATTCGCCCGTTTTACGTCAGCGGAACGTCTGGCGCCCACAAACCCGTTCTACGTCAGCGATGCTTCTGCCGTCCGACGCGAGCATTAATATTCTCGTTCTACGTCGACGGAACACCTGGCGTCCACCCGCCCGTTTTACGTCAGCGGTACATTCGACGCCAGGCGCATAAACGCCCGCCCCTTTCATATAGGCGGGCCAAATATACATCAAGGCTTCCTTGGCAAGCTTCACCACAAGTGGAAGATACCTTTTGGGGCAGCTTTGGAACTCACCCCTGCCCCAACCAAATATCTCTGACATGACAGGCGGCCCGTCAGAGTTCCCCTCCAATCAAAGACTGTATCTAGTCTGACGAGCAGAAAGAACGACGACGTGGCAGCCTCCCAGCCAAGATATCTTCCTGACGAAGCAGACTTTCTCTGCCCACCTCGAAATCCTGGAAAGCATAAACTATCCACCGACTGGATCCACCAATGGGCAAGCACCACGTGTCCACCGCCCATCAGCGTCCACTTACTGGGCGCCACGTGTACATGCGTCAGGACGGTAACATCCCCCCTAGCATTCTAGTTTTTCCTACTTTACTAAAACCCACTTGCACCAAATGGGCTTGAAGGCTTGGGCCGGATTATGGAGACTCCTCTACCTGGGCCGGGCCCCATTAAGGGTAGAGGATGGGCTGAGAAAGTAGGAGATCTTGGTACTATAAAAGGAGGACGCCCTCCTCCTTTTATTGACATCTGATATCCAATACACTTTCACTCAAGAAGAATACGGACTTTCGTACCTTCTTCAACCCCTTGTTTATTATATTAACGATTAGAGGCTCGGCTCTTCTAATTGGTAGTCTCGTAAATCCTTGGTCTTGCTTTTAGACCCACACGTATTTTATAATCATACTCTCTTTATAAAATACAGTAGAATCACCATACGGATTGCCCTTCGTTGGACGATCCTTGAACTCGTGTTTCTTCACTTACGAACCTAGCATCTCCCCTATCCATAGCTGATGTGGGATTTTCTTAGAGTATTACAAATGATGTTAATGGATGTTAAAGGGAGACTAATTGAGGACATAGCGGGCGGAAGTGCCATGTTAGTTGAGACGGGAAAAGGTTATTGGTGTCCTCCAAATTAGGTCCCTCAATACGATGTCGTTGGCTTGAAGCTGTATGAACATGCTTCTAGTAAGAGTGTAATGGATAAGATTATGAATATTGTCTCTTGGTCTACAGATAAATTGGTAAAACTCGGGTGGGATAAAAAATCAAACTTTAGACCTTCACTTCCCATGCCACTCCACCTCCACAAGGGTGGAGTGGCATCTCTTTTTATTACTTATTTTTTTTTTTTTTTTTTTTTTTTCATTTTAACAATTTAATTTGTAGTTAAAATATACATAACGTATAACTTGTTTGTAAAATTTGCAAGTACATAACTTTATTAAAGTTTATAATATTTTTTATAACAACAAACATAAGAAATTTTTACAAGATATTTTGTTCAAGGAGTAGATTGAAAACTGTAAACAACAATGTGCAAATATGGCAATAAATAAGAAACGTCCATATCAAGATTATAGGGGAAAACATTGGGGTAATCCTGATAACCTATGAAAGTCAAAGGTCAAAAGTAAGATAGACTCAATTTTTGAGTTTGGTTTATATAGTTTGATTTTGTTTAGTATTTTGAGTTTGATTTTTTTTTTTAACAGCGAATAGCGCCAGCAAGGGCTACAAACCCGAAACGAAAACACAGACCCCCCTAGCCCTATGAGACAACCAAACAAAGCATCTTCCTTAATGAGCTCGACAATTTTAGTGAGCGGGATGAACACGCCTTCGAACACCTTCTTGTTCCTCGCATGCCATAACCTAGCTCCAAGCCGTTGCCAAGGCGATCATCAGAATCAGTTTCCTCCACCTCTTACTACCAGGTTCAGCCTTCAAGACCTCAACATTACTCGGCCAAGCCACACGAATCCAGCGAAAAATACCCCACCACACGCTTCTAGCAAACAGACAAGAGACAAAACACATGATCGTTGCTTTGCTATCTCAAACCTCACATCTTTCAACCGAAAAAGCATCTCCATTCCCAAGTTTCCATGACCACACATCCTTACCTGAATTCAGCTGAACATTGTGAAGAAGGTTCATAAGAGAACCGATTTGCTCCCATTCATCATTGGATCCAGGGCCATCCCCAAAAAATCACTTCCCCTCTGAAACAAATATGATCAGCTACAGAGCCATTTTAGATTACCGAATGAAGTTATATTTGGTGATGTTTAATTTAGGAGAAGTCTTGATGATGAACTCAATGTTTTGGTATAAACAGAGGTGTCGATGATCTATTTATTGTGCACGCTTTATTTTCAATATTATCGTATTATTAAAAGAGTCGATTAAGGTTTTGATCAAATACACTATTCTTGTTTTTTGCTTCTGAAAAGGGGGACGGAGCGCTACCAGATTTGGGCACGGGGACTCAACTACCAGCACGGTAACACCGCCGTCACCAGTGCTGGTAGGGGTCCCGTAAACCAAATATGTTGGCTCGTTTAATTGTTTGACCCGGGTTAGCTCGTATGTTGAAGATGGATCGGGTCAAAGTATATGGATAAAGTTGGTTGTTTAAATTGAAATAATGAGGATTGGGCTGCAAGGAACTAAAGTCGGCGACTGCAATGAGATTTGCTTAATTTTGAAATTTAGTAGTTATCTAAATTTTGTTTTTAATTATTTAGTATTATCATTAAGAGTCCTATCCTAAGTCAAATAGGATTTAGTTTTCTTTTTATACAAGGTTTGTTTAGTATAAAGGTAGGTGTCTGCATTTGTTTTTTTTTTTTCATTGGATTTTTTGTATTGGAGTCTTTGGTTTTGAGTCTTGGATTTGCTTTGTTTGTTTTGATTAATAATAGAAAGAAGTCGTGATATTGTTTATCACAAAGCCTTTGTGTTGTGTTCTGTATTGATCCAATTTCGAAACTCTCAATTGGTATCAGAGCTTCAAGGTTGAAGACGTGTTATCGACTAACACTCGATTGCACTAAGAGATTTCGTATCCGTTTTTGGTATTGCAAGATGGCTGATGGTGAAGAAGGAGGTCCAGGACCACTCCTTAACGTGGTTAAAAATTCGGGTAGTGTGTCTTTGAGATGCCCGAGATTGACAGCGACCAACTACACCGCATGGTCCATCATGATGGAAACGGTGTTGGCAGCACATGGCTTAGAGGAAACCATAGATTCAGTGACCGGTAATGCCGTCGACAAGAAGTTGAAGAACACTGCTAAGGCTCTTATTTTCCAGTCGATTCCCGAAGATGTTCTGCTTCAAGTTGCAAAACATCGGGACCCATCAGATGTGTGGGAAGCATTTCGAGTGCGTTATTTGGGTGCAGACCGAGTCCAGAAGGCTCGTTTGCAAACTTTACGAAGTGAGCTAGAAGGCTTGCAGATGAAAGATTCCGAGACGATTGAGGAGTTTGCGGGCAAATTGTCGAGCGTGCAAACAAAATATAAAAGTCTCGGGTCTACTTTGGAAGATGAAATTCTTGTGAAAAAATTGCTTAACTCGGTTCCCGATAGGTATTTACCTATTGCAGCCGTGATTGAGCAAACAACTGACCTCGAAACACTCGCGTTTGAAGAGGCGATTGGACGACTTAAGGCGTTTGAAGAAAGAACGAAGATGAGAAAGACTGTTGAGGAGAACCAAAACAAGTTATTGTTTTCTCGTGCAGAAGGTTTGGAAAAGAAATACCGACATGGGTCGGGGTAGAGGACGAGGCCGCGAAGGCTCGTCGGGTTCTCAAAGTCGTCACGAAGGTTCATCGAGTCGAGATAAGTCGAAAGTAACTTGCTATAAATGTGAAAAGTTGGGTCATTACGCAAACGAATGGAAAGATAACTCGAATGTTACGTGCTACAATTGTGAAAAATTGGGTCACTACGCAAGCGAATGCCCGGACAACTCGGCGGAAAAAGACGAGGTGAATATTGTTGAAACTCAAGAGGTGAACGAACAACTGTTCATGGCAGCGGTGATACACGAAGAAGACAATTGTGCGCTTCTCAACGAGCCGGATATAGCACCGAAAAACTACAATATTGAGTTGGGTTTGTGGTGTTTAGATCATGGTGCTTCAAATCATATGGATGAGGTTGGAAAGCCCGTTATAGATTTTGATCATCGAAGCAATGGAAGAGTGGTGTTTGGCGATGAGTCGAATGTAAAGTCATGGGATGAATTTCTTGTCGAAGACTTGGAAGATAATTATTGTGAAATTGTGGTGCCCAATCGAAGCATCACACGTCCTAGTGGGAATGTTGTTATACCAACAGAAACAATCAATAGAATGGAGTTATTTGAGGATGACTTTGATGTAGAATTTGATGGAAAAGAAATATTTGATTGGTCAAAGCATTGTAACAGTGAGCAAGATTGGGAAGATTTCATAGTGGAAGGACATGATGTCTTTTGTACTGATGTGGATGTGCCCAATCAAAGCATTCCAACTCCATTGTCAACTAAGACCACATTGGCAAAAGGAACAATTCATTATCAGGTTGCAACGGCTGTTGATACACAAATCGCATTAGATGAGGGTGATTCTAATTTTCATGAGTCCAGCTTACAACACCCATCCGATGCACAAAGACCTGTGGTATCGTCATCAGAAAAATTATTAATTGATCAAGAAGAGTTCGTTGATACGCCGGAGAGACGTGTTAAATCGCTTGATGATATTTATGAGAAAACGGGTCAAATCGATCGACCGGTTCACTCTTTATTTGTTTCCGAAGACCTTGTTAATAAGCGGTAGATGAGGCGAATTGTGTGGCTGGCACTACAACAACATGGCAAGATGTTTGGTTGCGAAATTTGTTTTCGGAATTGATGGGTTGTGAAAAAGATCATGAAAGGTTCAAGATCGACAATATGTCCGTTATCAAGTTGTTGAAAAATCCCGTTGTTCACGGGCGAAGCAAACATATTGAGAACCGATATCACTTTGTAAGAGAGTTTGTCGAGAAAGAATTGTTCGAGTTTGAGCATGTAAGCGAGGAAGAACAACAAGCTCGTATAGTTGTTAAAGCATTGTCGAGGCAAAAGTTTGGCGTGAAAGGATGGAATGATACGGGTCAAAAATTAGGGGGGTGATTGTTTGCTCGTTTAATTGTTTGACCCGGGTTAGCTCGTATGTTGAAGATGGATCGGGTCAAAGTATATGGATAAAGTTGGTTGTTTAAATTGAAATAATGAGGATTGGGGTGCAAGGAACTAAAGTCGGCGACTGCAATGAGATTTGCTTAAGTTTGAAATTTAGTAGTTATCTAAATTTTGTTTTTAATTATTTAGTATTATCATTAAGAGTCCTATCCTAAGTCAAATAGGATTTAGTTTTCTTTTTATACAAGGTTTGTTTAGTATAAAGGTAGGTGTCTGCATTTGTTTTTTTTTTTTCATTGGATTTTTTGTATTGGAGTCTTTGGTTTTGAGTCTTGGATTTGCTTTGTTTGTTTTGATAAATAATAGAAAGAAGTCGTGATATTGTTTATCACAAAGCCTTTGTGTTGTGTTCTGTATTGATCCAATTTTGAAACTTTCGAAATACGGGTTCTATCTAACGGGCTGGTAGATGGAACTAATTATTGCAACGGTCGAAATTTTATTACCTTTTTGACCGTTTGAATGTATTTAATATAAAAACGGTAACATTTTTTTGACTGTTATTTTCAAATGGTTTAAAAAGGGGGACGGTTTAAATAAAAAAACACAAAAAAACTACTTGATTAACAAACTAAAGCACAAACAAAACAAATGGATCCAAGGAAATCTAAGAGTGTTTCGAAGGGTGGGCGGGGAACCTCGAAATCTAGGGGTTCTAGTAGTCGAGGGAGAGGTGCGGGTTCGAGATCGGCTACGGTTGAAGGATATAGGCATGTGATCAATTTTCCACAATCCCAACCCCAACAACAACCGTTTTTCTCACAATACCCACCATTCCAACAATTCCCACAACCCCAACAACTCATTCTATATCCACAATCATATTTTACGCCGCCTCAATTAACAACTTCCCAACTAGACGACTTCGAGCTCAACCTAGAAGACGAGGACGATGACCGGGAAGAAAATGTGCCAGAGACACAGTTCGAGCAACATGGAGATGAACAATTAGACGATGATGCGGAGGAGGCGGTTGAACTTGAAGTTGAAGAAGTTGATGCGGGGGGGGGGGGGGGGGGGGGAAGAAGTATGCAAAGCGAACAAAAGTTGTGAAGTGGAATACGACACAAGAGGTTGCTTTGGCAAAAGCTTGGTGCTATGTGTCGGAGAACAGAGAGAAGAGTAACCAAAGAAGCAAGGGAAGTTTTTGGAAAGCGGTCCAAAAACATTACGTGTCACTGTTGGGCGGATCCACCCGAACAGTTGATCAAATTCAGTGTTTTGAAAACCGGACCGGACCGGCGGACCGGGCTCCGGGACCTGGACCGGTCCGGTTCGGGTGGTTGGACCGTTTCTGCAGCGAACCGGCTTCGGACCGGAAAACCGGCCGATCGGACCGGAAAACCGGTGGTCGGACCAGTTTTTTTTATTATTTTTTTGATATTTTGGGTTTCCAAGCATTTTTTGGCCCGGCTCGTTGGACCGGTCGAACCGGTCGGACCGGTTCGACCGGTGAACCGCCCGAGGGTCCGGTTCGACGTCCGATCCGGTTCTGAAAACCTTGATCAAATTACTTCTATATTGTGACACCCGGCATGTTTGGGTCAACATTTTATAAACACATAAGTCTACCTTAGCGAAAAACGTTTATTAAACATACTTGACGGGGTCAGTAGAGTCGGAACACAGTCCGTATTGTCCAGGGTCCAATGATTCGGGAGATCACTGGGTTATTCACACACACACACACACGATACGAGTCCCGTTGTTGGTAAATTACATAAACTAATTAAGTGTATGTGTAGACTAATTGTCGTATGGTGGATTATATGCTTAGATGTGTTTAAATGAGGTGTAGATAATCATCCGTGCTTAAATATGTTTAACATAGACTTAGGTTGCATGCTCGTATGTTAGGGTGCGTTAAAATGCGTTAAACACGACAAATTGGAAAACTAGAAAAACGTGAGTCCTGGTTCGACCAATCGAATGGGCGAACCTGGGAAATGGAATTTAAAGAATTTCATTCGACCAAGTCAGGGTACGTTCGACCCTGTGAAAGGGTCGAAGGAGGGTACATTCGCCCAGGTAAAAGGGGCGAATGTGGACATAGTATAAATACCACACTTTGTCATTTTTCACCATTTCACAAACTCTAAACGTCTCAAAACACTCTCTAGCAACTTTAAACATTGGGGAAGGAGTTTTTGCCCTTGTTTTCTATAATCTAACCTACAAGCATCTTCTACACAAAGATCTAAGGTGTGTTCTTCATTCTAAATCATTTTTAAAGCATTTCAATTCGTTTTCATTAAACCCCAAGAGTCCAGATCTGATTCAAACATGTTTTCATGGATAAAAACCTTCCTAATATCTTTCTAAACAAAACCTATTCATAAACAATGAATTTTCATACAAATTAACATGCGTTAATGGTGTTTTATGTGATGTTATGTATTGTTTGATGATTGATTGTTGTATAGATGTTATAACAATGATCTAGGACTGTTATTGATGATGATTTATGATTGAGATAGGTTACAATTGATTATTATTGATGTTATGTTCATTTTAGGGATTTTGGGTTAGATCTAGGGCTTGTTCATGATGATAGTGATAAGGATATGATTGGGGGTTTCTTGTTCATGATAATCTGAGTATATTAAGTTGATAATTGATTGATTTCATAAAGTTTTCTAATTGGGTAAAGATTGCATGCGTTTGATGTGACATCTCCATAATTTGCTATTTCGGGTAACTTGTAAAACGGACGGGTTTCGGGATAAAATTGGTAGGGTTATGTAGGAATATGTTAATGATAGTTGACTGCTGTGATTGGTAATGTTTCGTGATGTTTTCGGACCGTTTAGATGCGTTTTGGTGCGTTTTATAAAATGCTGATGAAAACGGGCGAACGTGGAATAAAATTGGTTCGAATGGGCGAACGTGGAATAAAATATGGGAAAAATGGGCGAACGTGGAAAAACGGGCGAACGTGGAAAAACGAGCGAACGTGGGAAAAACGGGCGAACGTGGGAAAAACGGGCGAACGTGGCTCAAACGGGCGAACGTGGAACAAAACGTGGGAAAAACGGGCGAACGTGGCTCAAACGGGCGAACGTGGAAATGGGAAAAACCACATTCGACCATCTGATGTCCGGAATGAGATTTTTGATGCAAACTAAGTGTTTTATGCTTGAAACTTATGTGTTAAACTTATGTGCATGACTATTTGATGTACTGGGTCACCAACGGGATGTCGGGCCGGTCTGGGATGTCCGGTTAACGTTTAAACACACTTTTTAACACACGTAGTCAAGACCTGGACAATCGGGGACTAGTTAGCCTTCGGGTTAATAGTCATCACACTTATGTAAACTCATTGATAGGTTGTCATTAGTTGGGATTATCATACACGTGTTGGATTTCTAGTTATCGGAAGACGCACTCTAAGGTGAGTTTCACGGCCCCTCTTTTATACACTTTTCTCTCGGGGGAGAAGCATGCCACACGTTTTAACAAATACAACGTTTATGTTTTGAAACGCAACGCTTTTGAAACGTACCACTTTTGGAAACGCAACACTTTTGGAAACATGACATATTTTGGAATGTAACTCTTTTAAGAAACGTGACACGTTTGGCACTTGGCACATTTAACATTGGCACTTGACACTTTTAAACATTGGCATTTGCATATTTAAACATTGGCACTTGACACTTTTAAACATTGGCATTTGGCATATTTAAACATTGGCACTTGACACTTTTAAACATTGACACTTGGCATTTGGCACTTGGCGCTTGGCACTTATTTACTATACGACGAAACCTAAGTCCCTATTGAAACCATGAATGTGCGGGGCACAACAGGGGAAATGTGGATAGATCTATCGGGTGTGACGAACCCCACCTGACGGCTGGGAGCCGGGCGGATGCATATTGTCTCTACTTGACACTTGGCACATGGGCAGCAACTCGAGCAATGTTTGTCAGTAATGGTTTTAGCAACACAGTCGTAGTAGTAAGGGAACGTTTGTTATTTACTTGGAACTTTTGCACACTTGGCACTTTATGAGGAATCGCTTTACACATGAAAACGTTTACGAACTTAAAACCTGTGAACTCACCAGCATTATATGTTGACGTCTTTTTGGCATGTTTTCTCAGGTCGCTAAGGTAGCAGCATTGAGTATAGGCGCACGGAGTCTCACGGCGTCTAGGGATCATATGCATATTTTGTTAAACATTTCAGACTTTGAGTTTTACTTTTAAGTTGTAATAATACATTTTGCTTCCGCTGTGTTAGAACGGTTTTGAAACTCAATGGTAGTTTACGTTGTTTTCTTATCATATAGATGTCGTTTATTGTGACCGTTGACTTGGATCCTGGTGTGTCACGCGCCTCGCGGTAAAACCCCGCATGTGGAAATTTGAGTGTGTGACATATATGGACCGTGATGAACCCACAAATGAATGCGTTCAATGGCCTTCATCAACAAGCGGTAACGACTATGATGTATTAAACTGACCGTTTCATTTACTTATACAAATTATTTCTCTAAATTATATTTAATTTACGGTTGTATTTAATTATATAGGAGCGCCTACGAAGGAGTGGATGTAGTGATCTAAACGTCTTGCAAACGACGTTGAACGATTACAGGAAAAGTGTTGATGGGTGAAGAACCTTGAGACAGTCATTCCGACAAGAGACGAAAGTCCTCGGAAAGCGGCAACTATCAGGCGACTGCCTTTTCCACATCGGATGATACCACATCCACTAGCCACATGCCGGATCTCAATGAAGATACCAACCCAACGAGGCCCAAACAAAAAAAAATAAGAAAGCCCCCGCCGCCAAGTCTTCAAGCAAAACGTCGTGGATTGACGAATTTGGTTCATACCTAGCGATGAAAGAAGAGAAACTGAACCAGTTGGTCACCCTACAATCTCAACAAGGCGAAAAAACTTTAGCGTTTTTAGAGGAACAACGCGACTTGTTGAGACAAAGGCAGTATGACCACGACTTGAGTATGTATTCAAAACCGCACGACCACCTCAAAGGTAAACCATTGGAGTTGGTTTTGAAACGTAAAGAAGAAATCGCAGCGAAACACAATTGGGAGCTTTATTGGGTTGAAGGCGATGAGGATGATGAAGGTGACGACTAGGATGAAGTTTCTTGTAATTCAAACGGTCATTTAAAAAAACGGTAATTAACAAAAAAGAAAACTAAAAAAATAAAGATTTCAGTGAAGTGAATCAGTTAAGTGCTGCCTCCAAAAAAGTGATTCAGTGAAGTAAATCAGTGAAGTGACGTGGCAGTGCAGGATTGGTTAAAATCAGTTAAGTGAAAAAACAAACATGGTAGTGCCCTTCCCCCCTAAGACCATGTGTAATGGTGGGTGAAAGAGACATTTTTTAACATGTGGCATGTGGGGTCACTTTGATGGGTGAAAGGGGCTTGAAATGGGCAAGAGGTGTAGTGGTGTCGTGAAAGGGGCTTGAAATCAAGGTTGTGGTGAATTAATTATTATTATTATTATTATTATTATTATTATTATTATTATTATTATTATTATTATTATTTTGAATGGTTTCCCCATGTGGCACTCCTCTATTGGCCCATCCAAATCTTCCACCTCGCAAAATATTTCGTGTGAACTAGCTTAGCGCCCCTTTAACATAGGGGGGTGTTCTTGGGTCAATTGGGCGCCAAATTCACCAATTCACGCCCATTTAATGAACCATTACATATGGTCTAACATATATGTTTTTATCAAGTAATATTGATATCAACTTTTGTTGATTTACGGGTTTATATTGGTGGATTTAATAGAATGGGTTTATTTGAGTACACTCGAATTGTACATCGATTCAAATTTGTCACTCTTATAAAACACTGATAACTTAAAATGAGCCATAACCACTCATCAATACCGCATGTCACCAGTAGCGAACATTATTAAATAAAGAACAAAATTACAAAAAAACAACTTTATGTATAACCAAAACCGCAGCTTTCACCTTTATCTTTAATAAGCTCGATAATCAACCTTAACCTCTGTATTTTGTTGCAAAACCACACCTTTATCACTAACTGAGTTAGTTTTTCAATTTAAGTCTCCTCACATGCTTTGCATGTGAGGGATTTTTAGTCTTTTTCTTTGTTCATTTATTAAAACTAGGTCTTTTTTAGTAACGCGCGTTGCGCGTTTTGAATACCTCTTTGTATTGTACCAAAAGTGGCGCAAAACAAAAACGAATTTGGTACAACTACCGTTATATGATTTAACATTTGAACGTGAGTTCCTACATCAAAAGGGTTGCACACACAAAAAAACCCACATAAAAGCAAGAAATACTCATCGCCAGTACCATGTGGTCAGTATGACATTTCTAAACAAACATATTCAAACAAAAATAAAAAATCACACCTTTAAAACCCAAAAGTAACACTCAAAACAAAGTAATTTTAACCACATCATTTATCTCCCTTACCTTTACAACAGTTGAAGAAAGTTGTCGTCTGGGGGCCGGTTAGTCTTCCTCATTCCGCTATGCCTATACAAAACACCCAATTGCCCCATTTACAAACGGTCAAACAGACGGTCACTTGAAGATTTATAACCAATGCACATGAAAAAATAAAGTTAGCGCCTTACAGGTCTAACAAAATTACGCTGAGTCGCTGATGTTGACCGGCATTAGATTTCTGCATTTGCCCTTGATTTCCAAATTCTGGCCTAAAACCAAGTTGAGCCCCTAATGTGATGATACTGCAGCATGGGCGAAGCTCCTTATTCTGCAGAACTGAAAACCAATTCAATTGAATTTGAATTTTAAAAACCAAAGGATGATTAATATATCTCTTCACCCATTTTGACTCGTTTAATTTAGATTTGACCCATTGATAAGATTACAGGTGGAAGTCTTACAACTTCTTTTCCATATTGATCCTTAACTTTTGGTCTAATAGCACATAAGTTCACGTCTCTGGTGTCCAAAAAGCGCATAACATCTATCTTGGAGCGAAAGATATAGCCGGTTACAGGGTCTGTGTAGAACTGCATGATACACAATGATAAATTTGCAAAGACGTATTTTTTATTAGGTTTCAAAATTAAGAAAAAAGATTAAAAAAAAGGAAAAAACTCAGGTACCAAATCGCCTCTTTTGTGGGTAGCATATATCTTAGTTCTAACTTCTTTTATCCATCCTGGAGGCAATCCGTTTGAGGCGTGTAGCATCAGTAGCTGTTGAGTTTGAGGATGAATCAAACGCAGCCGAGGTTTTACTTTCCTTAAGAATTGAAACATACATGGAGTAATAACATGTCAGCTAACCAAAATTAACGTACGAAACAAATATGTATGCTAATTATTTCTAAGGATATAATTGGTGTGAATCGCTCCGTTAGTTTATTTCGTTTTCCAACACCCAACACGAACGTCCTACCACCTTGATTGCAGCTTTCTTCATCACCTAACACCGACCAGAGAACAGAGGCCATCACTTGAAAAGAAATTATGTGGAAATTGGTCGGCAGCACGGTGGAGGTTTGTCACATGCCTACAGATGTAGATGAGGGTTTGGTGATGAACTACATAGACAACTTCATAAAATCAATTCAGATACAATAAACAAATTACAACAAAATGATATATCTATAGAAAACTCCAAAAATTATTCATAACTTCAACCACCACTATTGTTATCGCATCCTAATGTGGACTTAACTGTTGACTGGTTAACCCGAGCTTTGACTCGTTTACAGCCTGGCTATACCCTCAAGCTTGACCGTTCAACAACCACTATTGTTACCACCTTCAAACACTTGAGTGGATGTCAATCGACGCCAGCACCATCACCATAAAACGTCATCAGATTTAGCACACATAACAACAAAATAAAGAAACGGAAAAGAACCTTAAACGCCTGCAAAAGAAGCACCAAGAAGCTGTAAAACACATGAATCAACTTACTAAAATCAGCAAATCAAAGGTGACAAATTGAAAACCAACCTTTCACACTAAAATCAGCAAAGCAAATTGAAGACGATAAATATCCGCAATATGAACTTTCATAAATTTAAATGTATGCTCTTAGATCAAAGACCAATTTCTTTCAAATACCTTAGCCCGAATAACTAACAAATGAGAGGAAAGACTTTCTTTTTTGCCAAATAGATTGAATCCCATATCCATCTATCCACCTACAATCAAATTCACCAACAAAATACAATATGTTTAACATGTTACTATTATTAACGCAACAATACTAAACTACAATAAGCCTTGACAAACATTTGTAAAACTTACATCATCAGACTCCTCTCTTTAAACAACCATCTCCTCAACGTCAGCTATATGTGCAGCACCAGAATCAACTTCAAACTTTTTCCTTCAATAAGTTTATTTCTCAAATACCCAAGTGTAAGAAAAATTAAATTGTAACTTTATTTGTTATTCAAAATAAAGGCATACTACAAAAGTGCAAACCTTTTAATCCAGAAGAGTTTAATCCTCTTCAAATAAGTCTAATCTATTTTTTTTTTTTGCAGGGCCATGATCTAAACATACACATGAAGCAAATAAACATTAATGAAAACAATCAAAATACAACTATAAAACAAAATGCTACCCAATGAGACGAATAACTCGAAACTCAGTTGGCTGACTCCTTGAATCCATTGATGTCGGTAGTAAGGAGTGAATTGAAACCCATAATCGGGTAAAAAACACAATATAAAATTTCCACAATTAAAAAAAGCCAAACATAATAAATTTACCATAAACATACAAAATTGAACAATTAATTCAATAGCTTCCAGATGATTACCAGATAATGCATCGCACCTCCTGCTCCAACCACAACCGCATGATACCTATGATCAAACAAAGATCCATTATAACAACCATACCCTTCTCACACTTCGTCATTTGACCCGTTTACTTCTATCTTATGTTCACCGGATAATGTTCTCATAACTGGACCTGTAACGCCCCAAAACCCGAATTATGTTATTGGCACATTTCGAATATTAACAAAGTATGTAGACTTGTCCATAAATCTTTTAAAAAGTTCAAGGGTAGATTGTGTCAATTGCCAAACCTTAGTAGTATAAAATGTATGTAATAAGGTTTTGGGTCATTCATTCATCTCCCCCAAATTTTAGAAAGAGAAAGAGTGTGAGAGAGAAAGAGAACCATCCAAGTAAAGAAAATCCCGTTTTTAGGTTTTCAGCCTGTTATAAAGTGCGATTTCCCGGAGATTGCACCGTTGGATCGCTCTCAAATCTTTACAGAAGCTTTAACACAAATAGAAGTTCATATCCAACGGTGGGTTTTTGATATAGAGGCCTGGAAGAGGGGTTTTTACTGACCAGAAGACATCAGCTCGAAAATGGATAATCTGGCCACTGTTTTGCTGTTTCAGCAACATTGGTGGCTGTTTGAGGTGGCAGAAACTAGTAGGTTTCGTAGATCTCGTCGAGACGGTTCCATGGACTCCTTAATCATCTCAATCGGAGTTCGTTTGGTATGGTTTTGACCTCTACTCGCATTTATAAGTAATTCACAAACTTAACTTCCATTTATGTATTTGAATTCTTATGTGTATGAAGAATGGTAACAATGAAAGGATGGATAAGTGGGTATAATCTTGATGTTAACTCATTGGTGGATTTAATTGTTTGGTGTTAACATAATGTCATAAAATTGTTAAGTATGTCAATAATGGGAGAATCACCCAAACGGGTCAATTGGGTGAATCGATTAAATGCGTTGGATTAACCAAAAACATATGTATATGGGTTAAAAGTAAGATGTCATGGATTTGTGGTGAAAATGATCCATATGTTTTCATTAGACACAAATGGGTGATTTCGGGTCAAATGGGTGGGGTTAACCCAAATTACTAGTATGAATGGTAAAATGATTAAGAACACATATAATGGGATGGGTGAATAATACTTAGGTATTAAAGGTGGTGAATTACCCATTATATGTTCTAATGGTTTGCAAGTTGACTTGTTAAAGTAGGAATAGGAATGACATGGATTGGAAGACAACGGGTCAAACGAATGGAATGGACGACAACACTCCTACGAGCAAAGGTAAGTGGCTCATGAACTAATTTCTCGGTTAGTACATTTTACTCGTGTGTAAGTATAGAATGAAAAACATAAATGGATAGGTATTTTATAGTTGATGAGATTATGGGATGTTGATTAGTGAGCATGAATGGTACTCTATGCAACAATGTAGGTATATGGGACAATCGGGTCTAAGTTGAAAGAAACAAGAGGTTGAAGAATACCCATTTTTGTAACAAATGTAATGGAACAGTAACATATCCGTTTAGGGTGTATTATACATGGTTGGAAAGCTATTTGAACGTACTGTAGTTCATATTTAAACATCGAAAGATAGTTTGGAGTTTAAGCGGGTCAAAACAGCATGTTAAGTTAAAAATTCAGCCTTGATAGAAAGCTGAAATGTGTTAGCTTCGAATCTGTCCTGATCTTTCAAAAATCACATAAAATCACAGAAAATTCCGATGTAGACGAGCCTTATATGCTCGGAAAGCTCTACGAGTGTACTACATTTTATGTTCAGACATAAAGATCTGATTTGGACATCTAGTGGGTCTAATAAGCCGGTGAACTCAGCTGCGCAGAAAAATGCTGCACATTAATAATCTCATATTAATCAAGAAAAGGTGTAGGATCGTACACACCAACATTAATCATGGGGTATTGATTGTAGGGGATAAGTATCATATTATGTGGTATGTTTTAAGTACCTAACAACCAGTTCATGCAAGTAAATAAATTAATGGGTCAAAAAGATTATGAATAGGAAGGAACTTATTAGATTGAACTAATTGCTAAATGAGTTTGCATGAATGTATAGTGTAGAGAGAACACTAATGTTTTGCATTGGTAAATTCCTTATTGAGTATTCTAATATGGCATGTTAACTTGTGAGTAAGCTAGCTACAAAGCTTGGGGTCACAAGTCAACACGAAAATGGTCCTATCGTAGTATTGTTGAAGATGCAGGTATATAAGGATGAATGCATGGAAATTGGAGGATAGGATCCGGAGATCGGATCTGAACTTGCAAAAAGGCGTAGGACATGATCATTGAGTATTGTTGATATTATTTCCATATTGTGAATATTTTCATGAAGTCACTTAATGAACTAAGGAAATGGTTATGTGATGGTTGCAGGTTCTCTAGTCTATCTCACAAGCAATAAATGGTTGGAGGTCGAGTGAGGACACGGATTGTACGTGGTCGCGGTCACGTAAACTAATAAAGATGAATTGTATATGATGTAAAAAGAAACAACAAAAGATGACAAACCTATAATATCTTGTAGAAATGGGTTCCAAATATACGAGAATGTTTTTATAAAGAAAGAAATTTTCTAGTTCGTATTTCCGCTGCGTATTCCGTTTAGAAAAGGTTTAGGGTGTTACAAGTTGGTATCAGAGCCCTGGTTTGAGTGAAATCTTGTACAAGGAAGTTAGTACCTGAACTCAAACTTGTGTGCTCTTGAAATCAGTGACCCGTACAATCCAAGACTCGATCAAGGCCCAAAGGTAGAATTTAATATTAACTCACATGACATGTTAAAAACTAATTGTGGTGTTTATGTTAAGGTGAGCTTTTGTGGATGAAGATGAAGAGGTCTCAAGGACATGATCCAAGATAGATATCGGAAATTGTGGAAAGGATAGAATGCTCGCAGGTACGCAGTATTAATACATTGGTACCGAAGGGAGAAAATGCCAGGGATGGTAAAATTTAGAAAAACAACCATGTTGTTTAGGGAAGGAAATTGAAAGAGTAGCACGAAACTGAAACCCAGTCCGTAGGCATAAGGTGATGATTACATGAAGACACGTGGATAGTATGTGGATTGCGCGCCTGGCCAGTGCGCAAGAAGCATATGATACACGTGAGACCATGAGAATCATCACAGGTATGCTTGCTAAATTGGAAAGTAAGCGATCGTGTGGATAGGTGGGTGGAATAAACCTTCTTATAAAGTAAAACGGGAAGGGGTTCCCTCAGAAGGTAATGTGAATTGTGTCTAAAAACTAATTATGGCAATGAATAGATAAGTAACTAGACGTCAGTGGTAGGTTAAGGTAGAAGACTCTCAAGTGATAGAGAGCAGTATGTATTGCAAGGAAGGGTAGGAATGAAAGGTTTTAATCCGTAGGTACACACGGATCAAACCTGTATGAATGGTTGGAATGAAAGGCTTGAATCCGTATGTAAGCACGGATCAAGCCTATATGAATGAAAGGCTTGAATCCGTAGGTAAGCACGGATTAAGCCTATATGAATGAAAGGTTGGAATGAAAGGCTTAAATCCGTATGTAAGCACGGATCAAGCCTACATGAATGAAAGGTTGGAATGAAAGGCTTGAATCCGTAGGTAAGCACGGATTAAGCCTATATGAATGAAAGGTTGGAATGAAAGGCTTGAATCTATAGGTACGCACGGATTAAGCCTATATGAATGAAAGGTTGGAATGAAAAATCCGTAGGTACGCACGGATTAAACCTATATGAATGAAAGGTTTTAATCCGTAGGTACACACGGATCAAACCTGTATGAATGAATGGTTGGAATGAAAGGCTTGAATCCGTATGTAAGCACGGATCAAGCCTATATGAATGAAAGGCTTGAATCCGTAGGTAAGCACGGATTAAGCCTATATGAATGAAAGGTTGGAATGAAAGGCTTAAATCCGTATGTAAGCACGGATCAAGCCTACATGAATGAAAGGTTGGAATGAAAGGCTTGAATCCGTAGGTAAGCACGGATTAAGCCTATATGAATGAAAGGTTGGAATGAAAGGCTTGAATCTGTAGGTACGCACGGATTAAGCCTATATGAATGAAAGGTTGGAATGAAAAATCCGTAGGTACGCACGGATTAAACCTATATGAATGAAAGGTAGAAATGAAAGGGTTGAATCCGAAGGTAAATACGGATCAAACCTATATAAATTAAAGGTAGGAATTAAATATTTGAATCCATGTGTAAGTCCCTCCACTTACTCAATAGTCGGCTCATCCTTGATAACATGAAAATGTCTAATGACCTTAACGGGTCAAAATGGGTGGAATGTTGTAGAAATATAGAATAACCCATGGAACGGATCATTCGGATAGGAATGAAGGGAGAGGGAATGTTTCCATCTCTAGCTAAGGTAGATTGGAAAGTTATACATACCTAGTAGCAATAACTTAGTTGGGGATACACTTGTCATGTGACCTACATGATACATGAATACATATTTCATATGTAGCTATTAGTCGGTGTAGATGCTAACTAATTGTAGAAGCTAGTTAAGAATGAATGGACAATTTGACTTTACAAAAGTCAAACGAGTCGAATTAGCAAGTGTAACGCAATTACTAACAAAATTGCATGAATGGAACGAAACCAATTTTGAGTTATTGATGTGGTAAGTAAACGTAATTACATGTCGAGCATGTAGTAGATAATCTATGAGAACCGAGACAACTTATATACTAAGACCCATGTGGATGATTCAATTTAACAAGAAAGGAAAAATTTTGCATGAAAAGATAGAATAGGGTTTTGTATGCATGCCTAAATGGAAAAGAAGTAAAACCCCTAATTTAAACAATAAATATAATGAGTAGATAAAGATAATGACCGAAGGTCATAAATTAGTAAGAAGCGGTAGGTGGCTTTGAAAAGTCAAACTACTGAGATTTTGTGAAGTAACAAATAAAATGTAAAGATCATATATTCATATGTAAGGATGTTAAATGTGTAACTTGATTTGTATTGTAACCGGAGTTTTATGAAAGCATTTTAGATAGTTAGACATGCAAAGGAAAGAATTTTGCATGGACTATTGAAAGACCATTGTTATGAATGCAAAATATTTGTCTAACCAATGACTTCGTAGATATGAATGGTCGAATTTTGGATATGATGAAGTCTACAAGATAGGTGATATGATGTTAACGAGTTTAAACTCGTCATGTGAATGAACTAAACCAAGCTAGGTATGGCATGAACTTGTAAAGGAGCAGGTCAATCCGACATAAGGATGGTTGGTTAATGCTGTGAAAGGAAGGTTAGTAAATTTGGTTATTTGTGATTGTTAAGTAGGAAATTGATATGTTGAATATTACCCTCGTATGAATGAATGATAATTCAATTATGATATAGATTGGAAAGTTTTGACTTTAAGGGTCAAACGATGAATGAACTTTAGCTTAGATTCGATGCTGTTAAGCAATGGGCATATATTTATTGTATGTCGTACATGAAATGAACAAACAAACAAATTGGCATGAATAAAATTACACAGAAACTTACACTAAGGGGTGGGGGCGTACATGATAGTTGTACTGGTTTAGTAGTGACTATAGAGTTATGTCTAACTCTAAAGTAAGTAAGAGTAAGTAAGAGTAAGTGAGGATGAAATAGTAATTATGTTGTGATGGTGACAACAAAGAATGAATGATTACTAAATGCGTATGTTCAAGTTATAACTTTTATGTAACGTTGGGAAATACTTAGAAGGAATGATAATAGTGGAATATTGTGACAAGCTTGTAATGAATATATATGTAGTGATGACGTTTGATAGGAGCTTAATATTATGCAAGAATTTGAGACTTGATAGGTAGAAATGAGTGCCCAAGGATTTATAATCTCTAGGGACACAAATGTGCACTAAGGATACTTGGCATACGTCCTAATCATGTCATTTGAATTGATAAACAACTAAAAGGTAATAGTAGGCTTAAGTTGGAAGAATGAAAGAGGTTTCGAGGACGAAACCTTATCTAGGGGGGGTAGACTTGTAACGCCCCAAAACCCGAATTATGTTATTGGCACATTTCGAATATTAACAAAGTATGTAGACTTGTCCATAAATCTTTTAAAAAGTTCAAGGGTAGATTGTGTCAATTGCCAAACCTTAGTAGTATAAAATGTATGTAATAAGGTTTTGGGTCATTCATTCATCTCCCCCAAATTTTAGAAAGAGAAAGAGTGTGAGAGAGAAAGAGAACCATCCAAGTAAAGAAAATCCCGTTTTTAGGTTTTCAGCCTGTTATAAAGTGCGATTTCCCGGAGATTGCACCGTTGGATCGTTCTCAAATCTTTACAGAAGCTTTAACACAAATAGAAGTTCATATCCAACGGTGGGTTTTTGATATAGAGGCCTGGAAGAGGGGTTTTTACTGACCAGAAGACATCAGCTCGAAAATGGATAATCTGGCCACTGTTTTGCTGTTTCAGCAACATTGGTGGCTGTTTGAGGTGGCAGAAACTAGTAGGTTTCGTAGATCTCGTCGAGACGGTTCCATGGACTCCTTAATCATCTCAATCGGAGTTCGTTTGGTATGGTTTTGACCTCTACTCGCATTTATAAGTAATTCACAAACTTAACTTCCATTTATGTATTTGAATTCTTATGTGTATGAAGAATGGTAACAATGAAAGGATGGATAAGTGGGTATAATCTTGATGTTAACTCATTGGTGGATTTAATTGTTTGGTGTTAACATAATGTCATAAAATTGTTAAGTATGTCAATAATGGGAGAATCACCCAAACGGGTCAATTGGGTGAATCGATTAAATGCGTTGGATTAACCAAAAACATATGTATATGGGTTAAAAGTAAGATGTCATGGATTTGTGGTGAAAATGATCCATATGTTTTCATTAGACACAAATGGGTGATTTCGGGTCAAATGGGTGGGGTTAACCCAAATTACTAGTATGAATGGTAAAATGATTAAGAACACATATAATGGGATGGGTGAATAATACTTAGGTATTAAAGGTGGTGAATGACCCATTATATGTTCTAATGGTTTGCAAGTTGACTTGTTAAAGTAGGAATAGGAATGACATGGATTGGAAGACAACGGGTCAAACGAATGGAATGGACGACAACACTCCTACGAGCAAAGGTAAGTGGCTCATGAACTAATTTCTCGGTTAGTACATTTTACTCGTGTGTAAGTATAGAATGAAAAACATAAATGGATAGGTATTTTATAGTTGATGAGATTATGGGATGTTGATTAGTGAGCATGAATGGTACTCTATGCAACAATGTAGGTATATGGGACAATCGGGTCTAAGTTGAAAGAAACAAGAGGTTGAAGAATACCCATTTTTGTAACAAATGTAATGGAACAGTAACATATCCGTTTAGGGTGTATTATACATGGTTGGAAAGCTATTTGAACGTACTGTAGTTCATATTTAAACATCGAAAGATAGTTTGGAGTTTAAGCGGGTCAAAACAGCATGTTAAGTTAAAAATTCAGCCTTGATAGAAAGCTGAAATGTGTTAGCTTCGAATCTGTCCTGATCTTTCAAAAATCACATAAAATCACAGAAAATTCCGATGTAGACGAGCCTTATATGCTCGGAAAGCTCTACGAGTGTACTACATTTTATGTTCAGACATAAAGATCTGATTTGGACATCTAGTGGGTCTAATAAGCCGGTGAACTCAGCTGCGCAGAAAAATGCTGCACATTAATAATCTCATATTAATCAAGAAAAGGTGTAGGATCGTACACACCAACATTAATCATGGGGTATTGATTGTAGGGGATAAGTATCATATTATGTGGTATGTTTTAAGTACCTAACAACCAGTTCATGCAAGTAAATAAATTAATGGGTCAAAAAGATTATGAATAGGAAGGAACTTATTAGATTGAACTAATTGCTAAATGAGTTTGCATGAATGTATAGTGTAGAGAGAACACTAATGTTTTGCATTGGTAAATTCCTTATTGAGTATTCTAATATGGCATGTTAACTTGTGAGTAAGCTAGCTACAAAGCTTGGGGTCACAAGTCAACACGAAAATGGTCCTATCGTAGTATTGTTGAAGATGCAGGTATATAAGGATGAATGCATGGAAATTGGAGGATAGGATCCGGAGATCGGATCTGAACTTGCAAAAAGGCGTAGGACATGATCATTGAGTATTGTTGATATTATTTCCATATTGTGAATATTTTCATGAAGTCACTTAATGAACTAAGGAAATGGTTATGTGATGGTTGCAGGTTCTCTAGTCTATCTCACAAGCAATAAATGGTTGGAGGTCGAGTGAGGACACGGATTGTACGTGGTCGCGGTCACGTAAACTAATAAAGATGAATTGTATATGATGTAAAAAGAAACAACAAAAGATGACACACCTATAATATCTTGTAGAAATGGGTTCCAAATATACGAGAATGTTTTTATAAAGAAAGAAATTTTCTAGTTCGTATTTCCGCTGCGTATTCCGTTTAGAAAAGGTTTAGGGTGTTACAGGACCGGACACATTACTATTGTCATAAATTGCAGTTTCGTTGACCAAAATACCCTTAGCAACAGGTGGTACATTCAAAGTGTAACTCTTGTAAGGAAAAGTAATCAACTGAGATATAACTATGAACACAACCACCACAAGACTTATGATCAACACCAAAAGCCTCAAGATTTGAACCTTACATGATCTTTTCAATGGTCTTTTGATTTCCATAATCTTGGGCAGTTCCCAATTACAAAACCATAATTTCAAAACCCTAAATTTCAAATAATTTTTTTTTGGGTCACATAACACCTAAAAATCTGATTTTCAATACATGGGTCAATCTTTTTTTTTTTTTTTTTCAGCTGGGATTCATCAGATTATATATTTATGTTTAGAGCTACAGATTAACATATGATATTAGTGAATGTGAAATTAACTATTGAACTAAACTTTAATAAAGATAAAATAACTATGTTATGACATGATTAGATATAGTAGTTTAAAGGGGAAGAACACAAAATAAACCTTACATGATAGACGGATGTGAGTCAGTAATTTATTTAGAATGATTGAAGAAATATGCATAGTCCATAGACAAGATCTAATCTAACATTCATGGATATTATGAGATAAAAAATGTTTGGTTGCAGGGGTGGTGAACGGTGGGCAAGGGTTAGAGAGTGTGTGGGTTTGTGGATGAGAAATGGAGGTGGGTAGGTGATTATACGTGGGGTGTTCGGTGTAGGGTTTCAGAACAGAACACATGGCCAGGGAGTAGAAACAAAATTACCAAAAACAACCCCACCTGAGCTGATAAATTACCATAGTACCACTCAGCAAAAGTGGGGAAGAATTTTTTTTGTTGCCATAACCAGGTTTCGAACCCGGGTGGCTTCCTTATAACACATATCATGTCACCACCACACCACTACAATAACATGTTAGTATTATTGAAACCAAACATATTTATCCATATACAAAAATCGGGAAAAATAGAAATTATTGTTCAAATCCCTTTGCCTATATTTATAGTTATAATGTTTATTTTAAACAAAAACATTATAAACATCATCTTCCTCACCCTTTCTCTTCCTTAACCACTCAAACAACTCCACTTCACCTCACTTAAGACACACCCATCTCACCACCACCATGGGTTGTACTGCCTCAAAGCTAGGCAACGAGAACTCCGTCATCGCCCGCCACCATCTCCCCGTTGCCCACTCCGACTTCCTCCACTCCCTTAAATCCACTAGAGCTGCTCTTTCATCTTTCTCTTCCAACCTTCCCCTCTCCTTCGACCACCAAACCTCCTCCATCTTCCTCCCCACAACCACCACCACAACCACCAAACCCTCTTCATTTACTACCTACCCAACCCCACCACTACCACCACTTAAACCAGTTGCTCGATCTCCATCCATTGCAAGCTCAAAGCTTTCATCTTCTCGGTTCGATTCTTTAACACACTATCAACGGTGGTCAAAGCCCACCGTTAAACTCCCTCACATTCTTTTTGAATCAAGTGAAGCGACTTTATCCTTACATTTACAATGCTAAAGCTAGTTACGCTTCTAGACCTTCTCAAGCTTCCTCTGTTTGGAACTGGGAAAACTTCTACCCTCCTTCCCCTCCTAATTCCGACTACTTTAATAATAATATTAATAATGATAACTGTAATCAACCCACTTTCCATACCCAAGACGACCAATCCTCAGTCTATATCCAAAGCCTTAGTCTTTTCAAAATACAGTCAAAAGCCCAAAACAGAGTATCAAAAACAGAGAAACATAGGAAATGGACGTTGCCGGAAAACATGAAGGTCACCATAACAGACGACGGTTCCATAGAAGTTATGTGCCGGAGGATGCTACAGGCATAGGTCTGGGTTTTCACCGGACACGACTGATGTTGCTAGAGAAACATGATGAACTAGTGAGGGTCCCACAAACTTGATAGCCGATTCAGGGAAGCGGCGTTGCTGGAAAACATGAAGGTCACCATCAGAGCAAAACTCCGTCAATAAACACGACCATTTGGGGAAGATGATGTTTATAAGGTTTTTGGTTAAAATAAACATTTTAATAAATGAACAAAGAAAAAGACTAAAAAGCCCTCACATAGGAGACTTAACTTGAAAAACTAACTCAGTTAGTGATAAGGTTTGGTTTTGCAACAAAATACAAAGGTAAAGGTTGATTATTGAGTTTTTTAAAGATAAAGGTGAGTTTTAGATATACATAAAGATTGATTTCTTTAATTTTTTCTTAAATAAAACATGTAAACTCATTTTGATATATTTTCTACTAAAACTTCTCATATCAACCCCAATCTATTTTTCCCATATAATCCAAAACTTATTTTGGTTATACATGTATCTACTTTAGTCCAAACCCATTTTAACACGTTACCTGATCGACTCACTTGTTTTTTTTTTTTTTTTTTTTTGAACGTTGACTCACTTGTTTTGACAAGCTTACCTTGTACCCCATGTGTAGATTATAACTCATAACCCACCGAATGACCTAAGAACTTTCGGATCTATGTGATGAGGATCCTAATCCTATGGGAACGTAGGAGTTGGGACTTAAAAAAGAATATATAATAAACAATAATCAGCTTTATCTAAGAAGACAAATCTCTTTAATTTTCCGTCTTTTACCATATGTTTGTTGGTAAATTAGTCAAAGAAAAACAATTATTTGATGTGTACATCCCGAATTTTGAGCTAAATAACATAAACAATGACTCCTTGCATGGTCAAAAGTGTAAACAAAGTAACGCAAAGATATTCAAAAATTCCTTTTGAACATGTGTAGTGAGTGCCCCATAATTCCCCCCTCCCCCTATTTCCTATTTTGAAAACCTTAATTTTTTGGCGTTAAAAATTTAACACTGTCGGATTTGGGAATTTACCGGGGGGGGGGGGGGGGGGGAGGGTGTTGAAGGCTTTAAAGGGCGCTAAAATAGGCAATCACGACCAATGGCGGAGGTATGTATATCCGGACGTAGTCCCGGGACATCAGTCTTTTTTCAGTTGTATATATACATGTATACATAGGTTTTTCGAGTGACATCAATGTTTTTTCGATGGTGACTACATTAGACCCACAAAATTCCAGTTAATGAGCTCAACTCTAATTTGTAATGAGATACAAATATAACTTTTTTACAAGCCCACTCCACTATTGAGCCCATTACTAATTAAAAACCAAAAACAAAAAAGTGATAGTAACATACCTGTGCGGCTGTGGCGTTGTGCCTCAAACCGAACCGACTAACGCTTCCATTCCTTCAAACCCTATCATCATAAACGATTCTTGCATTTGTTACATTGAATAAGAGTTCTTCCAACAAGTTTTGGTTGAAGATGTAATGCAACGTTTTCAAAAAATGAAAACTCGTGGAATAACTGTAAGTATTGTTTTTTTTAATTCATATGACCATCGAATTTATAATATGCGTTTTTTTTATTTTTAATGACGATATTTTTATTATTGTATCATATTTTTATTATGTGATCAACCTTACCTGACCCGAACCATTAAACCGACCCACCCGAAAATTTTTATGTCCGGTTCTACCAAATTAGAACGTCTAAAATAGTGACATCATTGGAAAAAATTCCTAGATCCGCCATTGATCACGACCCGTTTAAGACCCACTACCGTTGGTCTTAGAGCATTCTCAATAGCTTCCCCATCCCCATTCACTCACAACCAATCACAACCACATATTACATTAAAAATTATTACAGTTTTTCTCTCATTCACTCAACCACTTTCAACAAATATTAAAAAATAAATACAGTTTTCCTGTTTTCCCTAAAAGATTCTCAAAGAACCCAAAATTTACCGATAAACAGTAGATTCCTCATTTTATTTTCTCATAACCATTTCTAACCTCATAAAAAATTATAGTATTTTGTCTAAAAAAAAATGGGGGCTGTGAATGATGTTACACCACAACAAAACAAACTATTATTACGAAATCATAATGTAACAATGATGAGATTAATTGATTCCTTGATTAACCATTCATAATGTTTCAACTATTTTGTGGGATCATTTGTGTCTATCTTTTCTTCTCTGGCGGTATACCAAACGTCATGTCAACTTTAATTTCTTTTTAAAAATTAGAATTTAACTTTACAAAGAAAACACAAAACTAAAAAGGATACGTAAATATAATAACACGTATGTGGTATTTATAAAACATGTTTTATTCTTTTTAACTAAAGTTGCAAAAGTGGTATATCATGATAATCTCCGTTTATTATTATTATTGTTTTTTTTTTTTTATATTTAAGTACTGAAGATTTTATTCAGCTTTAATTAATGCAGTTTTATCAGCTAGGATGTACAAAATTGTGAAATAAAAAAAATAAAATATTTGTAATTTTCTTTTATTACAAGACAAATTGAGCAAACTAATCTAGAAATGGCATCCTCCGGTAAGAAATTTCATTATTGACTCAGTTGATAAATGCAAGTTGGGTTAAGTGCATGTTTTGCTCTCATTATTTGCTATTCTTATAATTTATGACTTTTTCAAAAAGTTAATAAGAAAAAAAAAAGTGTTTAGGTAATGGTTTGAAAAAGGGTTTTTATGCCTTGAACATTTGAACATAAGATAAGTTATAAGTTACAAATCGTAACTTTTTGATTAAGGAGATAAGGAGGTGGAAAATGCAATAAGTAGATAAGTTAGTTGGAGAGCCAAACATACCCTAAATGTGAGGTCAGAAAGAGGTACGAGTTCAAATCACGCATGTGACAAGAATAATGAAGTAATTTTCTGGGATGGCAGGGTTTGATCCCCGGTCTTTATATCCCCCTCATTGGAGAGGAGGCTAAGATTCTTTGGAATTATGGGAGACCTCACCGCTTCTTATTTGATAGCGCCTTTGGCATAGGTGTATAGAATCCAGATCTTGTGGGTAGGGCTGTAAACAAACAAAACGTTCGGCGAACAGTTTGTGAACTGTTCGGTGGGTAGTTCGTTTGTGTTCGTTCGTTTAATAAATGAACAAACACAAACAAAAAATTCCGTTCGTTTAGCTAAACAAACGAACATGAACAGAGGCCGCGTTCGTTCGTTTATGTTCGTGAACGTTCGGTAACATGTTCGTGTATGTTTGTTTTTGTTCGATAGTTCATTAGGGTTTTTAATTATTTATATTTAATTTAAGTATTTCAAATTTCCCAGTGGTAGATTATTTTACATATATTATTTTTGGTGGATTAAATGAGGATTTCAAATTTAATATGCTACCTCTGTATATTTATAAGACATTATGTGATCAAGATTATGTCATGTATATTTGAGTAATTGGATTGGTATATTCTAGTCGGACAATGTTAGCGATGAAAAATGCAAATTTTTAGAATTTAATGTGTTAGTTTGTGTTCGATTTTGTTCAGTAATGCCTATTTGTGTTCGTTTACATTTATTTGTGTTTGTTTCTATTCGTTTTTGTCTGATACCTAAATTTAGCAAATAAATACAAGCGAACACGAACAAAAATCTCGTTTGGTAAGTGTTCATGAACAGTTCGTGAACACGTTATTTTCTTAACAAACGAACACGAACAAAAAATCTCGTTCGGTAAGTGTTCGTGAACAGTTCGTAAACACGTTAATTCCTTAACAAACGAACACGAACAAGGCATTGTTCGTGTTCGTTTGGTTCGTTTACAGCCCTACTTGTGGGCTCTTTAATATATGTGCTGGCGTGCTACCACTTGATCTAGCGATTCAATTTTTTTTAATCGAATGCCATTTAGAGAATTACAAATAACACTGGATAGAAGTATCAATGAGCATATACTTAAGTTGTACCAAAGTATCCGTCTTATAAAATGTGAGGACTCTTAAGGCCTATCATGAGCAAATAGTGTAACTTAGAAGTAGTTATAGAGATGTGTAATTTGCTGTTCAAAACAAAGATGTTGAAGTTATACTCAATTTTGTTAAGCGTTAGTTATTTGAATGAATCAACAACAATGAGTTCTCCCCTACTTTTAGGAAGGTCAACCGATATGACTCAACACAAAGTTAAAAAAAATGCAGGTTTAAGATAAATGAGTTCGGTCATGATTTTTCTATAAATAATTTGACGAGTCATATCATTGTCATTAACAAGAAAAATTCAAAATCTTAATTTCCGGTGCCCTGTAATTGGTGACAAATCAAAATTTGGTTCCTTCGTGAGTGTATGCCAAACAAACTTTTTAAAGAAAATTTTAGATTACTTCTGGGTTTATTGGCATACAATTCCATAATTATTGCGGGTTAATTTTATGATCCAAAGTCCTGGATCCCGAGTAAAGTTCGGTATCCTAAAGTTTAACATTATTAACCGATTATTGCTCTATTGGATTTGACTTATTTACGCAGGTGATTCACACTTACTATTTTATCCTAAAGAATCAGAGATAAGACTAACATATCGTGTCAGACACGACCTGTTAAGACACGAGCATGATAAGACACGAACACGAAACAGGTAAACATGAATACGACACAATAACTTATCGTGTTATTTTTTTCAAACGCGAACACAAAACTGTTTATAACTTGTTAACACGATAAAACACGATAAGACAAGAACTTGTTTATAAACATTAACCCTAAAAACGTATCCACATACCAATGGATGAAAGACTGTGTGGCGCCGGGGTTGAAAAGGAGGACGAGTGACGACAGACTGGAGCAGTGGACGGGTAACGAGGACGGTGGAACTGAAAAGGAAGAGGGGGGATGACTGAGCGGTGTATATATCCATACTCTGTGATTTGAAAATTGAAAATTATGGTTCCTTGATCTTTAATCCGCATATGTATAAAGCATAGTCACACCCCTTATATAACTTTTTTAAATAAAATTATTAACATGTCTTAACGGATGCTTAACATGTTAACAGATGTTTAACCTGTTTAGACACGAAACCTGTTAAGGCCTTATCTTGTCGACCTGTTTAAGACACGAAACCTGTTAAGGTCAAACACGAAACCTGCTAAGGTCGTGCAGGTTCGTGTCGTGTTATCGTGTTCGTGTATAAATTGCCAGCCCTAATCAGAGATACGTTGAAGAGAACGTGTAGACACATGGAAGGAGTCTTCTAACGGTCATGAATGAAGACCGGGTGCTCTCCAATAATCTCAGAATTTTTGTTAATATCACTTTATTATATAAAGAGGCTATGTGATCGATACAGGGGACACAACACACTGAAAACTTAATCTTTGTAACACTTAGAATCGATCTTTGTGGCTCTTAAGTTGTAATCCCTTTTCCAATTAATAAAAACAACTATAGGTAGAGTGACATTTAGTCATTTGCTCCTTTTCATCCTTGTTTTCGGACATTGAAAAGCAACCATAAACATCTCCCTTAACTACTGGAGCTACATAAGGATTGCAAATCTGCATGTTACAACATGTGACGACATACTCAATTTAGGCCCTGTGGGATATTATGAAGATCTCATTGTGTCTATCTCGTTGTATTTCGATGCCAATAACATAAGAAGTCTCTACAAGAACCTTCATATTGAAATTATGTGAGAGTACACGCTTCGGCTCATGTAACATGTTACAACTATTACGTGCCAATAAAATGTCATCTATGTAAAGGACGAGTATAGTAAAGTTGCTCCAACTCATTTTGAGGTAGGTGTATTAATCCACTTGAATCTTCATGAAACCTTGTTTCATTATGACTTCATAAAAATATAGATACCGCTGACATGATTCTTGCTTCAATGCATATATGGGTTCTTCAACTTACAAACTATATGTTCTTGATGTTTAGGTATAAAACCTTTAGGCTATTCCCATGAAAGTGATTTTGACGTCCATCTGATGTTGCTCCAAATTAAAGTGAGCTAATAGGGCTATAACGCTCCGTTAAAAATCCTTTCGAGAGGTATGAAAAATGGTCACTTGATAGTCATTTCCATCTTTCTGAGTGTAACCTTTTGCAACTAATCATGCTTTGTAGTGTTCAACGTTTCCCTTTGGATCCAGTTTTGTTTTGAAGATCCATTTACATCCTATAGGTTTAAGACCGTTCATTACTTCAATCGAATTCCAAACATCAGTTTTCTTCATGGAGTTATGCTCGTCAAACATAGCTTTATTCCATACAGAAGACTGATCACTAAGCTTTCCAGCTTCCATTTCTGATTCAGTTAGGTATATTACATAATTATCAAAACTAGTAGGCCTTTGGACCTAGATGATCTTCTGAGTTAATTATCGGGTTCAACATGGTTTTTCTATTCCTCGTTTGAGAATCCTTCATTTGCAGTAAGTTTTGAGCGTGTAGAAAGTGGTGCACTGATGCGTAGTGCAACATTGGGTACAAGAGGAGCAGTCAGAGATAAAATAAACAACGACCCATCCACGCCTTGTACTTCTTGCAAATCTTTATAAGGATTTTCATTGCTCTCATTGACTTGACCTTAAATTCTCAAGGAACGCAACACACTTGGTTTCTACAATACGAGTGACATAGGAAGGGCAATAGAATTGATATCCCTTTAAGTGATCGATATATTCGATAAAGAAACAACTAAATGTTTTCGGATTTGGTTTCCTTAGAAAAGGATTGTAAAGAAAAGGTGTATAAAGCTTAGCTTTGACAAGACAACGCCACACTTTCATATATATTGGACTCGGTTTCCTTCTTGTCCAACGTTCATAAGAAGTTTTAGGGAAATGTTTTAAGGAACACTATAGAGTATATGAACAACTACTTTCAAGGCCTTGGTCCATAGGAATATAGGTATACCAAAGTTGGCTAACATACCGTGTACCATGTCCTTTAGAGTCCAATTTCTTCACTCAACACGCCATTCTACTGATGATTACTGGCATAATGTATTGGTTTAAGATCCTATAGCCCTTACAAAAATCATAAAATGGACTAGGAGCCTAACCTACATATTTATATATTCCATATATTCACCGATAACAGTGTTAAAAGAAATATGTCCCCTTATCCATCGGTGAGTTAAAGGCCACTGATATCAGCGTTAGTTCTAATAAACTAGATGTTACAAAATCATTTATATCAAGAGATTATTATACTTTATCCTTCACAAGCATAGATAATTGTTCTCGTGAGATTTGGCCTAAGCGTTGATGCCATAACATGGATGGAGTTTCGAAATCACGTTTATGTTCTCTTTTTGTTAATGATTCATTAATATTATATGATAACAAAGGTTTGTAAAATTCATCACTTAGTTCAAATTTATGGAGATCGCCATCCAGAAAACCACATGCAAACACTTGAGTATTTAAAGAAATAGTAGGTTTGCCATGATAATACGAAACATCAGAACCGTCCATGTTTAACTTTTTTTTTTCAGACACTAAACTCCGAGTTATCTCAGGAATATATAAGGCATTATAAAGTTTATTACATAAACCAGTTTTCATAACTAATTGTATGGTGGTCCGCGCTGATTTGGTTAGGCATTATAAAGGTTGGCGATGATGGTGGTTTATGACTGTGGTTGGTGCGACGAAATCCACATATGGTGTTGTCAAGAAGATCCGAGATGTTTCCGGGGTTGGATCTTAGGGTTGCGAAGAAGAAAACTTTGTACATGCATGTTTATTTTGGTTATTATGATATACCTTTTCTTATCCTAGCATTTGGAACACAATCATATTTTTTAAAACAAATCACATAAATGAAAGGGTATAATGGTCAACTCATTAAAATTAGGTATATGTTATATTTTTAGTTTTTCTTGAATATATATATATATATATATATAATATTTCAAAGTTTGTAGTGTATATTTGAAATTAACTGAATATATAAAGTGGTCATGTTTCTTTGTAAGGATAAACAAAAAAATGTTTTTAACCAACATAAATTGCATTTTTTAAACAATGTTTTGTTGGGTGTATCAAATATGAATATAATTATCTTTGTAATTTTATATTCAATTCTAAAGATAGATGATTTTTTTTTTTTTTTTTTTTGGGGGGGGGGGGGGGGAGGGGGTGATTCTTATTTGATTTATTTGAACAAACTTCTACACGGATCGACAACCCCAACTTATTATCATGTACTATGTCAAAGTCTTTTTTCGGCTATCTTGAACTATATTGATTTCTATAGAAACAATATTAATAATTTTAACCTAATGTAAGCCTTTTGAGAGAAAGAGAGATAATATGATCGAGGGATTGTTGTTTTCTATAAAAGCAGGGGAGATGAAAGAAAATAAATTTTGATATATTAAAGAGACTAGTGGGTTTACCCGTGCGTTGCAGCGGGATCTACAAATGGGTTGCAATACAACATTATGATACTTAGGTTTTTGCCGCAAGTTACACAAAAAGAATAGAAATGTGCACACTATGTTTTAACAAGTATTCGTAGAAAGAAAAGAAAAGAAACCTGTACCGTAACTTACAACTGATTGCAGTTCTGTGACACCCTAGGAAAATCCCACATCGGCCGTGGCCAGGAGCGATCCTTGGTTCATAAGTAATATTCTGCCTCTTAAATCACCAACGCGTTTTGGGGCTTAATGTTAGTGGATGAGAGGAGAACTCCACAGTTAAGCGTGCTCAGGTGGGAGCAGTATCAGGATGGGTGACCTCCTGGGAAGTCTCCACTTGGGCAACCAAAAACAAATCCGTGAGCTCTGGATGGGCGACCTATCGGGCAAAGCGGACAATATTGGTGGTGAGAGGGGCAGGGTGTTACAGATGGTATTAGAGCCACTCCTGTGCCGTTCGGGATGGTGGGTACATACCTCATCAGGGACGATGAGACTCTAACAGGGGGTGAATGTGACACCCCAGGAAAATCCCACATCGGCCGTGGCCAGGAGAGATCCTTGGTTCATAAGTAATATCTTGCCTCTTAAATCACCAACGCGTTTTGGGCTTAATACTAGTGGATGAGAGGAGAACTCCACAGTTAAGCGTGCTCAGGTGGGAATAGTATCAGGATGGGTGACCTCTTGGGAAGTCTCCACTTGGGCAACAAAAAACAAACCCGTGACGCGTTTTGGGCTTAATGCTAGTGGATGAGAGGAGAACTCCACAGTTAAGCGTGCTTAGGTGGAAGCAGTATCAGGATGGGTGACCTTCTGTGGGAAGTCTCCACCAGGGCAACCAAAAACAAATCCGTGAGCTCTGGATGGGCGACCCATCGGGGCAAAGCGGACAATATTGGTGGTGAGAGGGACCAGATGTTACAGATGGTATCAGAGCCACTCCTGTGCCGTTCGGGATGGTGGGTGCACACCTCATCAGGGACGATGAGACTCTAACAGGGGGTGAATGTGACACCCCAGGAAAATCCCACATCGGCCGTGGCCAGGAGCGATCCTTGGTTCATAAGTAATATTCTGCCTCTTAAATCATTAACACGTTTTGGGGCTTAATTTTAGTGGATTAGAGGAGAACTCCACAGTTAAGCGTGTTCAGGTGGGAGCAGTATTAAGATGGGTGACCTCCTGGGAAGTATCCACTTGGGCAACCAAAAACAAATTCGTGAGCTCTGGATGGGCGACCCATCGGGCAAAGCGGACAATATTGGTGGTGAGAGGGGCAGGGTGTTACAAGTTCACCAAAAAAATCATGTACTCATTATTGAACAAATCTTAATAAACCAAATGTATGTTACTGTAACAGACCAATTTGAACATAAACATCACTCTTGTGTAAGATGTCTGGTCATTGCATATCTACATAACCGTGCCATTGAAGACACCTTGCTAAATGATAAAGTTCATTTACATGACAAAAACATGTACTAATAATACGATATTGTATACACTATCGTATGAAGGTCACTGTCCATTTATAAATTAAAAGTTATGATTTGTAAGTTTGTAATAGACTTGTCCAACCTGACCCAGCAGCTAAAAAATTGCCCAATGTAGTCAGTGAGCCGAACCATCCCGTCCACTTTGCTGCTGGGTAGACGCATGTATATGAAAAGAGTTTATAATATAAGTATTATTATGGTAAAGTTTTAAAACTCATACAAGTTTAGCTGAGATAAGATTATTCATTGTGGTAACATAAATTATTATCTTTCATAGCCATTATATGAAATTTGTTCAAAAATATTGTTATCCCGTGTGTTTATTTAGTTTGGGTGAGTTCATTTTCATATAAAAGTTGATTATCTTCTAGGGGCATTTAGAGAAGAAAAGTGGTAAAATTTAGAAAATTGTAAAGAAACCGTTGGTATGCCATCTTAACTTTGGACAAATTGGACATATTTGCCCATGCCTCCTCCTTTATTTTGTAATATAGAAGTATAGATAATCATGTTTATTAATTTTTTATATAGGAACTATGTTGTGTCTTTATGTGATACATAAGTGTAAGAGATAAAATTTGTATAAACTTGAAAAAGTTATTTAGTTATTGCAAAAGTTATTGAAGTTATATTTAAACTTTTAAAAATTGTGTTACCTACAATTCTGAATGTATTTCTAAAATAATTTCCTAAGAAAGCAAAAATATATACCATATTAATTTCAATTTGAAAAATAATACTTGGATAAAAGGAATTAGCAGTAATTGTAATTATAAATTAATTTGAAGACGAAAATAAGATTTGGGTAAATGGAGTTAGAGATATTGTAATAATGATTTAATTCTTTTACCTTTTATTGAAAAGAATATCGTTCGTAAGAAATAAAATTTGTATAAACTTAAAAAAGTTAATTATTTATATTATAGAATATTTGAACTTTTTAAAAATTACGTTACATACAATTTTAACTTATCATGCTTAACTAAATTTAGATAAAACAAAGTGACAGAGATAATTGTAATTTGAATGTGTTTTTAAAACAAATTTCTAAGAAAGAAAAGATATATACCATATTAATTTGGATGAGTTTGAAAAATAAGATTAAGATTAAGGGAGTTAAAAATAATTGTAATTATAAATTAATTTTAAGTTGAAAAACTAGACTTTGATAAGTGGATGTAAAGGTAATTGTAATAATGATTTAATTAATTTTTTACTTTTAATTGTAAGGAAGATTATGTGTAAGAAATAAAATTTATATAAACTTGAAAATTTTAATTAAGTGCTAAAAATTGTTTTACCTACAATTCTAGCTTATTGTACTTGTGTGAATTTGAAAAACGAAATATAGATAAACAAAATAATGAAGATAATTGGAATATAAATTTTAATTTGAAAAATAAGATTCAGATAAATGCAGTTGGAAGTATTTGTAATTATAAATTAATTTAAAGTTGAAAAATAAGACTTGGATAAACGAAGAAGTTAGAGGTAATTGTAATATATATACTTTTTACTAGTTTTTATCCCGAGAGCGTCTCGGGTTGAAATATCTAATATAACATAATAAAATATATTATTATTATTATTATTATTATTATTATTTTAAACAAATCTCTGCCATAAGTTATCATATTCAAATATAAAAAAAACGAATCTCTGTGCCGGGATATAAATCTAGCGCCATTACTAATGAATTCGGAAGCTTGTATTCGATTATTCTAAAAAGAACTAACATGAAATAAGAAAAAAAAATTTAATTATTGAAATATCGAACGCATTAATCTAAGGGTTATGTGATGCGTTAAAAAATTCACGGGTATATGATCGGGTATGTAGTTCGGGTATTTGGGTATGTTGTTTCGGGTAATCGGGTCGGGTATCACCTAATCCCTGACCCGAACCAAACCCACAATTTTTTTTAAAGTAATCCCAAACCCGACACAATACCTGTTGGGTTATAAAAAATAGTCATTTTTTTCTCCAATTTTTATATAGCACTATGGTACTCGTTGGAAAGATAATAAAACGCTCGTTAATTTGGTGTAATTTTTTTCTTTAAAAAATCTCGTATATAAAAGATATTAACGTTTAAAAGTTATGGGAGGAAACACGAGAGATAAAATAATAAAGTTTTAATATTTAGACTTAGTAGATTAGGTATTTAATAGATTAGGTTAAAAATTATATTAGATTAGGTTAAATCATATTTATTTCTTTTTTTTAATTGGTTTAAAGTTGCCACATCACATCTTATGTGACATCTCTCAAAGAAGATATTGCATAAGAGTATGACATGTAGGATTAATCCCTTTGCAATATATATATATATATATATATATATATATATATATATATATATATACTAGCTGATTACCTCGGGAGTGTCCCGGGGTTGAAAAATCTAATATGACTTAATAAAAAAAAGATAAAAGAAGTAAACAGTCTCAACCACTTTTAATGCTAAAGAAAGTTGTTCTAATGTTTATACTACGAAAAGGGGCTCTCATGCCGCGTTCCCAACAGATTAAAAAAAATCTCAACCTCTTTTAATGCTAAGCATATCGTTATAGCACATGAATATGGACAATTCATATATATAATAGTAGGTTTAAAAACATATATACTATCATAACACGATTAGTACTTGCCTATATATGATTAATAAATCACCTAAACACATGTGTTTTTTTTCTACATGAACAAAAACTCACTAAAAAAACAATTTTTTTTTTCGTTTTTTGTATAGCACTATTGTACTCATTGGAAATATAATAAAGCGATCGTTAATTTGGTGTAAATTTTTTTTTTCAAAAAAAATGTAATACATAAAAGTTACTAACGTTTAAAAATTGTGAGTGAATAATAAGGAAAAAATAAAGATAAAAATATTAATTAAAATATTTGAAATTTAAAAATAATAATTAACATTTAAAAATATGTGAGGAAAATAAGGAAAGTTATTAATAACATATTTGAAATTTTAAGATAATATAGATATAGATTTTATTTAAAAAAAGAAAATAAAAATTTTAAAAAATTATCTTTTATTTAAAATAATAAATTCAATACTATCACCTCAAAGTGCCACATGACACCCTCTATTGAATGCCACCTCATAGAAATTCAATTCTTTTATTATAAGTTATAGATTATAGATATATAGATTGTAAGGAATGTGATTTTATAATGATTTTCTTCTATCCACTAAAAAGACAGAGAACTCATAAAGATCACTTAATTCAGTAACATGTGTCCCACATTTGCTTTCTTTTATTACTAGTGGGTGTCTCTACTGATAACAAAAACCAACACCTATGTTTGTGATTTTAAGGGCGTGCACGGTTCGGTTCAATTTAGGGCCCTATCCATAACGAAAACCAGGTTAGTTATAAACACGGTATTCTAACCTAGTTGTTTATAAAAACTAACTTTTAGAAGTTCATATATATAGAGGAAGCTGACAAATTACATAAATAAATGTGTTTATCACATATAACAAAGTCTTAACATTTAGTATACTGACAATAAAAAGAATCATGGTTAGAACCTCTATTTTTAATATCCCGGTTTCTGAGTCTGTCAACATTAAATCTAGTTTTGAATTTTCCATCTCTACGGTTTTTGGATTCACAACAAACTTGTCATCAATCAAACCAATTCGAACACCTGCTATAGTGTTTGTAGTTGGCACTTCTGAGAGAGCTCTGTTAGGTACATAATTTAGAAGCAATAATTGTAATTAGGTAGCTGAAATTAACATTTTCTATGATGTCGTCTAAGAGCAAAAATGACTACTTTGTTGATGAATCTTACACTGCAATTCCAGCGGTTGTTAGAGCTAGAGAATCTGGGGAGTGTAAACCATCATAGCTCAAAACCTGCATATGAATGAGTTTCAACAAGAACTCTCAGCACATTGGTTGCAGTTTTAAAACGTCAAAAGGTAATTGGAATTGAGATTAATAAAGTATACAACAGACTTAATTACAGTACCAACTACAAGCTTTGAAAACAACATAAGTTAGCTTCATGACATATGAAAAGAAAAATGCTAAGAATACCGATACTTGAATATAAGCAAAGTACATACCATGATAGTATTTGAGTTTCATGGTAGAAACCCTTGAGCATGGTTGGCCGCAATGGCCTATCAATTAATCTATGCTATATATAAAGCATCTAAGAGGGATGACGGTAAAATTTAAGTAAATACAAGTGTTTATGCTCATGGTACAATAGTAAATGAGGTTAGTTTAGGGGCAAAATGGTCTTTCAACTTCAATATTAAAGTGATCATTAATATAGAAGGTTTATTTTGTAAGTTTTCTAATAATCTAGGGGTAAATATGAAAGTGTAAATTAAAGCTATTAATTATGTAAAAAATAACCAAACATTTCTTTTAATCTTTTATAAACTAAAATATAATAAACTAAAATAAATCAAATAGTTTATTTTCTGAAGTACAAATATAAACCTTTTTATTTTGTTTGATGACAAAACGTGCATATATATATATATATATATATATATATATATATATATATATATATATTTCAGTTATAAACGAAATCAAATAGTTTATTTTCTAAAATACCAATATAAAACTTTTTATTTTGTTTGATGACAAAACATGCATATATATATATATATATATATATATATATATATATATATAGATTTCAGTTATAAACGAAAGCCAATACCATATAAAACTGCATGTAAATCTACCTATACATTTAAACACTTACCATGCTTAATATTATGATAGATATTAGTTCAAACAATTCTCGAAATAATATGAATTTGTATTAAAACTCATAAGCATTAGTGAAATCTATACTATCTATCTATCTATATATCTATATATCTATGTTACCTTATTAAGGAGGAGAGATGACTAAGATAGTCATTTTACCACCATTTTAAGATGGCATATCAAGAGCCATAAGTCTAATCTCATAACTTTTACCCTATTTCTTCCTTTTATACCCTTGTGTACAAGATGTAAAGCCTATTGTATTTATAAGTAATACACACACTTTATCATTCTCCATATGTAACCCCCTTCTTAAGTTTCATTATTAAAACATCATAATAGAGAAATAAAACCCATCATCAATTTCATTATAAAACTTAATGTGAATGATTCAATTAATAATAATTAGGATTGTGAGAAACAACTCGAAGAGTCCAAAGGTTTTGTTCACTAATCACCGTCTTTTTCTTGTTTTTTTCATTTTCATGAGTTGAATTATTTTGTTGTGCGATTACCTAATATCTTGTGTTTGTGTTTCAGTTTTGTCAAAAGATCCCGACGTTGATGAAGAAGTGGCCGAAATGATAGCTTCTGAAATTGAATCTTTATCTGACCAATTTATTGTATTCGAAGAAAAGCTTAACGTTTAGTTTATTGAAATAAAGATTAATCTTCAATTCTTCATCAGTAATGATAGCTTTTCTCTATTAATGGATGTTGTTGATTCCAAGTGATCCTCTGGATTCTAGGAACATCTTGCTTGAATGTATGTTTTTTGCAAGAAACTTGATGACATGTCGACTAATTTCCATGGAATTTGAAACTTATTTAGCATATACATAGGTCAATAACACGACATGAATCACCCAATAAAATCTTGTTTATTTACAATAATATATCTAATTGTTATATTGCACTAAGGGCTGGTACAGGCGGTGAAGAGGCTAGACTTTGGGTTGCTGACCTTGCAGGTACATTCTTTTTTATTCAGTCGTCTGTCCATGGAAACATGGTCACATATTTCATGTTGTTAAACATATGGATGTAATATTGTTACTGCAGAAAAAAGACATGATCAATGAAATTTAGTTTTCTTAATTTTGAGTTGGAAAGTTTGTAATTCAATATTTTCATATTTACTGATTCATTCAGGCATGTTGTGTTTTATTAGGTTCGTATGTACCAAAGGTACTATGAGCGAAACTCGTTGAGATACTCACCACTTTCACATGCTCGAGGTATTATTTTAAGTAAAAACAAGAAACCACTTTGGCACTTATGCAACTTTTAAGTAAAAACAGTTATTATTATGTTCCACATTCAAATAAAAAATCAAAATCTCAGGAACAAGAAACCAAATATGGATTCTTACCATTATTAGGATAAATCTAGAGCACATAATAGTTTGCTACCTAGAAGTTTGACATGATTATGGGATGACGAGACACAAGTTCATGCTCTTTGATATTTGCTAATTACTATAGGTGGCAAAATGGGGGGGGGGGGGGGTAATTGATCCAAAAGATATTGAACTTACTACTGCAAGTTCGGGTGGTGCTGGAGGTATTACTCTTTAGCACATATTTCTTTTGTCTAATGGCTTACAACACAAACTATGTTACCGATTCAAGTTGTTCAAGTATATATTAACATTATTATGTGTGGATTTTAATATGTAGGTCAGAATGTCAATAAGGTGGAAACAATAGTTGATCTTTTTCACAAACCAACTGGAATCAGAATCTTCTGCACAGAAGAAAGGAGTCAGCTTAAAAATAAAATGCGTGCCCTTCAGCTATTGCGAGCAAAACTGTATGTAAACATTACAAAATCACCTTACGTAGTGTATAATCGTATATTAGTTGATAGTATTCACTCAATTCGTTGACTGTACAACTCTTTTCCCTCCTTTCCTTGTGGAGATGACCAATTCGACCAGTTTACTTTTGAATGGGTTGGGTTGGGTTGGGTTGGGTTGTGCCTTACTCTCAAACGATTAGCTAAAAGAAGAACAAGTTGCACACTTGCACGTGTCACGGGTTGAATGCTTTCCCACTCCTAGATTGTTCTATTAAAACCTTTAGATTATTCTTGTAATGATACTGTTTATGTATTCATAATTTAAAAACACCGTTATTTGTAGAAGAAAAAAAATCAGACAAAAAAAGCATTCAGCAGCTAATACAGTTTTAGTGTTTAATCAACTTATGTGCTTATTGGTGTCTTCAAAAGCATGTAAAACACTTTTGAATTAGTTGGATGAAGTAACATGCTTATGCATCTACCCTTATGTCAGGGGTAATATAAGCTATTTTTAATAACCCGTTCAAGATTGCTTTTTTCCAACCAATTAGAAAATTTATTTAGGCTCGTTTAGACTCGCGAGCCTAATCAAGATTTGTATGTAAAGCTCGACCTTGGGGTTGATAACTAAATGAGTTATATTCCAGGCTCTAGCTTGGGCTCATTACGGCTCGACTTGTTTGAGCTTTTTACCGATCCGATCCCGAGTAGCTCTTGAGCCACTCCACATCGTTTACACCCCTACATTTTACCAATAATTTGATAATTGCAATTAAATTTAGAAGTTCTGCAAAAATATATGAATCTGTACTTGAACAAAACTAGATGAAACATTATCCTTAAATTTAGTATTGTTTAAATCATTCTATAGTCTACAAGAACTTACAACATTATCCTTTTGATTGTCTACATATGTTTAAAACATCAAGTCTAATCCAATTAATGTACATAGTAGAATTGAAGGTTGACCAAGTTGTTTTTAACATGCTTCAAGAAGACCCTGAAAACATCAAAAGGTGATAAGGAACAACATTATGATCATCTTATTGCACAACATAAACATAAACACCCGCTGTAACGCGCGGGCATTCCCACTAGTACTATATTATAAAGCATGAGTGAAGGATAATTTAAGTAAATGCAATCTTTATTGCTTATAGTTCAATGCTTGTTGAAGTTATTTAAGGGGTAAAATTGTCTTTCTACCCAAATATTAAATTGTTGAAGAAATTAAATTTAAGCTTGATGAAGAAATTAACAATAATGTAGTGACTCTTTACATTCATAACCTCCATGTCTTTATTATGTTTGTATTAATGTTATAGTCTTATAAATATTATTTGGTATCTAAATAATGGGGTGACTCTTCACATACATAACTTACATATCTTTTAATTTTTATAGCTTTATAAATAGTGGTCTTTTATTTGGTATATGAAACATATCAATGAATAAAGTTCTCTCTTCCTTCATTCTTTCTTTCCATACATGATGTTTAGAGTATTCTTCTCATGTTTATATAACTTGTATGTAGGTTGCTACTAGATTGTTATTTTCCAACACGTTATTAGCACGAATTTTCTTGTTGCTCTTCGTTTTAGCAATCTTAATAATGCAGTCTTAAAATCGTATTTGAAGGAGTGCAAACAGTCTGAAAAGTGTGATACATGAAGATCAAGTGGTGAAACCATGTATTACATGTTGCTAGCAAAGCAAGATAGATTTAATGAAATCGACATTCCTTCTGCCTAACAAGTTATTAAATTTAGAATCATTAGTGCTAGGTTTGTTTTTGAAGTCACTTAATTCTTAGTTTCTTGCTTAAAAACTATGTTTTACTTGTAATATAAACCACTGATTTTTTACTATAATCACACATATACATACATTCATATTCTTTTCATGGCTAATTCTTTTATCATTAATTTTGGAGTTGTGTTTATATATAGTTGATGAATTCGACAAGTTAATAAATTGGAATAAAAAAATTCGTGTCTAAAATTTGTAGCAAAGACCATAGTTAAAAATACCTAGCAAAAATGGTTTTCTAGATCTAGCACACCTTTAAAATCAAATACTACATAATATATCATGAGAGAATCGATAAACTAACAGTAACGAGTATCGCACAACAAATTGTCTCCCCGCAGCAACGCGCGGGTTCCCCACTAGTCTACAAATAAGTACCTGTATTACAATAACAAAATCACTTAGAACTCTGATATTCATCAACATTAAGGGTGATGTGATATTGAAGCTAATTTCAGGATGAACATTGAAATGTAGATTACATAATTAACCAAACCTACATACAATTTCAGTAAGTTCAACACAAGAAATAAGATAACGGCCTAGAAAAAATATCAGTTACTTTAACACAAAATACATGTTATTAATGAAAGCAAACTCATGGATTACACTAACCCAAAACAGGGTAGCAACTACTGAAAGAAGCCAAGTCTGTTACCATTCATGCGACGTAAGTGAAAGAATAAGATGTGTGCATATAGTTAATAAATTAATATATCGTTTGACGACACTTTCTTTTATTTACATTTCATGTAATTTACACAGAGATATATTTTGTATGAAAAGAAAATCGAAATGCTAAAACCTATATATCCTTCATAATGATACCTCATGGTCCTTTGTCCTTCCCTCCCGCTTAAAAATATCCTCCACTGAAATAAGAATAAGTATCAAATCATTTACATTAATACTATTATAACCATTAACACTACCTTTTAAGAAACACAAGTAAATTTAATCATGTGTAAAAGCAAACAAGTAAACACAACAATAAAGCCACGATAAACACTGTAACACAAACGTACATGAAATTAAAGAGATTAAACCTATAATTCGTTCGACCACAACTACAAATGCAAACACATGATTTCAAAGAGCAATAAAGTTACCAATTAACCATAGCAAGAAAGCAATATGGAACCTTAAAACCCATACATAGATGAAACTAAAGCAGATGAAGAATGAAGAGTTATGATAAACAAGAGATATATGAATAACAAACCAGGAAGATGAAAAGAAGAAGGAATTGAATATTGTGATTAAAATGGGGAATTCACACCTTGATTACTGTCATCGTCGCTCTATTTAACCTAAATGGAATCACCCGTGTCGCCGGAAGCTACCATCAAAACCCTGCTTCGTTGAGTTGTGGAGTGGAGAACCGACTATTCTACTCGTTTTCTCTCTCCCTCTATCTCCATTCTCAACTTCTTTCTTCTTTCTAAATATTAGAGTGTCTATTGCCATCCATCAGCCACAATGATTGTTTGAATTAATCGTGAATATCAATTGGAGGACGTTTAGAATGTCTCTACCTCTTTGTTTTCTGGCAATAAACACAATTAAATTAAATTGAATGGATAATCTATTGGTATGGTCATGAGGGCAGGATTGGAATAGGATTTTAAGATGTGAGTGAGATAATGATGGTAAAGTTACAATCATACCCTCCTAATTGTCTTAATTGTCACAACTATGCCTATAATTCCCTTAAATTTCTTGCTTAAATATGTTGTACATGTTGCTTGTTAAATTGTATGAAAATACAAATTACCATGTTGTACATCACTCTTCCTTAATAAGATAATATAGATTATATAGTATAAATAGATTAGTAAGCATAAGAAATTATATTTCTCTTATAAAATTATTATATTTAACTAGTTCTTACTAAAAGATAATTTTTTCCCCTGTCTATATACCAAGCGAGTTGAAAAAAAGGTGTACCCGTACATTAAATTTTCATAGTATTATGATTAGGGTCAATCATGAGGATCTAAGTGCTTCGAACGAGCCTCTAAAGAAGCCCTTAGGCCCTAAGAAATTATATAAAATAATTTATTTTTAAATAATGATTAACGTCATATCGATAAACATAACAAAAATATAGTATAAATATAACATACCATAAACTTCAACAAAGAAACAACTTGAGATTTTTTCATTGCTTTGTCTAGTTCTCTCCTTTTACATTTTCGAGCACCAAATAATTGTTTAGAAGGCATAATATCTAAAAATCAATTCAAAATTTAAAACCATTCACAATAACTGAATTCGATGTCTAACAATTAAGAATTACCCGGTCATAGGTCTAACAATCAACAATATCCCTAATTTAAAGGTCAACATTCAACGACACACCTAACTTAAGGCTTAACACCTAACTAACACTCATCAGGATAAATTTAAAACTATTAAATCATGCAAAATTGTGTATTTGTGTTTTTTGTCATTAAATGAAGTGAAAAAAACAACATAACATACTTTCAATACGACCAACATAGGGTTGTTGCCAGCGGAGACAGCGGCCGGAGGGAGGAAAGGGAGGGCGATGGTGGCAATGATGGCCAAGGCAGTTGTGGTGTTGTCACTGTTGTCTCCGCTTCTTCTTTTTTGTTTTGTGTTTAACACAAACACGGATATATGTATGTATATATATACATATATATGTTTAGGTTCGTGTACAAATGACAAATTTCATGAGAAATGTGAGAAGAGTTAATAATTGACATGTAGACATCATGTTTGGATTTAGAAATGATGGTTTAGGTTGTTTTGAATTGAAAACCACCAAACACAATAACTTAAAACACAATGCAATGTATTATAGTCATGAAATTTAAAACACAGTTAAAACACACTACTTAAAACTTAAACCCCACTACTTAATGTCCTTGACATGATGTTTTAAGTTTTAAGCCTAGAATACATTGATTTGGGTTTTCAATTATTATATTTGTTGTTTCTATAGGCAAAACAATCAACAACATCATGACTAAGCCTAACAAATGATGCCTACATATTAATTTTTAATCTTTTTCACCTTTATCACAAAATATGGCCTTTGTACAGAAACCTCACCTTATACACACACACACACATGCGCGCACACACACACACACACACATATATATATATATATCCCTTGAAAAACGTGTCTCAGCCGAAGATGTAGCTTGTCCACCCTCAAAATAGGATCTGATTATGATTATCTCCCAAACTAGTATTCCCTTTTGGCCCTTATTATTCAAACACTCATACATCTTATATGAGCATATTGTTGTTTTTTCCTGCTCATATGCACCTATATGAGCCCTATAATGTTACGTGACAAGATAAAAGCTGCGGCACTTTGTCCTGTTATGTGATTCTATACGGGCAACATAAGATTATATTACTCGTGGATAGGGCTGCAAACGAACTGAACTTTGAGAGAACAGTTCACGAGCCGTTCGGCAGGAAGTTCGTTTGTGTTCGTTTGTTTAATAAAGAAACAAACACGAAAAAAAATATCATTCGTTTAGTTAAACGAACAAACATGAACAAAGGTCGCGTTCGTTCGTTTATGTTCGTGAACGTTCGGTAACGTGTTCGTTTAAGTTCATTTATGTTTGGTAACGTGTTTTTAATTTTTAATTATCTTACTCAAATAAGTAAATAATTTATATGATGTAAGTATATGACTATACAAGATCAATAAACCATACTTTTAGTATAATCATTAAATAAATAATTAATAAAGAGTTCAGGTTTAAATAACCAATTAATGAAGACTTCAAGTTTAAGATGCGAGCTTAGATTTTTAGATAAAACTAGGTTATATTTTGGGTGATCTAGTTAATTTCTTAGTATATGTGAATTTGATATTATTTTGAAGTTAATATATGTCCCTTTGTATTTGTTTCCCTTCATTAACCTTTTTTTATTCATGCACACCCGTTTGTGTTTGTTAATGTCGATTGTGTTCGTGAGCAATCATCAACAAAGTTAACAAACGAACACAAACACGGGTGTTTTCTTAACAAACGAACACAAACAGAAAATCTCGTTCGGTAACTGTTCATAAACTGTTCGTGAACACATAATTTCCTTAACAAACGAATACAAAAAAAAAAACCATATTCATGTTCGTTCAATTCGTTTTTAGCCCTACCAAGTATCAAACCAAAATTAAGGGTGTATCCTTATTAAAAGCCTTCCTTTTTCTTTTGCATTTCTTATTTTCTTCCTTTTTTTTTTCTTTTCTTACCCTCACGTCCACATAATAAGATAAAGTGCCCTCTCTCTCTATATATAAAAATATATAGTGTCATTTTCTCATATATACTTCAGAGGAGAGATACAATACTTCAACTCATACCTTGTTATTTCTCTTCTCTCTCTCTCTCCCTCTCAATTTCAAAATAGTGCAATCCCATCACCATTGATGGCAAAATCCTGTCTAAAGAAGTCTTGAATTCACCAACATAAAGACTTCTCTCATCATACTCCATATCAAAGATCACAACTTTATAATAATTAACCCCTTTCCTCATCCACTAGTATTCTTCTTACTCTTTTATAAAACAGCCATTCCAGCCCTACATATAACCTAACACAAACAACCAAGATTCAAGAACAAGAAAGTAAGTGTGAGAGAGTGAGAGATATTTGAAAATGGAGCTTTTTCCAGCACAACCAGACTTATCTCTCCAGATCAGCCCACCCAACACCAAACCCACTTCAAAAACATGGACAACATCAACACAAAATAATCATGATCAAGAACAAGATCATGATTTAGGGCATTTGTGGAAGAGAGCTTTGAACTCACAACACCACCATACATCAACAACAATACCACCTGAACAACCATCTATTGGGCTCAACTCAACCCATCCAACACATTCAACCAATCCGAACCTAACCCATGTCCATCACCTCCTCTCCCCCCAAACCACTAACCAAAACAACCTTCTAGGGTTCAGATCAGAGCTAGGGTTCTTGAGTCCCATAAGAGGGGTTCCAGTTTATAATTACCATAACTCTTCTTTAGTACTAGATTCTAATTCTTGTACTAACAGTTCACCTTCTTCTCTAACTCATGCCAATAACATTCCACAATCAAGATTCTTGTCAGCTAGGTTTTCTACCAAGAGAAACATGAGAACTCCAAGGATGAGGTGGACCACAACCCTTCATGCTAGATTTGTTCATGCTGTTGATCTCTTGGGTGGCCATGAAAGTATGTTAATTTAACCTAACTAGTTTTTAATATATTTTATTTCTTAGTTCTCTTGCATTTTATTCATCCATGACAAATGTTCTTGTTATGAGTTTAGGAGCAACACCCAAAGCAGTTCTTGAGCTAATGGATGTTAAAGATATCACTTTAGCGCATGTTAAATCTCACTTGCAGGTAATTAATTTCAAAATAATAATTATTTTGCTTTATGTTAAGTGTTTAAGTTAATAATGAATCTTGTATTCTTTAAGGTTTATCAAAATTTATTACTTGTGTAGTATAGATGCTAACTGATGTATTTTATTTTTATTTTTGACTTTGAAACAATTAATTTAGAAAAAAGATTACATTCTTGTTATATAATTATGGTTAAAACTTACAAATTCCGATGCTTGTTTACCTGCAGACAGGAATTTCTAATTTTTGGCACCTGTTTTTCTCCTGCTATTGTTGTAGACCTGACGCTTCTCCATATAGCTATACATTTTTTTCAATCACTTTTACCTAAAAAGTTAGGCCTATAATTTTTTATATTTTTATTGTGTTTTTTAAATAAAATTTAAAAATTCCCAGAGCCCAAACCAGATTTTGGTTATAAAGTTTATTTTGCAGTTGAAAGATATTATTAGACAACCACTAAAGTGTTATTTTACTAGCTAATATATATATACTTGCATATGTTAAAAAGTATATATATGCCTCACAAGATCTTTAAAAATATGTTTATTTATTTTTAATATTTGGTTATCAAATATTAATTACTTAATTTTTTAATAGAGATATATAATAAAAAAAACACTTCAATTATTATGAAACCAAAATAATGCCAAGAAATTGAAAACACAGACACATAGCCCAAGTTCAGACAAGATTACACACATCCATGACTATAGTGTGGTCTTTCTTTTTAAATAAATAGTTTTAGTAGAAACAAATGACATATATTATAATAATATATATTCTCCTTTTCAGAACTTAGAGATTTTTAAAAGGTACAGAAAACGCCATCATTCATCAATGATATATCTGTGTAGATATGTATGCCTAACATAAATTGTGGTCTCATAAATCATAACCATAGTTAACCATGGTTGAGTCAGTTTAGCCATATAACTTTCACTTGTATGGACATGGACCATAAATATACGCAGTTTCTGTGCATGGTCACGTACATATGTAGTCATTAACTCATGATTAATTTGTTTTTCAGATGTATAGAACCATTAAAACAACTGATCATAGAGCAACAGCTCCTTCAGGTTAATAACTCCCTTTGATTTTCGTTTTCTTATTCATTTTCTTATTAAGTAGTGTGTGTGTATATATGTGTGTATTAAATTTAAAAGGATGGTTATCTAACCTATAATTGGGGCAAACAGATCATGTTCATGGAAACGGATCATCGCGAGATATTTGCGATGATATATTGCTTGACATTCGGAATTTAAAGAGGGGGGACTCATCGGCAGAACATGGAGGAAGCCCCAAGGGTCATCTTGAAAAAGATCATCAGTATGGACTTTGGAGTAACTCTTCAAGGTTAGAATTTATATTTTTCATTTCACTTACACACAAGCAATTTCTTTCTCTAAACACTAGAAGAGTACATTAGGGAATTATTCAATATTCCCCACAAATCATTATAGTCATGAGACCCTTTATGTTAATTTTTTAGTAGAGCTATATACTCATGGCTAACAATATTCATAGTTGTTTGATATATGGTAAACATTTAAGAAGGATCTTAATTAGGATCATTTTATTTTGAGGAAATCACAAAAATAAACATTGACTAAGTTAAATAGCCAAAATAAACATTTGTGATAACTAATTTGTAGAGGCTTCCTTATTCTTCTTAGCCATTTCCTCACCAACATAAACGTAGTTGTGGAGTTTAATTCCTCCTTCCCCTTAGTCTTTTCCTCATTCCCTTAGCCATTTCCTCCTAGTATTAGACTTTTTCTTTAAATCTTAGACGTTTAAGTGGTGAAGCCCATACATATTAACCTTCAAAAATGTTTATTTTGGTGATGAAGCTTGGTCAATGTTTATTATGGTGATTTTCCCTTTTATTTTTAGATAGCTTTGTAGTTTGTACTATGTAAAGTACTTGTCATAATGGTGATTTTAGACCTGATTTATTATTTCAGTACCAGTGTCCTTGATTACTTATCATCTGTGGTAGTAAAGCAGGGTTTAATTAGAGTAGTCGTCTGAAATTCCAAAATCGCTACATCATTTCAAATCACAACTATTTCAAACCCACTTTTTCCCACAACAATAAAATATTCCAAAACTCCACCTAATACCCCACTTTTACAACAAATTAAAAAAAAATCATATGTGTGTGAGTGGTGGCGGGTCCCCTTGTGCAAGTTTTGGACCTGTCCGATATACCAGACCAAACCTAATTTGGACCACCTCCTATAATGGTTAATTGGTTTGGGACTGGGATTCGGAATTCCTAACCTCCAAACCAAACAACCATTGCAGATGCTTGAATTAGCACCGGAAATTGTTACTTAATATAGAAAGACTATGTTAATGATCACCCTCAACAAACTAAGCAAAAGATGAACATATCTCTTTCCCATTGATTCAGTGGGTTCACAAGGTTATTTTAAGTGGGATCCACTACTTGTTAAACTAGATGTCAAAGTTAAGACCTTTAGGTGAAGAATGAAGACCAATTATAATGTGAGAAACTTTTGGGTGCTAAATTTGCTCTCTTTGAAACTTCTGTGTACTTTCTTTCTGTTTTTATCTGTGTGTGTTTTCCTTGTTATCTTCCATTTTTACCCCTATTTCATCTTGTATGTATGACATGGGTAATGGCATTGCACATGGGATGATTTTAACTTTATCTTAAGATGTGAGATGATGTTTTCTTTATATGAGTTTGCTTTTTCTCTTCTTTCCTTCCTTCTGCATGGGCTTCCCACTGATTGGAAATATTCCCTTCTCAATGTACTACCAGGGAAGCTTGGTTGCATGGCAAACATAAAGATTCTCAAGTAAATATACCATCTCTAAAGGTAGATCTTATATATATTGTGCTCTTTTTGTTTTATAGTTGAATTTTATTTAATATTTCTTTAAGAGTATATGAATTTTCCCTTTCACCACTTTTGATAGCATTCTATAATGCTCTAGCTTTATTTAACAAGAATATTATCTCGTGTGGGAGAAAAGGAGTAGAAAAGATGAAAGCTTTGGAATGACTAGTCAAGCCATCCAAATATATTAAGACTTAATTATTCTCTTTGTTCTCTAAGATAAGGGAATTAAGCCTAAAAGCAAATAAAAGAACACACTAAAGGATGCAACATCTCCTAACCCTTAAAGTAGAATATATATAGGGAAAGGGTAAAACGAGAACTAAGTTGAGTTGGAAAAACCATAAGAACTCACCTTATAACAACACACTTAATTTAATAAAAAAAGAATGTGTGGTTGTAAATCAAACGATAATAAAATATTGAATGAAATATTTCTTTTTTGAAAAAGTCAACATTTGTGTGTTGTACTTTTTACACCAGTGTAAAGCTGTTGGAATTTTTTTTTCATTTTTTTACGACGGAGTTACTCATTTTTACATCATTGATTACCAACAGTAGTACATATGTGATAGGTGCATGGCTTCAAAGATGTTGCCATGTGCATTACATGTGTATAAATCTAGCTAGGTTACAAGTTTTTGTAATTTATAGCTTTAGAGTGCCTCTAGCTTGCAAAAACATGCCTTTTTCCTCTTTTTATTGATATATAATTAATCTTGATCCATTGATGCCATAATTCTCTTTCAGGAAGAAACAAATCCAAAGGGCATGAATTATGAGAGATTACAGGATGTGACCTCACCGAACCATTTCCCCAATCTAGAGTTCACTTTGGGAAGGCCACACTAACATGATGCATGCATGTTGGCGTTTAGGATGATGATTATCATGTTCTACATATAGATTGTACTATTCATTTCAATATCATTATGTTAACGTTTTTGAATGGTTTCTAGTGAAAAAGATTCAGGTCCCCACTATAAAATCAGAAAAAGGAAAAGAAAAGTGAAAGAGAGAACTAAAGACAGTAGCCAACAAAAGGGAGGAGGTTTTGAAAAGCATGTCCATCCCATTAATCGTTTTAATATATATTACATCTCTACAATTTTATATATATTTTCTTTATGCAAGAAAGATGAAGTCTTAGTTGATTTTAACTGGTTTTCACTTTAGCTTTGTTAAAAGGACAATGAGGTGATCTTTGGTAATTGTAATGGAACACTTTACATATAGCAGGAAAAGGAAGAGTATATTTTTACGAAAGGTAAGAGAGAGCCCCCTCTTCAATTCTTTCCTTGGGAGTGTCATATGCTTTACACTTGCTAAAACAAGAAAAGTAAAGAAAAGGATAACATCAACATAAGAAAGGAGAACTAAAGAATGTTTAGCTATTTAAAAGCAAGTAAAAATGATTCAAAAGCATGTGCCAATAATGTAATTTCACTCGGTATTAATTTAAAATAATGACTCGTATCAAAATGACTTAAGACTCCGCCCATTCTTGTTTGAGTGTTAGTGAAGTTTGCAATTAAGTACGATTAGGTGTCGTCGATACATGTTCAATATGTTGATTATTTTAGTGTAATTCCTTTGACTTATTGAAAAAATGTGCACCATGATATCCATATATATATATATATATATATATATATATATATATATATATATATGCCAAAATGGTGCTATAATATAAACTTTTTGTGCAAAGAGTGTGAGACAAGAAGTTGTGAAAATGGTGAATCCGCATGTTCAATTTGCGGATTATGCTTATGTGGACACACTAACTTGCTGCTCGTTGATGACTAGGAGGGAAAGTGTTAAGGTGGCATGTAATCTATTAACAACATAAATCAAGTCAAGTCAAGATTATTGATCCCATGATTCTTGCCCATGATTCATGCCTTTGTATTTACTTTGTACCTTTTCATTCAACTTGTATTCCCTATATATTGTAATGTAAATCATTGTACAAACACATAATCTCAATACAAAAACCACTTTGTTTATATGGTATCAAGGGCCTAAAAGCTCTCTTGAGCCATCTTCGATCCCAACCTACTCGACAGACACCTTCTGTCCGCATTCTGACTTTTTTTTTTCTTTCGATTCACCATGGCCAAACAAATCACCCACATTACCGGCGCCACAACCCGAAACCAAGGGCCACCTCAAACTACCAATACCAACACTTGGCCGACTCGCAATAATAACACCTATTGCTACTATTGTAACATTCCCGGACATGACACTAAAGATTGTCGCAAAGTTAGTCGCTTCCTACGAGAACACAATGTCTCGCCTCAAAATACTAACACCCAGGTAGTTAACTACACCACCCCTCACCCAACGGCTACAACCCCATCTTGGATGTGGGACACCGGTGCGTCCAACAACACCACAAACAACAACCAACAATTTCCCGTTCTTTCCAAATACGGAGGACCCGATAAGATCATGCTAGGCGATGGTAAAACTCTCCCTATAACTCATATTGCTCAAACAACTATTCCAACAAAATCTCGCCCACTTCTTTTAAATAACATTTTAATTGCTCCTAATCTTCGAAATAATCTTATTTCCGTTGCCAAAATTTGTCATACTAATCGTGTTTCCGTTGAATTTTTTCCCTATCATTTAGGGCGCGCCTCATCCGGGGAGTGAACGTCAATGATGACTACTATGGACCAAACTCTCTTCTCATGTGGCACCACATACTTGGACATCCATCGCTTCAAGTGTTCTAGTCTTTAATTTCTAGATTGGGACTTCGTTTTAATAAGGTGACCCATGAGTCTTTTCATTGTACTTCATGTTCCCTAAATAAAAGCCATAAACTACCTTTTGGCAAAAACTCTTTTGTTGCCAATCAACCTCTATAATTTCTCTACTCCGATGTATGGGGTCCCGTAAAAACGTCAATCGATGGCTTTAAATACTATGTCATTTTTGTTGACTATTTTTCCAAATACATTTGGTTATACCCAATCAAAGGAAAATTCGATGTCAAAATTCTTTTTCCACAATTTAAATCTCTTGTTGAATTTTTTTTCAAAACCAACATTGTTGCATTGTTCACTGATAATGGGGGTGAATATGTGGGTCTTTCACCTTATCTTACCTCTCAAGGTATCTCCCATTACAGGACACCACCTCACACACCGGAACAAAACGGTATTGCCAAATGACGTCACTGACACGTTGTGAAAACCGACCTCGCATTACTCCACTACTCCCACTTACCACAACATTTTTGGTCCCATGCCTTTCAAACCGCAACCCACCTAATCAATCGTTTGCCTACACCCATCCTTAACAACAAATCTCCCTACGATATGTTGTTCAAAACCGCTACTACTTATTCCAAACTCAAATCGTTTGGTTGTCTTTGCTACCCATGGTTACGACCCTATGCTACTTCCAAACTCCACTTCCGTTCAACGGCGTGCATATTTCTTGGGTACTCATCCTCCAAATCGGCATTCAAATGCTATGACCCTACTAGTCACAAACTATACCACTCTCGCCACGTTGAATTTATCCCACATATTTTTCCATCTCAAGCAACCAACCCCCAACCCAAACACATGTCATTTGACTCCTTCCTATCCACATACCAATCAACTCCAGACCCAAACATCTTGCATAATCCAACCCCTACTCCACAACCCACATCACCCGAAGCCCAAACCCCTACTCCATAAACCCACAGCCCATCTCCTCTACCTCCAGCACACAGCCCACCCTCCCACACAATAGGCCCAAACAACCCAACCTTCCACACAACAGGCCCTACACCCCAGCCCACCGAGACACCCTCACCAACCGGCCCACCGACTCCACCCGATAGTGCCACCCTACCCCAACCGCTTCCCACTCCACCGACCCCAGCTCACCAATGTCGTCATCCAACACATCCGATGATCCCACGAACTCACCTCCACATAACCCTTAACCACCTCGTCGACAACCAAAACCCAACTCAAAGTATTACAACCCCAACTTTGTCAACTCTACCACCATTCACCCTTTATCCGTTTCTCTTAAACCATCCACTTATACTCAAGCCTTGAAAGATCTGGATTGGCGCCATGCCATGGATCTTGAGTATAATGCTCTCCTTCATAACAACACTTGGGAACTTGTCCCTCACACAACCCAAACTCCCATTGGTTGCAAATGGGTATTCCGAATCAAACGCAAACCCGATGGCACGATTGACAAGTACAAAGCTCGTCTAGTTGCCAAAGGGTTTCACCAACAATATGGAAAAGACTATCATGAAACATTTAGTCCCGTTACTAATGCCATTACCATTCACACCGTTCTCTCTATTGCTCTTTCAAAAGGATGGTCTTTACGTTAACTAGACGTTAATAATGCGCTTCTTCATGGGACTCTTCACGAAGATGTCTTTATGGTGCAACCTCCCCGGGTTCAACAATACGGAATTCCCACGTCACATTTGCAAACTCAAAAAATCCCTCTATGGGCTTAGGCAAGCACTGCGTGCTTGGTACATCGAACTAACCAACTTTTTCACTCATTTTGGCTTTAAAAATGCATTTCTGGCCCCTCTCTCTTTGTGTACAATCTCAACAACATCACTTGCTACCTCCTTGTGTACGCTGACGACAATGTCCTCACCGGAAATCACAATCCATTTATGGATTCCTTTGTTCAAGCCCTAAGCAACCAATTCTCTATAAAAAACTTAGGCCCTCTCCATCATTTTCTAGGAATCGAAGTCATTCCTACGCCTCATAGTCTGTTTCTTTCCCAACATCGCCACATTCAAGATATTCTTACCACCTTTAAAATGGATGGTGCAAAAGAGGTTCTCACTCCTTTAAGCACTTTCGACTCTCTTTCTTCCTTTGACTCCACTCCCTCAGTCGATCCCACTCCCTACCGCCAACTTGTAGGCACTTTGCAATATCTTTCCTTCACACGTCTCGACATCTCCTTTTTAATTAATTTTATTATGAATTATGATACTTCTTGTTAGTGTTTATTATGGTATTACATAACTACTGGAAAGAGAAGATATAACATATATTTGTATTCATTATTTATCATTTGGGGTAAATTCTCAAGCATGATACATTAGAAAATATAAATTTGGGGAAAAAACTTTGTGGTATAAGTAATGTTGTTTCTATCTTTTCTCATTTTGTGTTTATTTCTCAAAAAGTTGGTTATTGTTTAGGTAGAGGATGTGGCTTAAGTACCATATCATGAGACTTAAGCTAGCAACGTTGAGGTGGATGCTAATGTGGCACCTCGGTATCAATACGCATTAGCACCTCGGTATCAGTACGTGAGAACATCGTTTTTACTCTTCGGCATGGTGCGGGACATGAACAACATCATGATCCCTCTCTTGGATTTGAGAAAATCATAAAGAAGGAGATGGAGAAGCCGGATGACACCCACCACACTGAAGTTCTCTTTGTCACTTTTCTGAATAAGAATTTCTTTTTCCAGTGTATATGTTCATAGTTATACCATTTTGTTGTTATGTATATATGTGGTTATGAATTTATTTTGTAAAAGATTATATTCTTTACATGCTTTTCATTATATATTTAGTTATGAATTTTTGTTATTTGGTTATGTATGTATGTATTTCGGTATTTGCTAGTACTCATATATATTTAAACTATTGGTTTTTTTTTTCTTATTAACAATTGTGGTCAATGTTTTGTTATGCAAATTTTTACATTTATTGTGATTAAGTAGTAATACGATTCGCAGGCTATGCGTTGCGTGCTCGTTGCAAACATTGAATGTATTAGTTAGTGTTATGTTATGCGTTAACCATATGAAAATCGTGGAAACATATAATGAGCCTAGATACAAAAAGTACGTTTATTGATCTCATATAGTCATTATTTACCTCATATATATTATTTGTTGGGTAAAATAAATAAAAATAATATATATATATATATATATATATATATATAAAGTATAAAAATTGAAAACCTTAATAAACAATCGAACACAAACGAACATAAACGAACACGTTCACGAACATAAACGAACGAACGCGACATCTGTTCATGTTCGTTCGTTTAACTAAACGAACGAAATTTTTTATTCATGTTCGTTCATTTATCAAACGAACGAACACGGACGAACTTCCAACCGAACGGTTCACGAACTGTTCGCTGAAAGTTCAGTTCGTTTGCAGCCCTAAAAATCGATGTTTCAATGCATTCGATTTAACTCACTGTAACAAATATGGGCATTGCGTTTAAATCAGAACGTAAAGTAATTTGAATTTATTCCGTACAATTATAACGTAGTCTATGTGACTTGGCTTATACAAAGAAAATATGCCCCAAAAAAGAGCAAAAAGCGTGTATGAAGAAGTATTTAACATGTGTAATTAAAAGGACTTACTAAAACTTAAAAAAAAAAGGACAACAAAAGGTAAAACGAAAATAAATTCAACCATGAGTGATAATTTTCAAAGTGAAACAATTAAAGTTGGGAGGTGTGAACATCAACGACTTTGATTTTTAATAATAATAATAATATAATAGTAATTTACCCGTCGTGTGTTGCGAGGAGGTCAAAACGTAAGGTAATTTAAATGTACAATGACACATAAAAAGGTATATATACTGTCACATCCTCAAATTTTCACTACGGGATTTTACCGCGAGGCGCGTGACACACCAGGATCCCATAGCCATAAGTTATACGAACGATTCTAAATGCCTAAACCATTTAGTTCGTTTCAAATAAAATTCCCTTTTATTTTTAAAAGTTTGTCAACCATACGTTTAGATAAGTGCGGAAGCGAAAACAGTTTAGTAAAATAAGTAATGATGCGCAAACACAACGTGCCCAAACAAAAATGAAAGTAAATACGTTAAAAGTTTATAAAGTTATAAATCCCATGTGTGACACCATGCATGAACGTAGACGTGCTCCTTTCTAGCGACCTGCGAAAATATACTAAGTGTGTCAACATAAAGCTGATGAGTTCACAGTACGAGTAACAGTTGGAATTTTCATCAAGTGTATTAAAAATATCAGTTTTAAGCTTGTCAGGGGTAGCTAACCCGCTCAATGTAACTAAACAGTGGTTATTGGGAAACATATAGATGTTATAGTGCCTCAGCACTAGTGTCTATCAACACTAGTAAGAAATAGTGGTAAGAAGTTCATGCCCGTGACCCAAGCACCTCAGGCATGAGGTTGCTGCACAACCTAATAGCACTACTAACTAATACCTCGTTCGCCTTCAGTGATTAACCCAATAAAATAGTAAGGATTTTCAAGATAGAGTGTTTAGTTCAGAAGGGACAGTTAAAGTACAAAACTGATAAATGTAACACCCCAACCGATGGCGGAAACATCGGGATGTCACGTATTGATGATTGTTCAGTAGCTCATGGTGAATAATAAATTTCATTAAATGATTTAAATAAATTACATATAATTGTTCTACAAGAATTCATACATCAAAATGAATAATGCTATGCACACATCTTCAAGCATTAACTCAAATCTTCAAGCAAGTAGAACCTGAAACATGTTAAGTTTGAAAATATTTTGGGTCAACAAAAGTTGGTGAGAATACATAGGTTTTGATAACAATAGTTTGTACAACAATCACAGTTGTATGATGATAGAGTATGAGTCCGACATGTAACAATGCGTCTTTGTACAATCAAACCTTGTGTCGACTGATGACTAACTCGCAAGTTAGTTAAATGTTGTTACTGTTATCGATCATCCCTGAATTTATGCGGGGGGATAGGTTTGTCAGACCTATAGCGATATAATCTAAACAGGCGGCTTGATCATTGTTAATGATTGTACTGTGTCTTTTTTTTACAGTCAAATGATAGAATGATGATGTAATTGAATCACATGTAAGTATGAGTAAATGATAGTATAAAATGTTTAAACATGTTTCACCCCAAAAATAGTGAAAATAGAGAAAAGTGGCTATGTAAACTCACCTTAGCAAAATGTTATGTCTCGTGAAAAATAGAATATGTGTTGCCAACGATGTCAAGTATTACCCTATAATTAAGGTAACAAATATGTCTAAGTATTTCTAGTCTACAAATATATATTCTAGGGCTTCGAATTGGGAATAAGTGCTCGTTTGATTAATAAATAAAATGTTTGAATAATAAGAGAAATTTGATAATTAAATAAACAAAAGTCTTTTTTGTAAATTTTAAATTAAAGATGATCACAATAATAAGTTTAAAGTATGAAAATAATTTTTATAAAAATATTTTCTTAAATATAGAATATTAAATCTATTTATTACAAATTGTCAAAATATAACTTTAATATTTAAAAATATTAAAATTAAAGACTTATTAGATAAAAAAATTATATTTCTATCCCAAATAATTAGAAATAATTTATGTAAAATTTTGGTGCAAAAATATTGAAAAATGAATTTATTATGATTTATTTATGATTAAAACTAACAAAAATTGATTAAAAATATTAAATAAATGATTTTTCAGAAATAAAAATTATTTCAGTAAAGCTTAATGTTATAAAAACTCAGAATAATTTTTGTGGAAATTTATATAATGGTTTTGATATATTTATTATATATAATAAATAAAAGATTTTTGAAAAACTAAAAATTGTGTGATAAACTGAACCATTTGAAATGCATAAAATAAATTTTATAGGATTTATAAAGTTGTTTTGGTATTTAAAATGTATAACAACAGTTTAGAATTAAAAATATATACTTAAATCCATCAAAAAAAATTATGTGGTGGTTATGGGATTCGAACCCGAGTCTATGACCGGGTTGGGCTTAATCACAAGTGTGGCTACCACCAAGCCACACCCTGAGAACGAGTTTAAAGCATTCAGAAAATCTTTTATACATTAATAGATTCAAACCTTCTTCCCCAATCTAACCCTAGATTAATCTCCGGTTAATTGGACTCGAATACCACTGTTAAAATCCAATTAACTAGAGGGCTAATGCACTACCGAGTATTATGAACAGAATAGCATAGATAATTACTGAATTAACGAAGATTTGGAAGGTAATGGAGATGGCCGGAAGAACCTCGACGCCGGCGATCCAAAATAAAGCACGAGCAGAGTGTTTTAAACGGAAAGGAGAGTGGGGGTTGGTTTGTTGTCAAAATTCCGAGTGTGAGAGTGGTCTATTTATACTAAATGACAACGCATTTGAATTCTTGGTATTTTTGGTCTTGCCGGAATTCACGGGAATCACCATTAACACGGGTTTGACGAATTGAATGTGAGTTTAGGGGTGTTGGTCATAGACTGGAAGCACGCGGGACCATTAATTGTGATTGAGGAGCAGGAATGGGAACTGGCCGAACTTCCCGTTTTGACCGGTTGGTCAACCAGGCGAGGGGAAGAAGACAATGACTTGGGCCGGGTTGTTTTCTTGGGTTTGGGCTTGTCTGGGTGGGCCATCTTGTTTGATTGGGTTAAGAACCAACTAATCAGATTATCCATCTACATTATTATTATTATTATTATTATTATTATTATTATTATTATTATTATTATTATTATAAAGTGGTTAAAAAATAAAAGAAATATATATTTATATATATTGTTTTCAAAAATCATATAAGGAGTACATGGTGGGTAAAGTGGTGATTTTATTAATTCAAACATTTGAAAGAAAGATACGTGATGTTACAATAAAAGTGTGATCCACATAGGGAATCGAAAACCCGACCCACACAAGGAGTCATAGCATCCCAAAACCTGAAATGTAAAGGTAGTCCCAACTAGACTAGAAAAGTTTTATTTAATTTTGTCTCAACCAGAGACACATGCTTTCGCGAAAAGTAGTGAAACTCACCTTAGGTTGCGTGCTAAAAATAAACCGCAAGGATAGGAAACGTGGAAGACTACTCGCCTACCGATAACCTATCGAACACAAAGTTGCAAGTGTTTGAGTGTGGTTACACATGTGATTATCCTAACCCATGTACTCTACAATGACCTAGATGGCATTCCATGAAATTGTACTTGACACAATTAAACCATGCAAAACCCGTCAATCGTTGGTGATTACACTAATAGAAAAATACCCCTATCTTGACACACATTTAATGACACACGAGAATTCATGACACGCAAAAGCGCGTGTCATTAAAAAATCGTCGTCTTTTAAAAAAATGTTCAAACAATGACACTCTTTTTTGCGTGTCAACAATCTAATGTCAAGATTTTAAAAAACATGACACTATAAGAATTTAGTGTCATGTTTGGTGTCAAATATTTCACATTTTTCATTTCCCTCCACTCGCGCCCTCTCTCTCTCTTCCTCTATTATTGTGCAAACACACTAATCATCAAACACCCAACCCTTCTCTGCTAAAAAAAAAACCCAATCCTCTCTGCTAAAAAAAACCCAACCCTCGTAACCCTCTTCAGATGTGCCTCTGCAGATCGTAACCATCTTCTGAAGCCATCATAATCAAACTTCTGAACCCTCGTAACCCTCTTCAGAAGCCTCTGCAGATCGCTTCTTCAAGCTCGTAACCCTGTCGCGTCTTCAACTAATCAGGTTAGGGTTTATCTTATTATGTATTGTTTTTTAGTTATTATGGTTTATTGTTGAAATGTGATACTAATCAGGTTAGGGTTTATCTTATTATGTATTGTTTTTTAGTTATTATGGTTTATTGTTGAAATGTGATACTAATCAGGTTAGGGTTTATCTTATTATGTATTGTTTTTTAGTTATTATGGTTTATTGTTGAAATGTGATACTAATCAGCCATCATTTACAATGTCAGACCCACTTCAGTAACAAGCAATCGAACCCTAGCTCCTCACTTCAGCAATCGAACCTAGCTCCTCATTTCAGTACAACGCCAGTACCTTCTTCAAATGCTTCTGTTATATCAGAGGTACTTGTTTTTCTTTTAGCTAAATTAGTTGCATAAACAAGTATGTGTTATGATTTTTAAATCTGTTATATTATTAAATTGTTAAGACTTAAGAGTTCCTGTTATAGTAGGAGTGTTTTAAGAATTGGAACATTACTTGTTGCAGTGGACGTGGTTTAAAAAACGCAAGGCGCAATTTGTTTGTTTATATATTTCTTATAGGTTTTTAGCATCATTTACCCAAAATATACACATAATTATGCATTTATGCTCTATATATACAGTTTAGTATTTAAATACTTATATGTCATCATCATTATCATACTCGGTAAATCCTACCAATAGCAAAACTAGGGTCTAAGGAGGGTAAGATGTAGACACCTCTAGCAAGTTAGGAATAGAGCAGATGCTTCCAGTGAGACCCCCGACTTGACTAAATAACCTATATGGACAACCTAAAAAGCCTGCGATAAAACATGCTGATGCACAAATCCATCCCTAGTACAAAAAGCATGCCTCACACCTGCGCCTTTTGTATAGTGTTCGCCTTATGTCATCTGAAGCGGGTCCATTCTCTTAGACTCTTCGCTTTTCTAAAGCAAGATTCATGAATCATATTGAAGTTTGGATCTTCTCTGGATATATAACTGAATACTATTAATATAATCTGCTTGTTTTTATTGTTGTTTTTAATCTCCATCCAAGCCCTCATGAATTAGTAATATTGAAAATGGATTTGGAATTTGATAATAAGTTTGTTAAACTGTTATGGAATGGGTGATATGCTTTTGATTTAACTTTTCAATGGAAACACCGGTTATGATTAATATTCAATAATTGTTGAGTTATTTGTTTTTTATGTCATTTATGTATTGTTGAATGTGCTTACATGTGATGATTAGGGTGTACTGCTTTTTGCAGGTAAATCTGAACAAGATGTTCCGCTCTAAGCCTTGTTCTTTAGCCTTGCCGCCAGATTCCCCTCCGAGGATTGAGGAACCTATTTACAAGGGTCTCCGCCGTTTTCTCCTTAAAATGATGCTGTTCTATAGCAAACAAAGCAAGTCGATTAGACAAGCAAATGTTATTTACCGCCGTATTGTATCTCAAGCCGATAAACCTGCCATTTATGATGGTTAGTCTTTTATTGCACTCACATGATAAGATAGAATATTTTCCTAGAAACTACATTAGAGAGAGTTGGGAAATGAAGTATTAACACCATATCTACATTAATACAACAAACTTCTAGCTTTGGGTGGATAATTCAACAAGAATACATCTCCTGCTTGGGTGTACTTTTTTTCTTTATGATTACCTAGTGACCGTAACACCCCAACCGATGGCGGAAACATCGGGATGTCACGTATTGATGATTGTTCAGTAGCTCATGGTAATACATATGTTTAAATAATCCTTTATTACATTACAATATTGAATTACATTAAAGTCTACATCAAATTATCAAACAAAGCTTAAACTTCAAATATCTCCTCATGCTAACTCTAGACTTCAAGCATCAGTATTTCCTGTAGAGTTTGGAAAAATGGGGGGGGGGGTCAACTAGAAGTTGGTGAGAATACATAAGCCATGTTAAGCAAATAGTTTAAGTAAAAAGTTTAGCAATTCGTATGTCTATCGTAAATTTAAGTCTACATGAATAGTATAATATGTTGACATAATCAAACCTCCGACTAGTTTAGGTCCATCCCGTCATCTACGGTTCACCTTAGTAATATGTTGGAACGATAACAATCACCCACGTTACCTATGTAGGAGGTACACGTATCCGGGTGGGGTTGTCAATCCAATAGATCTATTATTGAGTATCGCCGGCTTGGCCATAGCTAATGATTATGTAATGTTGAAACTCGTTGAAACTCGTTGAAACTGTTGACTAATTCATGAGGCAATAAAGTTTACTACTAGACATGCATGTTGAATTGCTTAAATAAAATGTTGCAAGTATAAAGAATCGCATAAACATGGTTACGTAAACTCACCTGAAATTCACTGTGTAAATACTAGCAAGATAAAGTCCGAACTTGGATTAACTGAACTCTTGTGTCCTATTACAAGTAAAGGACGTCTTAAATTCTAATGTATATAAGCTTGTTTCGCATCTTAGTTGTAAAGATAGTTGATTCAACTACCTAGACTCGTATTGTAAACAATACGTGTCTTAATGTGTATAACTTAACGAACCGATTGTGCTTGGTTTAGTTTCTAGAAAATATATGTGAAGGTATAGTTATATATAATATATACTTTAGTATGATATATTCAGGATTTCACGACTTGAGACTAGTTGTAAAAGGAGCATTTAGACTAGTGAAAATAATGTACGCGTAACATGATTCGCGTTTTAGTTTGTTTGAAGACCAGATAATATATGCATTATGTTTATTTATGCACGCTTTTATATCATGACGAAATAAAGTTTGAATAGCGTCTATTTGTAAAGCATAGCTTCTTTTGTATGAAATAATAGGTTTGACCATCCGATACGTTTCTTATATTTATAAAAAAAATTGGGCAGAGTTTCCTCTGTTTTTGTAAGAAACCAGACAACGCAAGTCGTCTATTTTATCCCAAAACAACAATAGACCAAACAAAAACCAATACAATTTATAGTCTTTAAACGCGACAAAAAGTTCAAGTTATCAAGATTGTAATAGACGAGAACTATATATTTTGAACAAGTAACATACATATATATAGTCCGTTTTCAAAACATGTTACTCAAATTTATCAACGCTTTAGAAACTCTAGATACTATATGACTCGCTTAATGTTGTGCTTGGATATATTCGTATGTATGTTTCAAACAATTTAATAGTTAGTGTCGTGAACATGTTCATAAGTATATCTATTTATACATTTAACTATTTTATCGCCTCATCGTTACATTAGCCACTTTATACACATAAGTCGGTTCGGTTCGTTTGGTCCTTTTAGAATAAGTATTTATACACAATATACACGAAAATAAATAAATAAACAATAAAAAAAATAAACTAAGATCGTGGCGCGCGTTATACCTTCCCGATATCTGATCTCGCGAATCAACACGTAACTCGTCCCGCACCGCGTGTCGACTAGTTAGTCCATGACTGACCGGATGTGACCCAGGTTAACTGCCGTTGACCAGGTTTGACCTGGTCAACTCGTATTTGACCAAGACTCGGAGAAAACGAACAATAAATCGGGATCAAACCTCACGTAAACCTGACCCGAAAGAGAAAGAAAAAAATTATGTGAGATCTGTTGCTGCTACTTTGTTTATTTGCGGCCAGTCACCACCGTGACACCCTAGACCCAGCTATAAAGACCACGCCGGAAAACCTCAACAACCTCCAAAACAACTCATGGCTGTGGACATGAAAACCGGCCCACCTTCATGACCTGACGAACCCAGTGACCAGACCCAGCAACAAATCCAAGGCTCTTCCCATCGCTGCTGTTGCCGACAGGGAAGGGTGGTGGGTGCTTGGTGGAGGCGGCCGCAGGTGAAGAGAAGAGGGAGTAAGAGGTAGGCGGTGGTTCAGGTGATGATTGTTGGCGGCGATGGTGGTCAGCGGCGCTGCCGCGTTAGGTGGCTAAGGGGGTGTTCGGGTGGTGGTAGTGAAGCCTGTCGTCGTCCCCGTCGTGCCTTACAACTGACGCCGCCACAGCCACCCAAGGTGGTGGCCGGCGGTTTAAAATGAGAGGGAGGAGAGAGACCGATTGAGGGAGGGAGGGTTGTGTTAGAGAGATTATGTTAAAAGGGAGAGGGAGATGTGTAGGAAGGCATATTGGAGAAGATGAAATGTAGTGGTGGCTAGGGTTTGGAGGTTGAAGATGGGTTAAGGAGTTTAAATAATAATTAGGTAGGGTTAACTAGGTGGAAGGTTACCTCGTGTACGAATCCGTTAAATCGTGTCTCTCATTAACAGTTCAACTCGGTTAAGCACTTAAATAATTATAATACGTAAACTATTTATAATAACCGACATAAAATGAGTATTTGGACCATATGTAGATGTCTATAGTCGCGTTAAAATTTTAAAAGGATAAGTGTCGGTCAACTAGTATGTTATTGCTTAAAACGCGTTATTTGGCAATTTCAAATAATTAACTTTATTAATAAATATGAATGTATTTCTTGTTAACAGGATATTATTGTTAACGAATTTAAACTGTTACACGAATATATAATATAATATTTTACAACCTTAAAAAAATAGCAGGGCGTTACAGTGACTACTAACTAAGGTTATGTAGTGGGGGTTTAGGTTATCTACATTCGTTGTTGATTCGGTTAAATCAGGGGTTCTTGAGGTAAGCGTTGGGCTGTCTAGATCAATGCCTCGGTTGCTTTGTACAACCTTCTTCCGTCCATCGGTGCTCTAGCTGAAGGCGAACACACGCCAGGAGGCAAATCCATCCATCAATGCTCAGGCTCAGGCTTAGGCTGAAGGTATTATATATGCTTAGATAATTTTTTTTCTTCATATTTCTCTAATTTTTTGTCTCTTTGTTTTGGTTCTTTTTGTTTTGCTAGACCCTATACAAATCTGAATCGTTAACCAAATCGCACTCTCTGAGCTTCGATTTATCCGTCAAAGGGACCATCGTCTTCTCGTGGCGATCCCCGTGGCGGTCCCCGTGGCCTGAGGATATTAGTAGATATGGTGCTTATTCAGATCTTATGTTTTTTTAGTTTAGATAGTGATATTGATGTGTGTTTGTATAGTATAGCTACTGATCCTCCGGTTATTAGTTTGATTGGGGTTATTCGGATTGATCCGGATGCATATGATCCGGTTTTGACCGAGAATGATAGTTTGGTTTTAGTGAATTATGGTAGGTTGACGTGTGGGTCGAATCAGTGGGGGCCGGGGTTTAGTAACGATACGGATATGTTTGGTAGGGCGTGGCAGTTGGATGCTAAGTTCAGGTCGAGTTTAGTTGGGATTAAGTCGGTTACGTCAGTTAGAGATGTGAGTGGGACTGGTGTAAGGCCGAATTATTTTCCAGCTAAGTTGTATGAGTCGGTGGTGACGTTGGTTGGAAAAGGGAGTTCGGAGTATAACTTGCATGTGGATGCGAAATTGGATTATCTTGTGTGGCTGCATTTTGCGAAGATTGATGTTAGTGTGAATGGGAAGGGGAAACGAGTGTTTGATGTGGTTATAAATAAGGAAAATGTTACGAGGATTGATATATTTAAGGAGGTTGGGAGTTTTGCTGCGTATAGTTATTATTATGTGGTGAAGAATTTGAGTGTTGACACTTTGGTTGTGAAGCTTGTAGCTTTGTTAGTAGAAGAAAACTTTGAGTTATGTTGATAAAAAAAATAGAAAAGGAAACAATGTTGGATTAACTATATTCTATACATAATGTTATGTTGTTTTTAAGGGTAGAAAACATTCACCTGATCTTTGGCGTCCTGTATTGTGTTTTGAAAATGCCAACTTTAGAGCTGTGAAGATGGTTTCTCAGGAGTTCCTGGCTAATAATTTAATGCATATTAAGATGCAACTTTGGTCTATGAGGTAAAAATATTGCATATATCCGTTTAAGCATGTGGTAAAACTATATGAAGCATGTTTTCTCACTCTAAGGGCCATATGTTCTTTGAATACAACTTAAATTACTTGATGACTTGAATTTCATATTGTTACCTGTTTGTTTAGACTTATGTAAATCTTGATTTGTCATCTCTGTTCTTTTACCGTTGCGATAAAATACGGTGGTTATGGTGATTTTGTTGGTATGTGAATGATGTCCATGACTTAATAACTTTCTCACTCTAAGGGCCATATGTTCTTTGAATACACTATTATAGTGCAGGACTGGTTATCACTGAAAGAGGGCGGGCAAACAGTTAGCATAAACTCAACAACCATGAGCTTTGTGTTTCGAGGATCCAGGGGAGACATAGAAACCGGGTTTCCTGTATTTTCTCCGAAAGTCGTATTGTGGTATATCATATTCTTTCCATTTGTTTTTTCATGGAGCTAATTTCATTGAGACTTTTGAGCATACACAAATAAAACCATCATGTTATTCTAACTATGTAGTTTTTTTGGGATGCTATTGTTGGCGAATCTATGCACATTAACCTGTTAATGCAAATTTCCATGCGTTTCTTGTCACATGTACACGTGGGCTCTTAGTTTTTTTTTAAATGCTTGCTTATTTTGTAAATCGTATTGCCACTGCCGCAACTAATTGATTGACGCCGTCGCAACGCGCGGCAGGTTAAATACCTAGTTCTTTTAATGTGCAGTGTCTGTGTCAGCCGGGGTTCACAGAATGTGGTTATTATGTAATGAAATTCATGAAGGAGATCGTTACGGACGGACTTGGAATATTGGACAATGTAAGTTGATCGAGTCAAATTCTAGTCACTTTTGTTTTCTTGAAACTAAAACCATCGCGAACCTTAACCTTTTATCTTATTAATTAATTTAATTGTGTCTCAGGTCGGGGGAGGAGTGGAGGCTTACTCGGATGCGGATATTGATTATGTTCGTGAAGAATGGTCGGGTTATGCCTCGACCTTCATTTTCAAGTTATGATCCGTATGTTTAGGCTTACTCATCGACTACTGTAATGTATTGATACAATGTTTTTGTAACCCTTTGTGGTAGAATTCGACATAATTGTAATGGGTTTTTTGGTGGTATAATATATGCAGGTTTATTATTAAATTTATTGTTTTTGTAATTATAAATAAAAAATAATTCCAGGATATTATTCGTTTTATAGAAAAAAAAAATTTAGGTAAAAAACCATGACACGCAAAATGACTGTCATAAAGGTGTGTCATAAATTCATGTGTGTCATAAATGCATGTAAAAAATTTTCGTAAATGAGTGTCAAGAATGTTTGTCATTAAAGAATGTGTCATAAATGCGTGTCATAAAGGAGTGTCATAAACGCGTGTCATTAAAAGATGACACGTGCCTGCATGTCTTAAAAATTTAATGACATGTTCTTCCTTGACACTTTGCTGTGTGTCATAAATACCCTTTTATGACGCGCAATGCGCGTCAAGATAGGGGTATTTTTCTAGTAGTGTTAGTATATGATGCAACATGTTAAGACTTTCAACACAACTAGTTCTCATCACACATTACATACAATCAACCTATCATGTCATCTAAATCATATAAATAACATGTACACATGTTCTCATATAGAATTTCACAACTTATAACTCGATAACACACTCAAATCATCACATAAACAATATCTCTCAAACCTGTGTTTTCTGGATAGATTTTAGGTTACGGAAATCAATTTTTATAAAATACCAAATCAACTCTTCAAGTCCCCAAAATTTTACAGAGACTTCCCATAGGTTTATACGTGGCTCTACTATTTTTATTTCTTGTCAAAAACACATCAAGATTTTATGAAAAATAATTTAGTCCAGCCACCTCAGAAAAAGCGTGCTGTTGACAGCAGCTTACATAAAAATTCATTAAAAATCATAGACTCATCCAAACGGGATGAATCCAATTGGAAACGCTTTAATATTCATAGACTCAACTTCTGTCCAAATTTCACGATCAACGGATTTGTAAAACTCAAGTTACACCCCTTTACATTTGGTCCATTTTTCACATCCGAAAATCTAATTATACCTTTAAACTTATAAAATCATGAATACATATCAAAACAAGTCCAAAACGCATGATTTTGGACTTTTTGAAAAGCTAACATCATAAATTATTTTCTAGTATCAGAAAACAATCAGATTAAATATGTTAATCACTGTATAACAGCCCTACAAGTTGCTATAACAAATCTGCCAGAAATTAGAATTCTCATAACATGATTCTCATAAACCCTAATCATTCTCAATAACCCATAATTATATAATAAACTCATATTAACACAATAAAATCCATATTATCACGTTTAAACCCATGTATTTACGTACAACATACCCTAGATATGATTACTATCAACAATACTCATCAACATTCATAACAAACATTCAAGACATCTGACTAACAATGATTTGCGATTTTTATATAAGTAGTTTTTAGGGTTTTTAAACTTTTCAAGTATTATGATTTATCATACAATACATAAAACATATACCTTGCAATGCTAGAATCCTTAGAACCTCAAGATTGCACCCGAAATAACTTGGATTAGTGATGAAAATGGATGAAAGATTGAAAGTGAAGGTGATGGTGGTGTGCTTGGTTGTTCACGGCGCAAACAAGTAGGGTTTGTGTTTTATTTTTATTTTTTATAAATAATAATACACTATGGGTTAGTTATGGGCAAGGTTTCAGGTTCTAGGGATTTTTATCTGATAAGTGAGCCCGTTAACAATATCTAACTCCCGAGACTAGTCCTGTCAATATTAATCATAACAACCCTTATAAAACTACTGATTTATCAATTCATTATTATGTCTGTCATAAATATACATATCTCGCAGAGTTTACGTACAAGTTAACTAATACGTAGTAGTTCACATAAACATGCAATTCACATACATGTGTTACTTCACATTCATCAATACTCACTTGTCATATAATCATGCATGCCTAATAAATCACCAACGTTCGGGATACAAGACGCGTGTGTGTCAAGACAAGGATTTTCCTAACTATAACATACGTTAATGTCACCTAACATATGTTATTGTTACATAACATCCTGAAAGACCTGTTCAACTAACCCTAGCTAAGTGTTTAACCACGTATGATCATGGAAATTAACTAGAGTTCAGTAAAAGAGTTAACTTGAAAATGCGGGGTGTCACATATACCAATTGAAAAAACACATAAAAAAGCACAAAAAACGTATTATATTTGAGGTACCTCGTTACTAAAAAGAGTTTATGTCTAGACGTATACCAACTCGAATTTATACTGACACGTAGATAAAAGTATGCACATAAAAAGTTTGTTTTTTAAAATTAAATGAAGGTAAGAGGTAAAGTCGAAACTTTCGAATCGAGGAGGTCACAATGACATTTACAAAGTTTTAAAACATGACAAATTAGTTCTTTAAAAATAATTAGCGAACACAATTTATTAAAAGAGAAAAGTTAATTAGTAAAAATATTAATAGATCAAAAGCATATATTATATATGGTAAATGGGTAAAGTTAGAATATCAAAAAGTTGAGGGGTTAATTTGTAAACCTTGTAAAATGGAGTAGTAGTCTATGGGCTAAAATTACCATTTATAAAATAAAAGCTAAGGGGTGATAGAGCAAAATAACAAAGAAGGGATGCAAAATAGAAAAAGGAAATAAAAGCAAAGGAGTGAAAGTGTAGAGTAAAAAAATAAGGGGTGAAAGTTAAAAAAATGCACCAACATTAGTATATAAGATTGATAGAATGTTAAATTGGTTTAGTCGATTTTGTTAAATTCTCAATATAATTTTGGTCAATATACGTTTGCACATTTGTTGCCTTTGTCCTTGTCTTAGAAGATATGGTAGCACGGTCCGTTAAACAAGAAGACTCTTTGAAACATGGAGATATCATCCAAAGGATCTTAAATGAGAGTTGACCTCTCCGTATAGATAACAAACTATTCGTAGCTCATGAATTATAACGTAAGCAAAAGTGAATGAGCAGTCAAACGTAGACGTGGTCATCTAAGATAAACTTCTCACTAGCATCAATGTGGCTTAATCCTTCCTTAATTCAAATCTTATGGTTAAATTCAGTAATGGCTCTATTTTCTATTAATCCTAAATATTTTTAGTGAATTTCATAGGGTAGACATCTATTAAGGATAAAAATTTGTGTCTTCACTATATGAGACATGTACTTACTATAATTAAGTGATTGTTGGTTAGTTAAGCATATTTATTATCTCAAAGTTTATCATATGAATTGTTGGATTGTTTGTATCCTAAGATACAAATGTGTATCTATAGTCCTAGTTAGTAAGAACTTTGATAATAAGCAAAGAACTTCTCCATTAAAGATACAAGTGATATACACCTTTTACATCAAATAAATATGTTACAACAAATATACATTTTCTCTAATATATAAAAATATTCATACAATACACATTTACCTAAAAATTAACATATTGCATACATGGAAGTTAAAGTAGATTAATATAGGTGTAGATACATCCGGTTACGCCGACAAGGAAAATGTGGGCAGAGTCAAACAACACAGGTGTAACCAAAAGTGGAGATGAATGGGAGAGTTCAAAAACTTGTGTAAATATGGTGGAACATATTCATTATGAACAAACTTAAACCATGGCTAATGAGGCACGTTTGATTTGTATTTCACATAGTTGGAAACTGCATTAGGTGTGATAAATTGAAGAGGAATGCATTTAGTGGTAATGGCCCTTGTGCAAAGGTGATGCATTTGGGATGTTGTGGGAGAGAAAAAGAATACAAAGAATAAGTTACACATGTAAAGAATGAGAGAGAAGAAGTTGAGCAGCCAATGTGAAATAGACAGAGATGCATTTGGGGTGTTTTCTAATTTAAGATGGTAGTAAACCCATAACTATATTTCTAGAAGCAAACACATGGCACTCAAACTTATACTTATATGCTATTGTACTTCCACTGTGCCTACAAGTACATTTCTAGGGACGAACTATTCTTGTTAAGTCATGAATATATAGTGGTGCAAAAACTAAAAATTGCTTTCTAACGTAAGTCAGCTCATAAACCCACTTACGAACCATTTAACACACTCATTACAATATGCCAACCCGGTTATATGAATAACAGGTCCGACCCTAGGTGTGGGCTACAACTCGGGACCCGGTATGTATGTATGTATGTATGTATGTATGTATGCATGCATGTATGTGTATTCAACGCATAAAACTCTTGTTAGTTATATTGAAAAAACCTTTTTAATTTAATTTAAAGGTCTCAAGTTCAAGGCTTGTCTCTAGCACCAATATCATATTATTTTTAATTCATTCTCTTTTTACCGAAACTTTGGTCCCATTTTTTAATTCATTATGTCTTTACCCAAATTTTGGTCCCACTCTTATACAACCCGCAAACCTCTTTACATGTTACAAACCATTAAACAGTTTGACTAGTACACATGAATGTGTTACACGATTATAAGTGTGTTCAGGTCTGGGTTAATGTATAAGACACATATAACTATATGTTTTATGTTTGGTTCAATAATCTAAAACGTTAAGACAAACTCATCGACACATAAATCAAACACAAATGTTGCCTTCAATTATTTTAGGGCATTATTATGTTCTCTGTGTGTGTATATATATATATGCATTTTTCTATACTTTATATAAATACATTTGTTTGATTTTAGGGCATTATTATGTTGTATACTAGCAGGAGCCCACACGTTGTGGCGGGGCTGTACTGTGTTTGGCGGTTGTGTTTAGTCAATCATGCTTTAAATTATACAATTATATGATAATGTGTAACATGCGATAAGAGGATATATAATTTTAATATGAAATAGTGTAGACATTGTAGTAGAGTAAAACGTTAACTTGTAATAAATATCATGCAATGTAAAAGTAACCCAAAGTGTAAAGATGACACCATAGAGTTCTCTATATACAAAGACATAAGTGAAAAATAATGATTAAAAGAAATAATTCTGAACACAATATATATATATATATATATATATATATTGAAAGCACGCGTGAAAATATAAAGTGATGCAAGAAAACATTGAAAACTCAAAGCAGAAGAAAATATTTCAGTCCTAGATAAATAAATAAAAAGTAGTTAAAAAGTACTCTAAATGAAGCCAACAAAATGAAGCATGGCCTTTAGCCTGGAAACAATTAATGTTAGGTTGTGTCATATTGCTTGCGCATGTCTATTGTATTATCCATATTGACTATCCATCATTCCTCGGGCACTCAATCAGTCTCGATACGTAGTTGTGGATTGTTGTTGGGGGCTGGTGTGAAAATTGGTATATGAGTTTCCTTTGACATAGGTTCTTGATCATCAAAATATTGTGAGTTGGCTTTGAAATATATTAATAATACTAGTGGGGTGCCCGCGCGATGCAGCGGGAAACATAACACTTAGGTTGGTGATTTATGGATGCATAGGATGATTCAGGTTGAACATGAGTTATAACTCTACACTTTGATGCGGTCGTGCCTCTTTTAAAATGAATATTATTATTTCATAGTAAGATAGAGTAAAGTTGCATCAAAGGAATAACTTTGAACCATTTAGTTTACCAATATAACAGTCTACTACAAATTGTGTCATATTTTCATTATACGTATTGTGACACCCGGCATGTTTGGGTCAACATTTTATAAAAATATAAGTCTACCTTAGCGAAAAACATTTATTAAACATACTTGACGGGGTCAGTAGAGTCAGAACACAGTCCGTATTGTCCAGGGTACAATGATTCGGGAGATCATTGGGTTAGTCACACACACACACACACACACGATACGAGTCCTGTTGTTGGTGAATTACATAAACCAATTAAGTGTATGTGTAGACTAATTGTCATATGGTGGATTATATGCTTAGATGTGTTTTAAATGATGTATAGGTTGCATGCTCGTATGTTAGGGTGCGTTAAAATGCGTTAAACACGACAAATTGGAAAACTAGAAAAACTTGAGTCCTGGTTCGACCAATCGAATGGGCGAACCTGGACAATACTCCTCGTTCGACCCTTGTAAAAGGGGCGAACTTGGGATATGGAATTGAAAGAATTTCATTCGACCAAGTCAGGGTACGTTCGACCCTGTGAAAGGGTCGAAGGATGGTACATTCGCCCAGGTAAAAGGGGCGAATGTGGACATAGTATAAATACCACACTTTGTCATTTTTCACCATTTCACAAACCCTAAACATCTCTAAACACTCTCTAGCAACTTTAAACATTGGGGAAGGAGTTTTTGCCCTTGTTTTCTATAATCTAACCTACAAACATCTTCTACACAAAGATCCAAGGTGTGTTCTTCATTCTAAATCAATTTTAAAGCATTTCAATTCATTTTCATTAAACCCCAAGAGTCCAGATCTGATTCAAACATGTTTTCATGAATAAAAACCTTCCTAATATCTTTCTAAACAAAACCTATTCATAAATAATGAGTTTTCATACAAAATAACATGTGTTAATGGTGTTTTATGTGATGTTATGCATTGTTTGATGATTGATTGCTGTATAGATGTTATGACAATGATCTAGGACTGTTATTGATGATGATTTATGATTGAGATAGGTTACAATTGATTATTGATGATGTTATGTACATTTTGGGGATTTTGGGTTAAATCTAGGGCTTGTTCATGATGATAGTGATAAGGATATGATTGGGGGGTTTATTGTTCATGATAATCAGAGTGTATTAAGTTGATTATTGATTGATTTCATTAAGTTTCCTAATTGGGTAAAGATTGCATGCGTTTGATGTGACATCTCCATAATTTGCGATTTCGGGTAACTTGTAAAACGGACGGATTTCGGGATAAAATTGGTAGGGTTATGTAGGAATATGTTAATGATAGTTGACTGCTGTGATTGGTAATGTTTCGTGATGTTTACGGACCGTTTAGATGCGTTTTGGTGCGTTTTATAAAATGCTGATGAAAACGGGTGAACGTGGAATAAAATTGGTTCGAATGGGCGAACGTGGAACAAAACATAGGAAAAACGGGCGAATGTGGAAAAACGGGCGAACGTGGGAAAAATGGGCGAATGTGGGAAAAATGGGCGAACGTGGGAAAAACGGGCGAACGTGGCTCAAACGGGCGAACGTGGAACATAATGTGGGAAAAACGGGCGAACGTGGCTCAAACGGGCGAACGTGGAAATGGGAAAAACCACATTCGACCATCTGATGTCCGGAACGAGATTTTTGATGCAAACTAAGTGTTTTATGCTTGAAACTTATGTGTTAAACTTATGTGCATGACTAATTGATGTAATGGGTCACCAACGGGATGTCGGGTCGGTCTGGGATGTCCGGTTAACGTTTAAACACACTTTTTAACACACGTAGTCAAGATCTGGACAATCGGGGACTAGTTAGCCTTCGGGTTAATAGTCATCACACTTATGTAAACTCATTGATAGGTTGTCATTAGTTGGGATTATCATACACGTGTTGGAATTCTAGTTATCAGAAGACGCACTCTAAGGTGAGTTTCACGGCCCCTCTTTTATACACTTTTCTCTCGGGGGAGAAGCATGCCACACGTTTTAACAAATACAACGTTTATGCTTTTGAAACACAACGCTTTTGAAACACAACACTTATGAAACGCAACGCTTTTGAAACATGACGCCTTTTGGGAATGTGACTCTTTTAAGAAACGTGACACGTTTGGCACTTGGCATATTTAACATTGGCACTTGACACTTTTAAACATTGACACTTGGCGCTTGGCACTTATTTACTATACGACGAAACCTAAGTCCTATTGAAACCATGAATGTGCGGGGCACAACGGGGGAAATGTGGATAGATCTATCGGGCGTGACGAACCCCACCTGACGGCTGGGAGCCGGGCGGGTGCATATTGTCTCTACTTGACACTTGGCACATGGGCAGCAACTCGAGCAACGTTTGTCAGTAATGGTTTTAGCAACACAGTCGTAGTAGTAAGGGAACGTTTGTTATTTACTTAGAACTTTTGCACACTTGGCACTTTATGAGAAATCGCTTTACACATGTAAACGTTTACGAACTTAAAACCTGTGAACTCACCAGCATTATATGTTCACGTCTTTTTGGCATGTTTTCTCAGGTCGCTAAGGTAGCAGCATTGAGTATAGGCGCACGGAGTCTCACGGCGTCTAGGGATCACATGCATGTTTTGTTAAACATTTCAGACTTTGAGTTTTACTTTTAAGTTGTAATAATACATTTTGCTTCCGCTGTGTTAGAACGGTTTTGAAACTCAATGGTAGTTTACGTCGTTTTCTTATCATATAGATGTCGTTTATTGTGACCGTTGACTTGGATCCTGGTGTGTCACGCGCCTCGCGGTAAAACCCCGCATGTGGAAATTTGAGGGTGTGACAGATTGGTATCAGAGCCACTCCTGTGCCGTTCGGGAAGATGGGTGCACACCTCATCAGGGACGATGAGACTCTAACAGGGGGTGAATGTGACACCCCAGGAACACACCACATCAGGGACGATGAGACTCTAACAGGGGGTGAATGTGACACCCCAGGAAAATCCCACATCGGCCGTGGCCAGGAGAGATTCTTGGTTCATAAGTAATGTCTTGCCTCTTAAATCACCAACGCGTTTTGGGGCTTAATGTTAGTGGATGAGAGGAGAACTCCACAGTTAAGCGTGCTCAGGTGGGAGAAATTTCAGGATGGGTGACCTCCTGGGAAGTCTCCACTTGGACAACCAAAAACAAATCCGTGAGCTCTGGATGGGCAAAGCGGACAATATTTGTAACATCGCCAAATTTCCAAATTATAATACGTATAATGTGCCTAAGTTTTATTTACCGACCACACAACTTATATATATATACATATATATAATAATAATAATAATAATAATAATAATAATAATGAAATATATATATATATATATATATATATATATATATTAGAGTTGGTTTTAGACATTACATTAACCATCCATCTCTAAACCAACCCAACACCAAACCAAACCATAACTAACCCAAACCCAATCCAAACCCTTTAATAATTCAGCCCACCAGACAGTAGGCCCAACAGCTCAAGCCCAAACCCCCCTCCTCTTGTATCTGTTTAAAAAAAAATAATAATAAAACCCTGCTCTAGCCGGGTATCGAACTTGAGACGTGCCAAACCCAACCACGCGTGCACAACCACTGAGCCATAGCTCGTTTCTTGATCTAAACCCAAACCCCTTTATATTTATCCCCTCTTAATCGCAGTTTCCTTTCTTCCCCTTGGCTGTTACGAGCAGCAGCAGAGAATACCAACATTTAACCAAAGTCAAACCCAACCGTTGACCGAGTTATAGGACTTGATTTTGGAAACCAATTCACGATTGATTCATGTTAATGGCACAATAATTTCGCACGAAACAAGCTCATCAATCACACGATTTCAAGCCTAATCACGCGAATAATTTATGAACGAGTCAAACCTTACCAAAACGTCCACCCGAGCTTCACCCTATAAATTGAACACTTCTCCTTGTCCTAATTACACCGATAAACATCCCTCAACCTCCAATTTCTATTACTGAATCATCATTCAAAACAATCGTGCACGTGTTGACTTTTCTGTTGACTGGGCTATATATACAATTTCGTGTTTGTAAGTCCTATTTTTTAGTGGGTTTTGATCTTCGGCAATCACACAACAATAACCCTATGATTAATTGGGTTATTGTTGTGTGAATCAATCTATTGGAAAATTAGGGCTCGAATGTGTAGGATTTGGGGAAGAACACGCGTCAAGTATATATATTTATATATTTCAGTACATAAAACATCACCAATTGATCTATAGATCAGTTGGTGTGACCATTTTATCTCAAACCCGAACCGGCCAGTAGGCCAGGGTTCGAATCCCATCAGCAACATCTTTTCTTTCATTTTTTTTATTACAACACTTTATATATATACCATTTATATCTTATAAATTCATTTTAAAATACTAAAACACTTTTATAAATTCTACAAAAATTATATTATGTTAATCTGATGAAAAAGTTCAACACCCAATTTTTAATTTTCAAAAATTTATTTATTTAATATATATAATAAATAAATCAAGTTTATTCCATTTTATTTATAAAAATCCATTAAAATATCAAAACAATCTTTTAAATTTCCACAAAAATTATCCTAAGTTTTTATAACATTAAACTTTTCAGAGATGATTTTTATTTCTGAAAAATCATTTATTTAGTATTTTTAATCAATTTTTGTTAGATTTAATCATAATTAAATCATAATAAATTCAATTTTTATTATTTTTGCACCAAAATTTTATACAATTTATTTTTATATATTTAGAACAGAAATATAATTTTTAAAATAATAATTCTTTAATTTTAGTATTTTTGAATATTAAAGTTAAGTTTTGGCAATTTGTAATAAATAGATTTAAAAATCTATTTTAAAGGAAATAATTTTGCAAAAATTATTTTTATACTTTAAACACATTATTGTGATCATCCTAAATTTAAATTTCATAAAAAAATTTTTGGTTATTTATTTACTAATATTCTCTCATTTATTAAACAATTTTCACATTAATCAAGCAAGCGTTTATCCCCAATTCGAAGCCCTAGAAACTTATACATTTTTAGGATTGATAGACTTAGACATATTTATTACTTTATTATAGGGTGATACTTGATACATTTGGTCAACACAATTATCCAAATTTCTCAACAGATATAACATTTTACCAAGGTGAGTTTTACATAGCCCCTTTTCTATTTATCACCGTTTTTGGGGTGAAACATGTTACAACATCATTTATGCAATTCAATCATCAATGTGTCTATGTGTTTTCTATGTTGCATTATGTCTTGAGCATGATTAGAGTAAGCACCATTCTAGCATAATCATTAACTCCGTACAAGCCGGCGGTATACATTGATAGATCTATTGGACTGACAATCCCACCCGGATACGTGCCTCCTACAAAGGTAGCGTGGGTGTTTGTTATCGTATAACATATTCAAGTGGACCATGAGCGTATGGTATATATCATATTATAACAGTCATCAGGGTTGATTATGCACTCGATTTATTTCTAGTATGTTCTCACATATGGACTAGATTGACATGACACATGAATTGCACAACATTTTTATTCAATTATCAAAAACCTATGTAATTCTCACCAACTTATGTTGACCCAAAACATTTTCAACTTAACATGTTTCAGGTTCTATTTGCTTGAAGATTTGATTTGATGCTTGAAGATATGTGTATAGTTTTATACAATTTGATGTACAAATTCTAGAACAATTGTATGTAATTCATTTAAATCATTTAATGAAATTTATTATTTACCATGAGCTACTGAACAATCATCAATACGTGACATCCCGATGTTTCCGCCATCGGTTGGGGTGTTTCAGATTGGTATCAGAGCCTTGGTTATAGGGAATTAGGTTATTAGAAAAATAATCTAGTCTATAACCATAGGATTTAACAAGTACTTGCTTCTTTTGCTTGCTATTCTCTATCTCCTACTCCTTATCTCTACTTTCATCCCTACAAGAAGGTTGCTCTCCATCACTGGATCCACTCTTAGACTAATAAGGCAAAATCCTCAGGTTTAACCTGAACCACCTTGAGATCTCGTCGAAGTTCTAGATTTTAATAACGAACACGTGCAATCTGGAAGGGTGAACGCCTGTATTCTGAGTCTTCTGTCTAGGCTGGCATTGCGCATATATCCCAATCAGACGAGGGACCCGGATGCCTACCTGGGAATTCTCGGGATGAGTGTTCACTTATAGGCTAAAGCATGTCTTCATATGTTATTAGAATTTAGAATCTTTGATAAGTCAACGTTTCCGTTTATTCGTTTTAATTAATGAATAAATGATTACATTCCTTATATTACCTCATTCATTTCATGTCTCATTGAGACTTCATTGTGTTCCTTACAGATCATGTCTCCACGCCACAGCACTCGCATTAACAGTGGTGACAATCATGAAGAAGAGAGCAGCAACCACAACCACAACCACAATACTAACCACAACAATGGAGGTGACGCCCAACTAGCTACGATTATTTCTCAACAATTGGCACAACAAATCACAACCCTGGTTTCTAACTTGTTGGCTCAAGTCATCCCAATGAATGGGAACAACAATGGAAATGGAAATGGCGTTGGAAACCACGAAAGGAACAGGACCTTAGTTCGGAAAGGCGAGAAAACAAGTATTGTGGCCGCAGTAACTACCAAGAACCAGAAGCGTAAGACCAGGAATCCTAATGTAAACCTTACTACACAAGTCTCTAACAAGAAGCCTTATACAAGAAACTTTCCATTGTGTAACACATGCAACCGACATCATCCCACTGTTTCAGCATGTCGCGTGTGCACCAATTGTGGTAGGTATGGCCATCTGGTCAACACATGTCGCGAGACCCCAAACCCTAATGCCAATCAACCCACCAACCCTGCTCAGGCTGATAATCCTAATCGCTACAACTATGGTCAATGCTATGAATGTGGGAACCCAAATCACTACCGTAACCGATGCCCTAAACTAAACCGAGATCAAGACCCTCCAGCTACTTAACAGCAAGTCCCACCATTTAAATGTTGTTGCTTTCAATTCTATGTAATGGCGCTTTTTCAAGTAATAAATTCAAGTATTATCATAACATCTGTGTGCATACTTGTCTGAATGTGAACTGATTGCTATATCTATGATCATACTTGCTTACTTGTACGACAGTTAGTTGACTACCAAACAACCAGCTTAACGATTGGTAGAGGTCATCATGTCTTTTCAACAGTCGGGAGAGGCCCTACCACCTCCTCAACGACTGGTGGGGACTATCAGACCTGCTCAACAATCGGTAAAGTCATAAAAGGACGCAAAACCCTAATGTAAGGTAAATTGGTAATTACGGTCCGGAACGTAATCATGAATTTACAGGTACGATAAGGTAGTGTGAAATTTTATCAAGGTTTCCGGTGGTTGACCAATTGTAAACCTAGTGTTCCTCTTAACTTCGGGACGAAGTTCCTAAAAGTAGGGGAGACTGTAACATCGCCAAATTTCCAAATTATAATACGTATAATGTGCCTAAGTTTTATTTACCGACCACACAACTTATATATATATATATACATATATATAATAATAATAATAATAATAATGAAAATATATATATATATATATATATATATATATATATATTAGAGTTGGTTTTAGACATTACATTAACCATCCATCTCTAAACCAACCCAACACCAAACCAAACCATAACTAACCCAAACCCAATCCAAACCCTTTAATAATTCGGCCCACCAGACAGCAGGCCCAACAGCTCAAGCCCAAACCCCCCTCCCCTTGTATCTGTTTAAAAAAATAAATAAATAAAACCCTGCTCTAGCCGGGTATCGAACTTGAGACGTGCCAGACCCAACCACGCGTGCACAACCACTGAGCCATAGCTCGTTTCTTGATCTAAACCCAAACCCCTTTATATTTATCCCCTCTTAATCGCAGTTTCCTTTCTTCCCCTTGGCTGTTACGAGCAGCAACAGAGAATACCAACATTTAACCAAAATCAAACCCAACCGTTGACCGAGTTATAGGACTTGATTTTGGAAACCAATTCACGATTGATTCATGTTAATGGCACAATAATTTCGCACGAAACAAGCTCATCAATCACACGATTTCAAGCCTAATCACGCGAATAATTTATGAACGAGTCAAACCTTACCAAAACGTCCACCCGAGCTTCACCCTATAAATTGAACACTTCTCCTTGTCCTAATTACACCGATAAACATCCCTCAACCTCCAATTTCTATTACTGAATCATCATTCAAAACAATCGTGCACGTGTTGACTTTTCTGTTGACTGGGCTATATATACAATTTCGTGTTTGTAAGTCCTATTTTTTAGTGGGTTTTGATCTTCGGCAATCACACAACAATAACCCTATGATTAATTGGGTTATTGTTGTGTGAATCAATCTATTGGAAAATTAGGGCTCGAATGTGCAGGATTTGGGGAAGAACACGCGTCAAGTATATATATTTATATATTTCAGTACATAAAACATCACCAATTGATCTATAGATCAGTTGGTGTGACCATTTTATCTCAAACCCGAACCGGCCAGTAGGCCAGGGTTCGAATCCCATCAGCAACATCTTTTCTTTCATTTTTTTTTTATTACAACACTTTATATATATACCATTTATATCTTATAAATTCATTTTAAAATACTAAAACACTTTTATAAATTCTACAAAAATTATATTATGTTAATCTGATGAAAAAGTTCAACACCCAATTTTTAATTTTCAAAAATTTATTTATTTAATATATATAATAAATAAATCAAGTTTATTCCATTTTATTTATAAAAATCCATTAAAATATCAAAACGATCTTTTAAATTTCCACAATAATTATCCTAAGTTTTTATAACATTAAACTTTTCAGAGATGATTTTTATTTCTGAAAAATCATTTATTTAGTATTTTTAATCAATTTTTGTTAGATTTAATCATAATTAAATCATAATAAATTCAATTTTTATTATTTTTGCACCAAAATTTTATACAATTTATTTTTATATATTTAGAACAGAAATATAATTTTTAAAATAATAATTCTTTAATTTTAGTATTTTTGAATATTAAAGTTAAGTTTTGGCAATTTGTAATAAATAGATTTAAAAATCTATTTTAAAGGAAATAATTTTGCAAAAATTATTTTTATACTTTAAACACATTATTGTGATCATCCTAAATTTAAATTTCATAAAAAGATTTTTGGTTATTTATTTACTAATATTCTCTCATTTATTAAACAATTTTCACATTAATCAAGCAAGCATTTATCCCCAATTCGAAGCCCTAGAAACTTATACATTTTTAGGATTGATAGACTTAGACATATTTATTACTTTATTATAGGGTGATACTTGATACATTTGGTCAACACAATTATCCAAATTTCTCAATAGATATAACATTTTACCAAGGTGAGTTTTACATAGCCCCTTTTCTATTTATCACCGTTTTTTGGGTGAAACATGTTACAACATCATTTATGCAATTCAATCATCAATGTGTCTATGTGTTTTCTATGTTGCATTATGTCTTGAGCATGATTAGAGTAAGCACCATTCTAGCATAATCATTAACTCCGTACAAGCCGGCGGTATACATTGATAGATCTATTGGACTGACAATCCCACCCGGATACGTGCCTCCTACAAAGGTAGCGTGGGTGTTTGTTATCGTATAACATATTCAAGTGGACCATGAGCGTATGGTATGTATCATATTATAACAGTCATCAGGGTTGATTATGCACTCGATTTATTTCTAGTATGTTCTCACATATGGACTAGATTGACATGACACATGAATTGCACAACATTTTTATTCAATTATCAAAAACCTATGTAATTCTCACCAACTTATGTTGACCCAAAACATTTTCAACTTAACATGTTTCAGGTTCTATTTGCTTGAAGATTTGATTTGATGCTTGAAGATATGTGTATAGTTTTATACAATTTGATGTACAAATTCTAGAACAATTGTATGTAATTCATTTAAATCATTTAATGAAATTTATTATTTACCATGAGCTACTGAACAATCATCAATACGTGACATCCCGATGTTTCCGCCATCGGTTGGGGTGTTACAATATTGGTGATGAGAGGGGCGGGGTGTTACAGATGGTATCAGAGCCAATGGTTATAGTGAACGAGGACTGCATGTAGAGTCTAGTCTATAGCCGAGTATCACACACATTAGACGGTCACACATATTTACGAGTCGTGTCATTTGGTAAGCATACTAACCTTGTCGGGGTGTCGGTGTCCTCATCACGCAGTATCACGTTATCTATCTTTTGTTATTCCTACCTTGGTTCTATCTTCTTCTTCGGGTTTGAAGATGAAGGTGCTTATCGCTTATACTTGGCAGTAGTGTGCATTGGGGTGGCTTCGACACATTCTTGAGATCTTTCCGGGTTTTGGATATCTCCCCTCTATGCTCTAATGTACATACTTGCCTACACACACACTATCATGCACTAGTACTTGTCATAGTACACTCCTGGGTGACTGTTCACTTTGGGATCCTCGTGCGATAATAGTTTCTTTAGGAATGTGGGTATCGGGTGATTTGAAGTTCTAGCTAGGAGCACGCCTAGAGGACCATGTAGAGCGGTTTGTTATTTCGGGTGCACACGAAATCATAAATCGAAATGCATGAAAATCTTGGTGGACTTCGTGTTCGGACTAATGGTCATGCTGGAACCACGTTCTGAATTCGTTTGGTCATTTGTAGCTCGATCAGTTGGTGGTTTTGAGTATCTTGTCTAATGTTTGGCAGAACATGTCTGGTCGCGCTGGTGGACGTGCTGGTGGACGCCGTGGTGGCGGCGGGGGTCGCAATGGCGGTGGACGAGGTGGTGGGAACATCACCATGACTCAGGCAGAGTTGGAGAACATGTTGCAGCAGCAATTGAACGTTGCGTTGGCTGCTTTCCAGGTTGCTCAGCAGACCCTGGGAAATACTAATCAGGTGCAGTCTGGGTGCACCTACAAGAAGTTCATGGACTGTAAGCCCCATTTCTTCAATGGGACTGAAGGGGCAGTGGGTCTGCTCCGGTGGTTAGAGAAGATTGAGTCGGTGTTTGCTATGTGTAACTGTCCTGACGCTGATCGTGTCAAGTATGCTTCTGCTACTCTAGAGGGACACGCTTTGACCTGGTGGAACTCCACCACTGCGAATCTTGGCCTGGGTGAGGCCAATGCTATGCCGTGGTCCGAGTTTGTTCAGATGTTGCGAGCGGAGTATTGCCCGAGGGACGAGATTATGAAGTTCGAGCATGAGTTCTGGAATCTGAAGATGGTTGGGTCGGAGATCGAGGAGTTTACTGCTAGGCACAACGAGTTGGCTGTGATGTGCCCCAGTTTGGCTACACCGGAGTACCGGAGGATTGAGCACTATGTTGCTGGGTTAGTGCCGGAGATTGCTGGACTTGTTGCCGCTGCTGATCACACTACTATGTTGGCCACTGTTCGGGCAGCTCACAAGCTGACCAACATGAAGGTTGCTGAGGGCGTTCTACCTCCGAGGGGTGTTGCTGTGAAAGCTCCTGCGGACAACAAGAGGAAGTGGGAGAGTGTTGGGAAGAACGTTGAGTCGTCTCAACAGCAGGTTAAGAGGCAGGACATTGTGGGAGCGTTACCTGAGCAGAAGACTGGGGGTTATGTTGGTAAGAGTCCGAAGTGTAACACGTGTGGGTATCACCATGTTGGGGGTTGCGATGCGTTTCGCTGTAATCGTTGTCAGCGAGTCGGTCATTTGGCTAAGGATTGTAGGGTCAATCTGCAGCCGAAACAGACTCAAGCGGTTGTCCCCGCTCCTGTTCCTCGGGGAAACAATGGGTGTTTTAACTGTGGGGAGACTGGGCACTTCAAGCGGGACTGTCCTAAGCTAAACCAAGGGACTGCAGGTGGTGCTGGGAACGAAGGCGGCGGTCGAACTACTCGTGGTCATGTTTATGTCATTGGCGCTAGGGAGAACCAGGAGGATCCTGATACTGTTACTGGTGAGTATTCTTTTCTTGATTTTCGTTATGCTCGTATTCATTCTCATTCACATTGTTTGGCGATTCGTATTCATTGTGTGCATTCAGTTTGGTATTTGGTCATCGTTTTGCATTCATGGGTCTGATGTGGGTCCTTTGGAGATGTTACTTGGATGGTACCGGTGTGTCATTTATACCGATCACAGTAGTCTCTAGTAGGCCTTCGATCAGGAGGATTCATTGTTTTGTATTCACTTTGGGGAGGGCGGTTCCCCGGCATAGAGTATCTGTTGATATCATCTTTCGTTTATGGTTATCACTTTGTTTACGTTCTGGGAGACGTTACTTGGGTTAGGTCGACACTCATTACTGTCGAAGAGTGAATCTCGGGGCGAGATTCCTTTCAACAGGGGGATGATGTGACGACCGGGAATTTTTTTTCTTTTTATCGCTTCGTTCTCTTTGACTTCGGGAAATTTTCGGGACGAAAATTCTTTCAACAGGGGGATGATGTGACACCCGGCGTGTTTGGGTCAACATTTTATAAACATATAAGTCTACCTTAGCGAAAAACATTTATTAAACATACTTGACGGGGTCAGTAGAGTCGGAACACAGTCCGTATTGTCCAGGGTTCAATGATTCGGGAGATCATTGGGTTAGTCACATACACACACACACACGATACGAGTCCCGTTGTTGGTGAATTACATAAACTAATTAAGTGTATGTGTAGACTAATTGTCATATGGTGGATTATATGCTTAGATGTGTTTAAATGATGTATAGATAATCATCCGTGCTTAAATATGTTAAACATAGACTAAGGTTGCATGCTCGTATGTTAGGGTGCGTTAAAATGCGTTAAACACGACAAATTGGAAAACTAGAAAAACTTGAGTCCTGGTTCGACCAATCGAATGGTTCGACCATCCGTGCTTAAATATGTTAAACATAGACTAAGGTTACGCTTCTTTTTATGTGGATAAGGTATATGCACATATTCATACTTGTAAATCATGTATCAATGTCATGCAACAAATTCGGGTTAAACATGTAGCGAATTAGTTTTGACATAACCAAGCAAACCAAAATTATGAAACTGCAGAGAACAATAAAAAAAAGAAAAGTACTATGAATATAACTTCAAATAAAAAATACCTTGAATGAATGAAGTGAGATCGATTGCTCCAAAAACCAAAGCACATATCGATTGATTCGCATGATGTCGACTGTCGACCTAAATGTTTCTCTAACATCACCTCTCTACAACTGTGATCAAATTTCAATTTTAAACCAAAACACAAAGATGTAACTAAAGAAATAAAAAAAAATCTCCATAAAAAACACAATGTTAGCTTGGGGTGTCATTCAACTCCAACCACAAATAATCTCCATAATAATCCATAAAATATAAAAATACCTTGAATGAATGAAGTGAGATCGATTGCTCCAAATACCAAAGCACATATCGATCGATCCGCATGATGTCGACTGTCGAGCTAAATGTTTCTCTAACATCACCTTTCTACAACTATGATCAAATTTTCAATTTTAAATCAAAACCAAAGATGTAACTAAAGAACATATGTATCACACCTGGAATCAGGGAAAAAAATATGGGTGTTTTTTTTATCACAAAGAAGCAAACACTTACCTTTTCCAATTTCTCTGCAGTATTGACACGATTCTAGATTTATGATGTTCATTTGTCACTTGAAGTTGAGACCATTACTTTCTTTTCCGTTTAGTGCTATAGATATCCCAACAAAGATCCATGTAAATTAAACGAATATTTAATTCATCCAAAGATAAAAAGGCATAGATGCATCTATTAATTGAAATAGCACACAACCATCATAAAACACTAATTACATATCCAAATTGAGTCCAAAACTAACTTGAAATGGAGATGAAAGAATGAAAGTAACCTAATCGTTTCCTTTCCGGTTCTAATTCGCACAACAACAGAAGGAGTTGATGTGTAACGAAATGGTGAATTTCATTTATTGAAGTATCAATGACGGGAGCTTCAACCGATGGGGGGATTTATGGCATATTAATTGAGAAAGGCCCTTTGGTGTGCTTTTGTAGTTTATCAACTCAAATAATTATTTGCTCAATTAAGGTCTTAAATTTGTGCAGAATTCCCTTTTTACCCTTCTCAAATGCTTTTAAGGATTGTACTTTGAGCAATTAAATTTGTATTTACTTAAATTTCACAGAAATCCCTCCCTCATGCTTTATATATAGTATATATACTTTGAGCAATTAAATTTGTATTTACTTAAATTTCACAGAAATCCCTCCCTCATGCTTTATATATAGTATAGATATATAACATATATTTAGTTTGATATATAAATAAGACAGTATGTTTTTTTGAACGATGACTTTCATATGAGTGACCTAATGTCACACTGCCTAATCGGCAGCCCTAACCAAGATCTGTCCCAGACTACATTGTCTTAACCGAGCCCACGCTGGTGTACCAGACTTGGTTACGGCGTTCCCCTGGAAACCGTACTACCTCCAAACAAGTTTCCTCGCTGGAGTAATAGCCTGGTGAAAACTGGGTGCGGCTTAGGATCGAACGCTCCTCAGTGTGTTTGTCATGATCATTGCCCAAATACCGTAAAAAATATTGAAGAGAGTAGGAAACAAAAATAGAACCAGTAACTAGCATATCGATTGATTAGTTAAGTGAATTTTGATGATGTGCTGGTTTCTTTAGATAGAATGTATACATATAATAATACACATATTGCTTGCATTATCTTTTTCAATGTTATGTTTTTTTAAATTTATCTTTATCTAAACTACAGTTATATACAACTATGTTTTGTGCTAGAAATGTTTATTCCGTCATAAATAGCGGGTTCCCTCTGTTGGAAATCATGGTATCATATACGAAGCAGAAGCGATTTATAATTTTAACAAAAAACGGATTATATATACATTACATAATATCGCCGATTTATACATACGTAGTATAAATTATAAGTTTGATTTATTAATCCAATTAATAAGTATTCCTAATCAGGATCATGGTTATGCTCGTATAAACAAATAAATAATTTAAACAATCATACGGGGTTTAATAATCAACCTTTTACGACTACACCGGAATTATAACACGCGGGTTACAACGAATCCTCCCTAGTAGGAAGTTTACAAACGAGCACAAATCAACTGAGAGCAACAACTTGCAAAGGAGGAAGGTGGTGGTGGTGATCGAATGGCGGCAAGGGGAGGCGGCGATTAGGGCCGGCCAAAAGTATAAGAGAAAGAGGAAGAGGAGTTTATGTTTTATCAAAAGTATGTCTAGGGTTTGCACCTTAACACTCTTTTTCTAAAACATAATCTTACAATAAGCCCCCTTGTATTATTTATTAATATAATAATATCCCACCTACACATGAACTTATCTGATTCGTGTACCATCGTGTAACTCTTTAGATTGTACTGAGTTGGGTTACGTTGATCTCGACTATAATTACAATCGGACATCCAATATATCCGACACCCTCAAGTTTCTTAAAAACATTAACTAATATATTTATAAAATTTGAAGTCTTTTTTGTAGATGAATTGATAATAGAAAAAAAAAAAAAAAAAAAAAAAAAACTATGTAATGAGTATTACGATACCCAAAAGATTAAAAAGAAAACCAAAAAATAAAGTAAAAAGAGTAAATGTGCTTTTCCTTTGGCAATGGTTGTATTTCGGTAAAGACAAGCTTTTCTCACACTTCTTTTCTCGTCATAAATTTACTCTGTTTTCTCTTTAAACCCAAGTGATCCTGCTTTTAATGTGCAAAACAGGTTGTTTGTTTTCATTTTTTTCAGGTGACATCCTTATTTTATAATCATAATAATTGGAAAATAGAAAACAATTTTAATGAAGTTATTAAATACGGGTAAAGATAATTTACAAAAAATCTTAGGCTATACGGTGTGGGGACGTGGAAAATGATATGGAGCCCCTACACGCCACCAACACCCTGTATGTGGCGTCGAAAGTGGAGTGGGGCAGGTTGAGGTGGATGGTTGCGGTTGGTTCTTAGGTTATGAGTGATTTTTGATTGGTTGCTTGAGTTTTGATTGGATGGGAATTGATGTGGCTGCCACATGTCGCTTCATGCCTCCTTCACCCTTTGACGACACCGTGTAGTCTTAACATACAAAGGATAAGAATGTCTCAAAACGCGGCATGTGACACTAGCCAAAAGGGTATTCTTATCCACCACCAATTAATCACGCAACTTATACCTAAACCAAATAATCACACGCAAGTTATACCTAAACCAAATAACTACGCAAGTTATACCTGATAATCACGCAAGTTATCAACCCAACATTTTTTTAAACTATAGCAATACTAGGTTAGCGTCCCGTGGGGACCCACAGTTCACCCGAAAGTAAAATGAAAAAAAAAAAAGTGGGAAAATAAGAATTGTATTATGCCATTTGTTTTGGTTACTAAATGTTTGATAATGCAATATGTATGAATTTTGATGTTAAATGCAAAATGTCATCTAACAGTTTATTGTAACGAAATGATGGATATATCGAGTAAGTAAAGTTTAATTTGACAACGGCAAACTACATAGCATACTATCACAATATCACACATTACATCATTTGGGTAATATCTATATTCTAATCATAACTAAGCTTAAGCATAAAACACTTATCATTTAGTTAGGGCTTAACGAACTTCAACCAATATCACACATTACATCATTTGGGTAATATCTATATTCTAATCATAACTAAGCTTAAGCATAGAACACTTATCATTTAGTTAGGGCTTAACGAACTTCAACCAATGGTCCATTTTCATTACTTCAATCAAAATATTTCAAGTCTTGCTCATTAATAGCTGATTTTTCACCTTCGAAGTTGTTATCATTGTCATCACGATGCTCGGAGTGCAGCTCATTTTCAATAATTTATGAAAACCTCCACCATTGTATTCCATATTTGTGTTCTACATAAAATATAGTTGGTGTAAAGTTATGGATACGGTGATAAGTAAATCAAGAAACAATCCTTAACCCACTTACTTGAATGGGTAGCTTAAATTTTACATGTTATCTCTCCAATGGTTCAAACCGATTACATAGCTAAAAAACAACTAATAAGAAAATGGGTCCAATGTCACATCTATAACTTATAATAAAAGAATTGAAGATTGATGAGTTGTCATTCAATGAAGGCCTAAGAAAGTCATTTTAATGACATGACATTCAATGAGGTATTTCCCTCCTTGAGTGTGCCATGTGTCATGTCATGTGGCAAATAAAAAAAATAATAATATAAAACCTAATCTACTAAATTTAAATTTAGTTATTTTAGGAAAAAAAATTTAAAAACAAATTTAAATTTTTCTATCTTATGTTTCCTCTCTTATGTTTCCTCCCGTAATTTTTAAACGTTAACATCTTTTATATACGAGATTTTTTAAAGAAAAAAATTACACCAAATTAACGAGCGTTTTATTATCTTTCCAGCGAATACCATAGTGCTATATAAAAAACGGAGAAAAAAAACGACTATTTTTTGTGGGGTTTCGTTCATACAGGAAAAAAAACACAAAGTGTTCAGGTTATTCATTAATAATGTTTGTTCTTTTAAACCAGGTTCTTATCTATGATGTTGAAATTCAGCCCAATCGCCATGCTTTCATTGGAATTTTACTCTTTTAAATATGCATAGGTATACTTCATCGAGAGAAGCTAGGAGAAAGAATCGCACAACACTGCAACACATGGTGTCACCTTATAGCAAGGTTATTTTTTTATTTATTTAATTACAAGAGTAATAATTATTACTATTAGTATTAGTATTATTAGAATTGTTATATTTTTCAACCCCGGGACGCTCCCGTGATAAAAGCTAGTGGTGTAATATAAATTTCCTATATTTTATTAAAAAAAATACACCAAAAGGATCAACCCCAGACCCATTTCAACATGTAGGCAAAAGGACCCATTGTAGACACACTTTAGGCAACTTTTGACATGTTACAAAATGCCGCCAAAAATGTCATTATTTAAACTGTGTAAATATAGTACTTAACAATTTAAAATTTTAATAAATAACATCAAAATCAATCATTCAAATCAATGACATTAAAATAATCCGCGTCTGAAATTGCCTTACCCATTATACAAATTATTATTGACATCTTAAAATTAGCACACTTAAAATTAGCACACTTATTGGAATCAAGATGATGATTATCGTTTAGTGAAAATTGATTAATGGAAAGTCGTAATATCAAAATGAAAGTCGGTCAACAATGTTAAAATGAAATTCGTAATATTAGTAACATCAATAAATAAGATAAAAAAATCTTAACAGGTAACATCAAAATCATAATCAATCATTCAAATAAATGACATTAAAATCATCTGCGTCTCAAATTGCCTTACCCATTATATACAAATTATTATTGACATCTTTAGTAATCATTATTAGTTGTGATAGAAGTAATATAATTCTTTAACATAAAGTAACATTTTAAAAATTTATATTATCATTTAATTTCGTTGTTAAAATTGGTACGACGATTAAATGATTTTATTGTTTGTTAAGGTTTATATAGTATTGATGCGTCTGGAACAATTCTGCAAAATCGGAAATACTGTGCCTCGATTGACGTGATCGAGTACGAATATTTATTTATATATTTGAATTATAAAAAATGCAAGGATTGGTAATTGACGTTAATTGGTCAACAACGCTTAAAATTAGCACAATCAAACTTAAAGACATAAAGTCAGAGAATTGACCTCCATCAAATTAACAAAAACGTAAAAAGTTTTTACTTAGATTGGGTCAACAATATTAAAATTAAGGTCGTAATATTAGTAATAGCATTGAAAATTATCTTGAATACATTATATATTATAGAAAACTGTTAAATAGATTTAAATTATATTTATTATTAAAAGAATAATAAAAGTCTAGAAAAATAAATGTACACTCCTATCTTCGGATTATATTTAAATTATAAACTATTGAATAAATTTAACATTATTAAATAGATTTAAATAAATGTTTTAAGGAAAGTCGTATATGTTTAAAAGAATATCGTTTCATGACATTTGATTAAAGGAAAGTCTCTGAATTATAAAAAATGGAAGGATTGGTAATTGATGTGAATTGGTCAACAACGCTTAAAATTAGCACAATCAAACTCAAAGACATGTAGTCAAAAAATTGACCTCCATCAATTTAACAAAAACGTACAAAGTTTTTACTAAAATTTGGTCAAAAATATTAAAATTAAGGTCGTAATATTAGTAATAGCATTGAAAATTATTTTGAAAACATTATATATTTTAGGAAACTGTTAAATATATTTAAATTATATTTATTATTAAAAATAATAAAAGTGTAAGAAAATAAATGTACATTGTTATCTTCGGATTATATTTAAATTATAAATTGTTAAATAGATTTAAATGAATGTTTAAAAGAAAGTCGTATATGTTTAAAAGAAAAATATCGTTTCATGACAATTGATTAAAGGAAAGTTGTAATATAAAAATTAAATTCGGTCAACAATATTAAAATGAATTTCGTAATATTAGTAATATCAATAAATAAGATTAAAAATCTTAATAAATAACAACCAAATCATAATCAATCATTCAAATCAATGACATTAAAATTATCATAAATAACATTAAAACTCTTCATAAATAACATAAAAATCATAATTTAAATTTCAGAATCAATGACATCTTGTGGTGCAGCCTTAGTAACAAACATTTTGTGCTGGACTGAACACCATTTGAAGACACAATATTCGCCGATGGAAGTATCTTCTGATTGAAGCAAATCAGGCCATCCAATCAAAGTAAACCTTTACAAAAGCATTATGTATAGAAAATTTAGAATGTGTAACTAATTATAAAATAAGAATATTGTAAACATAAATGTTGAATATGCAAATAACAAACCTAGAGACTTGAGAAACAATTTCTGCACGTAATATTAGTATTAGTATTAGTATTAGTAATTATTCGTAATTAGTAACATATTCGTAAAAATAGTAATAGAAAATTTTAATTCGGTCAATAAGATATAATTGGGGTTAAAATTAAAAATCGTAATATTAGTTTTAGTATTAATAATATATTCGTAATTTAAGTAGGTCAATTCGGTCAATAATAAATAAATGAGCTTAAAAATCGTAATATATAACATTAATTTCGGTCAATTATTATTAATGTCATTAAAACTCATAATAAATAACATTAAAAAATGAATAAATCCTATTAATTGGAGGCAAGACCAATAATAATTCATAAAGATAGATTAAACATTATTTCGTAGTAATATTAATATAAATAAATGAGATTAAAAAATCGTAATAAATAGCATTCAATTCTGTCAATTATTAATGTCAATAAATAACATTATTTCTAACATACTAAAAATACATTAAAAATGATTAAATCTTATTAAACATAAATTCAAAAAACGTAATATAAATAAATGAGATTAAATTTTTTTAATAAATAATATTAAATTCGGTCAATTATTAATAATGTCAACATTGTTATTAATGGTATGGTCAAAATTTGTTATTAATAAGATTGTATAAATGGGTAAACATTTATGCTAAATTAAAACGTTAATCCTCAAAAGATTGTATTATACATTAAAAAAACCCATATATTGAAGTTTATAGTTTTAACAAAGAATTCAATTGTGGAAAGCAAAATGGGATAAAAGTCTTAAACAATATAACTGTTTATCGTAAACAATTAAATTGATCATATCAAACCAAACTCGTTATTGATCACCAGGTGGCATTATTCACAAGCAAGTTAAAAAAAAGTATTTAAAACGAAACAATTACAAATGCTAAAGAATGCATCATGGTAATAAAAGAATAAAGTTGAGTATAAATGAAAAATTAAATTAAATTAAATAAATAACTGATGAATTTACCCATGTAGCAAGCGTTGTGGCCGAATGTTCCCATTGTATAACAAAACAATATAATATGATTAAAGAAATGAAAGATATTGAATGATTGAAACTTTTTTCGACTAAAACCCAGTAGCATAATACTATTGTGTGTATCGAACAAAATATTAAACCGTAAAATGTCTAAATTAATACATTCTATATTATGTAAACAAAAATATATATATTAAAAGTTACATAAATTGTTCATAAACTTCCAAAATTTTCCTTGTAAACAATACTTAAGATCTTTAATCCATCCCTATTAAATGTGATATAAGTAATACTAATATCTTCCATCCGTCCTTATTCTTGTACTACACAGGTTAAAAAAAGATAAAATGTCAAGTAAAAAAGATACTCATAATATCATTGATTATATGTGATATGCGTAATATGCCAAAGCAAACTTGAAGCAAAAAAGATGTGTTATGAATCCGTGTGTGACACTAAACCGGGAAGAAATTTATATAAAATTAAGAAATAAAAATATTTTTTAAATATGTATTATGTTTGATTATGGTACATTTACAGTTTATGTTTTAATATTTTTTTTAGAATAGCAAGAGAATGTGTATTAAATCCCATATTTTCCACGCAAAGAAATTATGGTGAGTTTGATGGTAATTATTTGTCCGCAAAACATTTAAGCTAAATTAAATTCGGTCAATTTAAACGTCAATTTAAATGAGGAAAGTCAACATTGTTATTAATGGTATGGTCAAAATTTGTTATTAATGTAATTACGGAATATTAATGTGCTTATACATAAACGTTAATTAAATGAGGAAAAGTCAACATTGTTATTAATGGTATGGTCAAAATTTGTTTTTGTTTTATTATAATCCACCTATATATGCATAAACGTCGATTTAAATTATTTTTATATAATGAAAATTTCTGGGCGATGACTTTGTTAAACGCTTATTAGATTAGGAAATATTAAAAAGAATAAAAAAACAATAACAATAGAAATCGATAGTATCTTTGTTATCACTTTATAATAAACCCGATTGAATATGTGTTTATCAAAATCCGGTTTATCACAAATCCGTTTCATTAGAACATATGTTTAAGAAGAATGATTTCAAATGGTTATTAGATTAGGAAATATCGAAAAGAATAACAAAAAATAACAATAGGAATCGATAGTATCTTTGTTATCACTTTATAATAAATATGATTGAATATGTGTTTATCACAATCCGATTGAATATGTGTTTAGCACAAATCCGGTTATAACAAATCTGACTATAAAAATCTGTTTCATTAGAACATGTGTTTAAGAAGAATGATTTCCACGTAAAACAATAAGAAATTTCATTCGGTCGGATTTGTGGATAATCAACATTAGAGGAAAAATCCGGTTAATGACGTTCATTATATAAAATAATTTTCATTCGATGAGAAGAAAAATCCGGTTATCACAAATCTGACTATAAAACTTCGTTTCATTAGAACATGTGTTTAAAAAGAATGATTTCCACATAAAAGAATAAGAAATTTCTTTCGGTTTGATTTGTGGATAATCAACATTAGAAGAATAGTATGGATGTTTACCTTTAATAGGTTGTGGATAATCAAGAAATGATGCAAGATGAAGAAGAAAGATTGGAAGATTTGTTAGGAATTAGGAAGAACATGAGACTTTTGATATGGAGAATGAAAAAAAAATGAAAGAAAGAGGTTTTTATAGTAATAAATTCGGAGCTCCATATTTGTTTTTGGATCCTAGAGGCCCTCTCTAAGGGTTTCATTCGACCCGAGATGTATTCAATTATTATATAGATAGATGGCATGTAAAAAAATAGAATAAAATGTTTGTTTTTATGGTGTATGTTTTTTTTAAATAATGTAGTATGAACAGCTTATGGATGTTTAAAAAATGAGAATGGAAGTTGAAAAATGTTAACAATTGTAGGCTATATTTATTTTATCATTCTCTATTTCTATTTCTGGTTCCCCTAAGTTTTATCTTTTTATCCTATTCATTGATTTATTAGATAAAAGGTCTAAAATCTTTGTTATCATTTTTATTTTAAGATAGTTTTTACATAATATTTCTCATTAAATATATGGGTTTTGTATGTAAGACATCTGGATTACTAAAAGTCTGTAACCATAGTTCACATGTTTGCCTTGAAACAGTCAATTGCGGTAAAATGGTACGAGTGTGCTTTGATGGGTAAGGTAAAGAATTTTGATTTTCTAGTATTACTACGTACTTGTATGTCGGCATTAGGATTCGGATCGGTTAACATTAAATATATTGGAGGTTTTGATGTCATGTTGGTATTCAAGAACAAGGAAGAGATGATGACTTTTGTCACTGTGAAAGATATATGGGATCTTTGGTTCGATAAACTTGAGATATGGGAAGGGCAAGTATTGAAAGTGGAAAGAATTGCATGGGTTAAGGTGCATGGAGTGCCGATGCATCTATGTATGAATCCGAATTTTAATATTATTGGTGCTAGGTATGGCAAAGTGGTTAAGGAAGCTCAAGTTAATGTCGATGATAATGATTTTTCAAGTATTTCTCTTGCTGTCCTTGGTAATTGTAACACCCCAACCGATGGCAGAAACATCGAGGTGTCACGTAGTAACGATTGTTTAATAGCTCATGGCACTAAAGTGTAAATTTGGATACATTGAATTATATAGTTTATTACATTGAAAGGAGAAAAATACATAATACAATAATTATAAAGCATCAAGTCTAACTAAAATACAATAAAGTCAAAGCTTAAATATAAATCCAAAAGCTTAAAAGAAACATCTCAAAATAACCTGAAACATGTACGGAAATAGTATATGTCAACACAAAAATGTATTGGTGAGCATACCCTGTTTGAATACAGCTAGTATAAAAACGTTTAGCAATTCATGTGTTGTATACCGTTTGCAATTATGTATTTAAGCAGTATCAGTCAAAACCAACCCTAAGACAATAGAATAAGACAACACTTTGAAAACCATTTTTGAGTATAATGAATCACAAGACAATGACGAAGGTCTCTCAACAGAGTCACAAGGGGTATATACCATAGTACTATTCATTGAAATGTCAGCCCACAATGGTTAATGATTTTGACAGTCATAGATACACACAAATTAACATAAAGCAAACACACATGAGAATTGCATTTAGTAAAAGAATAACATTTTTTTCATAATGTACATGAATAGCCCAAAAAGTGTAAAACATGAAAAAAGGGGAAAGATATACTCACAGTTTTTGTTAAGTGATAACACCAACAAAAGCTCGTCACAAAATAAAACTCAATCTATACGTATAAGAATACTAATGAGGAAAATGACTTAAAAAGTCTAAAGTATCTAGAATCTAAGGCGTTAGGGTTTTGCTAGTCTTATGTAGGGAAGATGACGTTTTACGATAACTCGACTTTAATAATAATTTCGAATTCAAAAAGTATATTATGCGTTAAGATCAATTATACGACTAAGAAAATATAAACACTTATGTTTTCCACACTTAGGAATATTTTTGTTTTAAAAAATATTCATAAAACAGATTTTATAATTTATATTTAAATAATTTATTATGACTAATTAAATATAAATAAGCAAAAATACAAGATATGGACCAAAAATAATATTTTTATGAAAAATGATTATTTTCTGATGTAAAATAGTGAAAATAATTTTTCCATATTTTTTCTTAATTTATTTGCATTTAAAACAGATTTAATGAATTTAAATAGTATTTTAATAATTAAAAATGGTAAAAAAAACAGAAAAAATAACTATTTTCCAAGAAAATAAATTTTATTTCAGTTGATCATATTTAGAAATAATTTCCCATAAAATTTGAGATTAAAATCATTAAAAATAATTTTTAATCAATTAATTATGATTAAAACAATTTAAATCAATAAAACTATGAAAATAAGACATTTTCCAGAAATAAAAAAATATGAAAATTTTCAAAGAGGTGTCATGGAGCTACACCTAGATTCTTATGATTTTTGGATCAAAAACGAATTTATTATGGATATTCTAAGTTTAAATGGATTTTAAATGATTAAAATAAAGAATTAATAAAGGAAATATAAAAAGAAAAAAAAATCGGAAATGGTGGGGTGCTTGGGTTTCGAACCCGTGACCCTTGGTTCAGAACACAAGTGACTCAACCGCTAGACCAGGCCATGCATTTGTTGTTTTTAAAGAACAAAATTATATTGAAACAATAATACAAATTCATTTTCTTCCCCAATATGCTAGCCAAGAACCCTAACCCTTACCCCAAATCTAGTAAGCCCGAATCAGACAACATTAACCTCGGAAATCATAGGGCTTTCAATCCTATACTTCCGATAAACAAAACGGCTATAAAAATTTGGGCTTACATGCACGATTAAGGATCGAAACAAGAAGAAAAGAGCTGAAACTTAATATCACGAATTGAGGAGTTTGCAGCGACGATTTAAGACGATTTTTAGTGGGTTTGGAATATGAGTGGGTGCAGAAAAGAGATGGTATGATCGATTTATATAATAGACGATTCAATGACGAATTTTAAGTCGGTTTTATGTTCCGACCGTTACCTTCATTAAAACCGATTAAAACTTGAATAAAGACATGTTATAGTTCGATATAATGATTGGAAATCGTTGGGTCACGAAGGAGAAACGTATGGGAACACTTTAAATGCGTTAAAACATAATAAATACCGGGTATTAACTCACGTAGGACTATTGTTGGCCAGTTCCGGCCAAGTCTCATCAGAAACAAAGGAGGAGGGAAGGGATTCTTTTAAAAGTTTCAGGATTTGGTTAGATTTCATTTATAAAACTTTAAGTAAAGTTAACTTAGGTAACTAATATATTTTAAACTTGATCAACTAAAAAATACGATATTTTTCCCAGACCTTCGTACATTTAACTTTCAGAAAAACCAAATAAACTTTAAAATGTTTAAATGTCTCATTGAAATACGTATAGATAATGTTTCAACATACTTATTTGATTAAATCGTAGTCATGATCCCTAATAAATGCAAATAAAATATTGAGTTCGATTTTTTTAATAAGTTTTAAAATGATGAAACTTATAGGGACATAAATAGAAATATTTGGAGGACTATTGTTGCCAATCTGATGAAAGACGAGGGTGACGGATGTCACAGTAATAAAACTGGAAGGATTTAGGAAAGATTGTGTTTGAAATGGAAAGAGCATTCGTTCTCGGTTTGGATCGAGGAGGAGGTAAGGGAATGGATACAGGATTGTATTTTCGAGGATGATGATGAGTCACAAGAATCACATGATAATGTGAGAGACTATGTAGACAGTGAAGATGATAATGGTTTGTCTGAATCGGTGGTGAAGAATGGCAATGTAGAATTAAGTGCAAATGATTATGTATCAGGAGTCACTACAACAAAATTGGGTTTATAGTACACACAAAAGCGTCCTAAAATGTTATTTTATAGGACCTTTTATTTAATAGGACCAACAGTAAAAGCGTTTCGTGTAAAGGGGTCGTAATAAGTCCCGAAACTTAAAAAGCGTCCTAATATCTGAATAAGAATATGAAACCAATTTTATGGTCACATAATATGTCTATGAGCAACCCAAAAAAACTCCTAATAAAAACATATTAAGACACTTTTACAATGTTTTAACATGTGCTTACCTACTTTTAATCTTTTAATACACATACAAGCGTCCTTAAAAATTAATTTATAGGACCCTTATGATGTAACATAATAGGTACTTTAGTACCCAGAAAAGGGTCCTAATATCCCTAATAAAATTATGAAACCAAATTTTATGGTCGCATAATATGTCTATGAATAACCCATATAGCGTCCTAAGAAAAGCATATTCAGACCCTTTTACAATGTTCTAACAAGTTTAATTGGACAAAATTTCAAAATCTTAACAAGTCATATGATACAACGCTTTTTTAAACATCCATACACACAATTTTACGATATGGTTATGGACATCCAAATAATGGTTTTTTCATAAAATCCTAATAGTTATTATGTATATAACATCAACCAATGAAAGAAATAAAACTTTATTATAATTCAAATAAGCATATTCATAACAAAAACACTAAACATAAATACGTTATATCATTATCTAACATAAAGTCTTATAAAATTTAACAAAGAAATTAAAAGCAATGAAAGAAACAAACAACATAGAATGTTGAGTCATCATGCGTTCTCAATCCTCACAGACTACCTACAAATAAACCATCCATGTATAAGCATTAAGTTCCAGATTATTAAAATTATTCGTATCACAAGTTTAACAAATAAACCATCTATACTACCTACAAATAAACCCATCCATGTATAAGCATTAAGTTTCAGATTATTAAAATTATTTGTATCATAAGTTTAACAAATACATACTGAGATGAAAGGTCATGGCCATGCAATGGATGCACCAATACAATCTTAAATTGTGAAAAATAACCCATATGGTCTCATCAACTTTTCATCTATTTTTATTGGTACTTGAACGTTTACCTCACACCATTCTAGTCCAATCATTGTACCACTAACTACCTCATTTGGGTCTAAGCTCTTCACCCATCCTCTAGCTACTGTCTTGGTAGAGTTTAGAATGCTTTTAAGGAAAACTTCATCTTCGACCTAGATTTTAGTTTTCAACAAACATTTATCAAATTCTAACAAGCGAATTGCCTGAAATACAAGCGATTAGCTAAGCTAATCGCCCCCAACATGAGCTACTCGCCCTCGGCATTCCAAACACCCCAAATCACTTCCAAGCACACCCAAACACCTGAAATGCTATCCAAACATCACCTATACTAGGCTAGGGACATCATGTACTAACACCCACCATCAATCCCCATCACCAATGATGAGATGTTCCATTTGCAGATCTAGGTTCGGTTTACAGATCTAAATCATTCCCCACGACTTTGTAGATGTTCGTTCATAAAGAAATCAGATGATGGTGGGCTTGGTTTGTTTTTTCCGGTACCCCCCTTCGCTGGAAAACCAACGGTGTAAGTTTACTATCTGTTTACTCACGTATAAATGCACCCTTAAGTGTCTATCCTCCCTTCCTACCACCGTGCTTTTAGTGTCTATAAAAGTAACTAAGTTGTTTTGATCTTATCAGACTAGCGCTCATCGTGGTCTTCCAATGTCCATTCCCACAAGAAAGAAATGAAGTCCTTTATATGTTAATAAACATTCAGGCCATATATCCTTATATATAGTGCAAGTGGGTGGAAAGAACAAAAGTGTAGGTTTCTTGTCACCGGTGGTGGGTGTAACACCCCAACCGATGGCGGAAACATCGGGATGTCACGTATTGATGATTGTTCAGTAGCTCATGGTGAATAATACATTTCATTAAATGATTTAAATGAATTACATACAATTGTTCTAGAATTTGCACATCAAACTGAATAAAACTATACACATATCTTCAAGCATCAAATCAAGTCTTCAAGCAAATAGAACCTGAAACATGTTAAGTTGAAAATGTTTTGGGTCAACAAAAGTTGGTGAGAATTACATAGGTTTTGATAATAGAATAAAATTGTTGTGCAATTCATGTGTCATGGCAATCTAGTCCATAAGCGAAAACATACTAGAAGTAAATCGAGTGCATAATCAACCTTGTTGACTGTTGTAATTGTGGTACATCCCATACGCTCATGGTTCACTCGTTTAAATTGCAGTAACAAACACCCACGTAACCTTTGTAGGAGGCACGTATCCGGGTGGGATTGTCAGTCCAATAGATCTATCAATGTATACCGTTTGGCTGATGAATGTTTATGCTAGAATTGTGCTTACCCTAGTCATGTTCAAGACATAATGCAACATAGAAATACACATAGACACATTGATGATTGAATTGCATAAATATTGTTGTAACATGTTTCACCCCAAAAATGGTGATAAATAGAAAAGGGGCTATGTAAAACTCACCTTGGTAAAATGTTATATCTGTTGAAAATAGTGTGTTGCCCAAATGTATCAAGTATCACCCTATAATGAGGTAATAAATATGTCTAAGTCTATCAAGCCTATAGATGTGTAAGTTCCTAGGGCTTCGAATTGGGGATAATCGCTCGCTTGATTAATATATAAAAAAATGTTCGCCAATTGTGAGAATTTTAGTAAATAAATAACCAAAAATCTTTTTATGAAATTTAAATTTAAGAAGACCACAATAATGTGTTTAAAGTATGAAAATAATTTTTATAAAATTATTTTCTTTAAAATAGATTATTAAATCTATTTATTAAAAGTTGCCAATATTTAACTTTAATATTTTAAAAAATATTAAAATTAAGGAATTATTATTTTAAAAATCATATTTCTGTTCTAAATGTTTTGAAATAAATTGTATAAAATTTTGGTACAAAAATGACAAAAATTGAATTTATTATGATTTAATTATGATTAAATCTAACAAAAATTGATTAAAAATATAAAATAAATGATTTTTCTGAATTAAAAATTATTTCAGTAAAGTTTAACATTGTACAAACATAGGATAATTTTTGTAGAAATTAATAAAATTGTTTTGATATTTTAATGGATTTTTATAAATATAATAGTATAAAATTGATTTAATTATTATAAATATTAAATAAATGAATTTCAGAAAAATAAAAATTGTAGATAAAACTTTAACATCAGATTTATTAAAAATAATTTTTTTAGAATTTAAAAGAAGGTTTTAATAATTAAAAATGAATTTAAAAGATTAAAGGTATAATATATATATATATAATTGGTTGGTTTTTAAAAAAGAAATAAAAAGAAGAAAAAGGAGCGCCACAGCCGGGACTCGAACCCGGGTGGCTGGGGTTAACACCAACAGTCACAACCACTTGGCCTAGGCCTGTGGTTGTGATTAATCTTGTTTCAAATTAAATATATACAATACGCTGTATCAGTTTATCCCCAATTCAAACCTTCGAACCCTAGATTCTGCAATACGTTGATTCACACATCAATAGCCAAATTAATCATAGGGCTATTGATGTGTGGATGCCGATGAACATAAACCACAAAAATAATTGATCTTACAATGTTGTTTTGATCTGGATTGCTCGGTCAAGACCACAAAGTCAAAATTGAATTCGCGAAGCTTAATCAGTGTATAATAAAGAAAATTGAAGATAGAGAGAGTGTTAATGGCGAGTTGTGAAGGCTCGCTGATCATCAATTTATAGGTTTAAACACTGGATTGATGAAATGGTAAGATTTGACCAACATTGAATGTCAAAACGCGTATGTGGTTAATTGATTTGCGATTGATTGATAATACGCGTGTTGCTTAGTCATGATAGGCCGGAAACTGTGTAAGGATACCAAAAATAGCCTAATCAAGAGTTAACAAGATTGATTTAGGCAAGTCGTTCCTCACAGTTGACTTTTCAAGTCAACTGTGAAGGTTCTTAAGTGATGATAAAGTTAACCCGCGTCTGGTTTGAACCAGATGTGATGGCTAGCCCAGTTGGTTAGTGTGGTGTTATGTTGTTGGTTTGACTCGGGTTCGAAACCCGTTAGAAGCAATTATTTTTTTTTTAAACAGGAATGAAGGCAAGGGTGGGTTTTGGGCTCTGGTATTGGATTGGGCCTGCTGGAATAATAGGCTAAAGGTTAAGGGGTGTGGGGTTGGATCACAAGCTTACAACAAAACATATTACTATTATTATTATTATTATTATTATTATAACTTTATATAGAATAATTATCATTGTGTAGGGGTTCAAAAATATCACCAAAAATTATAATAATACGACTTGCCGTTTTAATCCGTAACGTACAAATAATTAAATGCGAAATGTTACAGTCTCCCCTACTTTTAGGAACTTCGTCCCGAAGTTAAGAGAAAACTAGGGTTACAATTGGCCAACTACTGAAAACCTTGATAAAATTTCACACTACCTTAACGTACCTGTAAATTCATGATTACGTTCCGGACCGTAATTATTAATTTACCTTACATTAGGGTTTTGCGTCCTTTTATGACTTTCTGATTGTTGAGCAGATCTGATAGTCCCCACCAGTCGTTGAACAGGTGGTAGGGCCTCTCCCGACTGTTGGAAAGACATGATGACCTCTACCAATCGTTAAGTAGGTTGTTTGGTAGTCAACTAATTGTTGTACAAGTAAGCAAGTAGATATAGCAATTAATTCACATTCAACACGCATGCACACAGATGTTATGATAATACTTGATTTTATTACTTGAATCAAAAAGTGTCAATACATAGAATTAAAGAGAAAATAGGTATCATTCAAATGGTGGGGTTTGCTTGTAAGGTAGCTGGAGGGTCTCAAGCGGGGTTATTTGGAGCATCCAGAGCGTTTGTAGCAGGGATACGACAAGCATCTGCAAGATGCCCATATCTTTGACAATTGGTGCACTGTCGGCAGGGAACTTGAGTTGGGTGGTGGTACTGGCAGGTGTCACACTTAGGTAGCTTCCCATTGTATGGTTTCTTGTTGGGTGGAGCAGTGGTATCTATTGCAAAATTTCTGACCTTATTCTTTCCGTTGGTTGAGGCCTCAGTTTTGATTTCAACGGCAGTTTGGGGAATATCCTTCTTCTTTTCCCCTTTACGAGTCAGGGTTCCTGCCTTCACATGGTTATCTGTTAGGGTGGCAGCCAAACGCTTTGCTTCCTCCAAAGTGGCAGGGTTCCTTCCCCACACCGTGTCTTGAATCTGCATTGGTAAACCACCAATGTATTTTTCGATAGCAATGGGCAAAGGGGTGACTTTGTGGGGTAGCAACAAGCTAAGTTCGTGAAAACGAGTGTTGTAGGCAAGGTTTTCCCCACTGTCTTGAGTAAGATCATGAAATTCATCTTCCAGTTTCTTGATTTCATTACGTGGACAGAACTCTGCCTTCATAATGTCTTTAGCTTGATCCCAAGTTAAGGCTAGTGCAGCTTCAGCTCCGCGAGTGCGTTTTTCTTCATTCCACCAAGTGAGTGCTCGTTTGTGAAGAACACTCATGGCATAACGGACCTTAAAGTTGTCGGGGCATTCACTGTTAATGAAGGTATTCTCAATACCCTCAAACCATTGTAGGAGTCCTGTAGCTCCTTCTTCACCACTAAACTTTGGAGGGTTACAAGAATTGAAGTGCTTAAGGGTGCAGGCTGGGAGACCATTTCCGTTGTGGTGTCCATTTCCATTCCCGTTGCCGTTGCCGTTCCCATTGCCGTTCAACTGGATGACTTGAGCTAGTAAGTTGGGAACCAGAGTTGCGATTTGCTGCGCCATCTGTTGAGAAATGATTGCAGCCAGTTGGGCATCAATACCATTATTATTGTTGTTGTTGTTGTTGTTGTGGTTAGTGTTGTGGTTGTGGTTGTGGTTGCTACTTCCTTCATCATGATTTTCACCACTGTTAAGACGAGCACTGCGACGTGGAGGCATGATCTGTAAGAGACACAGTGAAATGAATGAGATTATATAAGGAATGTAATCATCTATTCATTAATTAAAACGAATAAACGAAAACGTTGACTTATCAAAGATTCTAAATTCTAATAACATATGAAGACATGCTTTAGCCTATAAGTGAACACTCATCCCGAGAATTCCCAGGTAGGCATCCGGGTCCCTCGTCTGATTGGGATATATGCGCAATGCCAGCCTAGACAGAAGACTCAGAATACAGGCGTTCACCCTTCCAGATTGCACGTGTTCGTTATTAAAATCTAGAACTTTGACGAGATCTCAAGGTGGTTCAGGTTAAACCTGAGGATTTTGCCTTATTAGTCTAAGAGTGAATCCAGTGATGGAGAGCAACCTTCTTGTAGGGATGAAAGTAGGGATATGAAGTAGGAGGGAGATAGAGTATAGCAAGTAAAAGAAGCAAGTACTGGTTAAATCCTATGGTTATAGACTAGATTATTTCCTAATAACCTAATTCCCTATAACCATGGCTCTGATACCAATCTGTAACACCCCAACCGATGGCGGAAACATCGGGATGTCACGTATTGATGATTGTTCAGTAGCTCATGGTGAATAATACATTTCATTAAATGATTTAAATGAATTACATACAATTGTTCTAGAATTTGCACATCAAATTGAATAAAACTATACACATATCTTCAAGCATCAAATCAAGTCTTCAAGCAAATAGAACCTGAAACATGTTAAGTTGAAAATGTTTTGGGTCAACAAAAGTTGGTGAGAATTACATAGGTTTTGATAATAGAATAAAATTGTTGTGCAATTCATGTGTCATGGCAATCTAGTCCATAAGCGAAAACATACTAGAAGTAAATCGAGTGCATAATCAACCTTGTTGACTGTTGTAATTGTGGTACATCCCATACGCTCATGGTTCACTCGTTTAAATTGCAGTAACAAACACCCACGTAACCTTTGTAGGAGGCACGTATCCGGGTGGGATTGTCAGTCCAATAGATCTATCAATGTATACCGTTTGGCTGATGAATGTTTATGCTAGAATTGTGCTTACCCTAGTCATGTTCAAGACATAATGCAACATAGAAATACACATAGACACATTGATGATTGAATTGCATAAATATTGTTGTAACATGTTTCACCCCAAAAATGGTGATAAATAGAAAAGGGGCTATGTAAAACTCACCTTGGTAAAATGTTATATCTGTTGAAAATAGTGTGTTGCCCAAATGTATCAAGTATCACCCTATAATGAGGTAATAAATATGTCTAAGTCTATCAAGCCTATAGATGTGTAAGTTCCTAGGGCTTCGAATTGGGGATAATCGCTCGCTTGATTAATATATAAAAAAATGTTCGCCAATTGTGAGAATTTTAGTAAATAAATAACCAAAAATCTTTTTATGAAATTTAAATTTAAGAAGACCACAATAATGTGTTTAAAGTATGAAAATAATTTTTATAAAATTATTTTCTTTAAAATAGATTATTAAATCTATTTATTAAAAGTTGCCAATATTTAACTTTAATATTTTAAAAAATATTAAAATTAAGGAATTATTATTTTAAAAATCATATTTCTGTTCTAAATGTTTTGAAATAAATTGTATAAAATTTTGGTACAAAAATGACAAAAATTGAATTTATTATGATTTAATTATGATTAAATCTAACAAAAATTGATTAAAAATATAAAATAAATGATTTTTCTGAATTAAAAATTATTTCAGTAAAGTTTAACATTGTACAAACATAGGATAATTTTTGTAGAAATTAATAAAATTGTTTTGATATTTTAATGGATTTTTATAAATATAATAGTATAAAATTGATTTAATTATTATAAATATTAAATAAATGAATTTCAGAAAAATAAAAATTGTAGATAAAACTTTAACATCAGATTTATTAAAAATAATTTTTTTAGAATTTAAAAGAAGGTTTTAATAATTAAAAATGAATTTAAAAGATTAAAGGTATAATATATATATATATAATTGGTTGGTTTTTAAAAAAGAAATAAAAAGAAGAAAAAGGAGCGCCACAGCCGGGACTCGAACCCGGGTGGCTGGGGTTAACACCAACAGTCACAACCACTTGGCCTAGGCCTGTGGTTGTGATTAATCTTGTTTCAAATTAAATATATACAATACGCTGTATCAGTTTATCCCCAATTCAAACCTTCGAACCCTAGATTCTGCAATACGTTGATTCACACATCAATAGCCATATTAATCATAGGGCTATTGATGTGTGGATGCCGATGAACATAAACCACAAAAATAATTGATCTTACAATGTTGTTTTGATCTGGATTGCTCGGTCAAGACCACAAAGTCAAAATTGAATTCGCGAAGCTTAATCAGTGTATAATAAAGAAAATTGAAGATAGAGAGAGTGTTAATGGCGAGTTGTGAAGGCTCGCTGATCATCAATTTATAGGTTTAAACACTGGATTGATGAAATGGTAAGATTTGACCAACATTGAATGTCAAAACGCGTATGTGGTTAATTGATTTGCGATTGATTGATAATACGCGTGTTGCTTAGTCATGATAGGCCGGAAACTGTGTAAGGATACCAAAAATAGCCTAATCAAGAGTTAACAAGATTGATTTAGGCAAGTCGTTCCTCACAGTTGACTTTTCAAGTCAACTGTGAAGGTTCTTAAGTGATGATAAAGTTAACCCGCGTCTGGTTTGAACCAGATGTGATGGCTAGCCCAGTTGGTTAGTGTGGTGTTATGTTGTTGGTTTGACTCGGGTTCGAAACCCGTTAGAAGCAATTATTTTTTTTTTAAACAGGAATGAAGGCAAGGGTGGGTTTTGGGCTCTGGTATTGGATTGGGCCTGCTGGAATAATAGGCTAAAGGTTAAGGGGTGTGGGGTTGGATCACAAGCTTACAACAAAACATATTACTATTATTATTATTATTATTATTATTATTATAACTTTATATAGAATAATTATCATTGTGTAGGGGTTCAAAAATATCACCAAAAATTATAATAATACGACTTGCCGTTTTAATCCGTAACGTACAAATAATTAAATGCGAAATGTTACAGTGGGTGGAGGTTTTACTAAATGGTTGGGTTAGTAAAGAGGATGGGGAAGAAGAAACCAGAAATATGGCTTTGTGCATTTTTATTTCTTTAATAATAGGAGCATTTTATTTTTACAATAAATCTAACAAAATTGGTGGACGACGTTAGTAAATTGGACTCAGATAGTTTTAATCGGAAAAACCAGATGCTCAGATAGTTAAACATTTTGAATTTGTATTCTAATAGTTAAAACCATCAAAACACATGGACTCAAATAGTAATTAACTCAAGTTTTAAAGTATTTGACTGAAAGTGTTAAAATCAGCTGACCACAGGGACGGAAAGTGAGGTTTGCTCTAAAAAAACTATCATATATTAAACAAGTTAACAGCTACTACATCCATGCCCAAACCACGCTGTCCACACCGGCCCCCAAGGCGCGGATGGGGCGTGTGTTGTTTGGCCGTGGAAATTTTCACGCTACATCAACAAAATGGAGAACCAATTCCAATCCATCCTTTCATATGGTAATATTTGCAAAAATGGAGGGCCAATCAAAAATTAATATTAATTAAATGGAAGGGCCTTAAAAATTTTCACATACCACTACACCAGTTTTGTAATTTCAAGCCCTTAAAGGCCCCTACATGCCACGTGTCGTTTCATACTCCATGGAGCTTGAAAATTTTTACATACCACTACACATGGTTCAAGTATGTAAAAATTTTTGGTACAACCTCTTTTCACATAATCGGTCTCTCAATCCCTGAGTTTTGCCCATTTCTATTGTCAATAAGTAACTAACTATGACCACACATCTTCCGAAGACTTAACACGCTCTAGTTAATCTGTTTATAATTGTATAAATTATTGCCTCATGTTTTATTAGTTATAATACTTAGGGTATATAAGGAAAGGGTAAAATGAGTAATAGATTGAGTTGACGGAACGAAGAAACTAACTTTATAACAACACACTTAATTTATTTAATAATGAATTTGTGGTTGTAAATTAAACCATAATAAAATGTTGAATAAAATATTAATTTACTTTTATGGTTTACTAGTGGGGAACCCGCGCGTTGCTGCGGGAAGACAATTTGTCACGCGATATTTTTTACTGTTAGTTTATCGATTCTCTCATGATATATTGTGTAGTATTTGATTTTAAAGGTGTGCTAGATCTAGTAAATATATTGTTAATGGATTTTATTTTTAAGATGGTTCTTGGACTTGTAGAAAATAAATATTAACAAACTATTAATTAGTTAACAAACTACTAACTTTGTTGAGAAGACGACAAAAAATTATGCCATGGTGTTATTACTGGTCAATATCATATTGTTATTACTGGTAATATTGTTTTTATATGTTTTATAAAACTTTATTTGTAACTTTTAATAAGACAAACAAGTTAAGTGGTTTTTAGTTGTTAAATAAATATATATTTAACTCATTTGTGAAAAATGGTTTATTACCCAAGATTTAACAACCACATATTCTTTGCATTCATAACCAATATATATTAATGCATCGTGCATTATGCCTCTACAATTGACATATATAATCAAATCAATAGAGTTGTATAATGCGTCTCCGGACCAAGAAAAAAAAAACAAGAATTGAAAATATTACCGAATTGAAAATCATGTACATGTTAGGGCTTAAATAGTATACATGATACCAAATTAAAAATCTAAAAAAAAAGTTATGGTTTTCTACCTTGTAACTTGAGCCATCTCACATTGAATATGACCTAATTAACTGTTTTCCCCTCCATTTTTACCAACAATATTAATAAACATTTCCATATCTTTATTCATCTCTACCTTCTAAATTAAAAAAATCAAAACATTTCAAGCTCCGTATGAACCACACCGTAATTCAATTTTTTTTAATAAAATCTCAATTACTAATTCATTCAATTTGAGTGAAAAAACAATTGGCTTTTAAAGAATTTTAATAGTATTTGAGATTAACAATAAAAGAGAAACGATGGACCATTAAAATCGCTGGCCTCCGTTTGCAATACTTACGTAACCAAGCAACCCTCACCCCATCACTTTCTATACTCAAATTATGATTAGCAACAAATAATGGGAACAAATTATGCTACTAAAATTTTGATTGATTATTAGATAGCTATAATAAAACAACCTTTTTTAATTTAAATCCTACCGTACAAAAATCATTAAAAAAATACAACATAACCAATTTTGAAAGGGAAATAAGGTGGGTCTGAATAAAAAAAAGTAATCTGAAATTTGAAGAAAAAATTTACACAAATCAGTAAATGTGTCTAAAATTGTTCTTTCGTATTTTATGTATATACATCACAAAGAAAAAGGTATGTATTTATTACTTGAATTGTGAATGGAGATGGATTAGATTGATTGTGATTTCTAATCACTTTTGATTCCAGTGGCTATAACAGCAACATACATGTGACAGTTATAATTTTACATTGTTACGTAAATGTATCGGCACAAGGCGAGGTTAGACTATGGATTCAAAGTGGAAAAAAAAAACGAAGAGCAACAAGAAAACTCATGCTAATAATGTGTTAGAAAATAACAATCTAGTAGCGACCAACGTACAAGTCATATAAACATGAGAAGAAGACTCTAGACATCATGTATGGAAAGAAAGAATAAAGGAAAAGAGAACTTTATTCATTGATATGTTTCATATATCAATTTTTTTTTGAACGGCCAAATTTCTTCTATTGTTAGTTGTTAGTGTGTATTGAACCCATGACCTCCATGTTAGTACAACAAGTTAGTTACCAAATAAAGGACCACTATTTATATGTCTATAAACATTGAAAGATATGTAAGTTATGTATGTGAAGAGTCACCGCATTATTTATATACCAAATACATGACCACTATTTATAAGATTATAATATTGATACAAACGTAATAAAGACATAGAGGTTATGAATGTAAAAAGTCACTACATTATTGTTAATTTCCTCATCAATTTTATAATTATGTTTAAATTAATTTTCTTCAACAAATTAATATTTAGGTAGAAAGACAATTTTACCGCTAAATGACTTACAAACATTGTACTATAGGTAATAAATGTTGTATTTACTTAATACCAAAATGTTTGCTATATAATTTGCTACAAAAATGTTTGCTTATGGATTTTTATACACGGTTTTTGCTATGAAAATGTTAATTACCATTTTTGCTAGGTATTTTTAACTATGGTCTTTGTTACAAATTTTAGACACGAATTTTTTTATGCAAATTTATTAACTTGTTATTTTACATATCTCGTGGGTTTAATATTATTTTGTTTACAAAAGTATCCGAAATCATTAACTGTATATAAACATAACTCCAAAATTAATGATAAAAGAATTAGCCGTGAAAAGAATATGAATGTATGTATATGTGTGATTATAGTAAAAACTTAGTGGTTTACATTACAAGTAAAACATAGTATTTAAGCAAGAAACTAAGAATTAAGTGACTTCAAAAACAAACCTAGTACTAATGATTCTAAATTTAATAACTTGTTAGGCAGAAGAAATGTCGGTTTCATTAAATCTATCTTGTTTTGCTGGCAACATGTAATACATGGTTTCACCACTTGATCTTCATGTATCATACTTTTCGCCTGTTTGCGCTCCTTCAAATACGATTTTAAGACTGCATTATTAAGATTGCTAAAACAAAGAGCAACAAAAAAACTCGTGCTAATAACGTGTTGGAAAATAACAATATAGTAGCAACCTACATACAAGTTATATAAACATGAGAAGAAGACTCTAAACATCATGTATGGAAAGAAAGAATGAAGGAAGAGAGAACTTTATTCATTGATATGTTTCATATACCAAATAAAAGACCACTATTTATAAGCCTATAAAAATTGAAAGATATGTAAGTTATGTATGTGAAGAGTCACCCCATTATTTAGATACCAAATAATATTTATAAGACTATAACATTGATACAAACATAATAAAGACATGGAGGTTATGAATGTAAATAGTCACCACATTATTTTTAATTTCTTCATAAATTTTATAATTATGCTTAAATTAATTTCTTCAACAACTTAATAGTTGGGTAGAAAGACAATTTTACCCCCTAAATGCCTTCAACAAGCATTGTACTATAAGTAATAAAGGTTGTATTTACTTAAATTTTACGGGTATCCTTCACTCATGCTTTATAATATAGTATAGATATATGTGTGGCCATTTCTTAAATCAGTGTAAAACCGTCGTAAATAATTTTTTTCAAGTTTTTTTTTTACGGCGGAGTTAGCCGTTTATTACATCAGTGTGTAAAAAAAATTCAAAATTCCCATTTTACCTTAGAGTTATTATGGTTCTCACAACTTAAGCTGGTTCTCAAAGGAACCGAATCCATAATACTTAAATACGAAAGATAAGTATGATTAAAAATGTCTGTGTGCGACACCCCACATCGAAAGGATGATATATCAATAAAAATAAGACTTATGTAAATATATACCTTATATAATTAACTAGATTTTATCCCGGAAGCTTTCCGGGATATAGAAATATAATATGATGTGATAAAAGATGTCTTATGATATAACATATAAATTAATGTACTATAATATGAAGAAAAAAAACAATTTAATCATGTGAATAAGAATGAAAATGTATATTAAAAAGAAGATGCATGTTTTGATGAGGAACAGAGCTAGAAAAACCCATTGTAGGGCTTGATTGAGGCGGTAGTCTTGAAAGTGTGACTTTTTTATTTTGAAAATAAGTGGTTTTAACCTATTCTGCTCTCGACGAAAATATAATTCGTAGTCTGAACATGATTAGTAACTTGACTAGAGATTATTAATGAATTACCTGAACACATTGTGTTTTTTCGTTGGGAAGATAATAAAACGTTCATTAATTTGGAGTAATCTTATTTAAAAAAATCTGGTATATAAAAGTTATTAACGTTTTAAAATTATGGGGAAACATGAGAGAAAAAGAGACTTTTAGATGGAAATAAGCAAGATGTCACGTGGCACACTCAAGAGGAAATGATGACCTCTTTAGTGCCATATAGAATTTCATGCTTTAAAATATTAATAATATATATAGAATATAGATGGTTATATTATTATACCATTTATAAACGTATAAATGAACAATAAATAGAGGGCAATGGCATTTTTGTATTTTCCACATTATATGATGGGATTTTGAGAGTTTCCATTTCTTGGTTGTTGGCTTCGTTTGGAAAACTTTCTTCAATTTTTTCTTATGCAGTTATACCCCGATTATCATTTACTAAAAACCACATGACTTAACTCCGGTAAAGACTGAAAGTGACGATTTGGTGGATCGGAGACGGGGGATATCGCTGTTAATTATAGCATTTATAAATGTAGAAATGAACAGTAAATATAGGGCAGTGGCATTTTTGTATTTTCCACATTAAATGTGGGGATTTTGAGAGTTTCCATTTCTTGGTTGTTGGTTTTGTTTGGAAAACTTTCTTCAACTTTTTTCTTATACAGTTATACCCCGATTATCATTTACCAAAACCCACATGACTTAACTCCGGTGAAGACTGAAAGTGAAGATTTGGTGGATCGGAGATGGGGGGGATATCGCTGTTAATTATACCATTTATAAACGTAGAAATTAACAACTAATAGAGGGCAATGGCATTTTTGTATTTTCCACATTAAATGAGGGGATTTTGAGAGTTTCCATTTCTTGGTTGTTGGCTTTGTTTGGAAGACTTTCTTCAACTTTTTTCTTATACAGTTATACCCCGATTATCATTTACCAAAACCCACATGACTTAACTCCGGTGAAGACTGAAAGGGACGATTTGGTGGATCAAAGATGGGGGATATCGCTGTTAATTATACCATTTATAAACGTAGAAATGAACAGTAAATAGAGGGCAATGGCATTTTTGTATTTTCCACATTAAATGAGGGGATTTTGAGAGTTTCCATTTCTTGGTTGTTGGTTTCGTTTGGAAAACTTTCTTCAACTTTTTTCTTATATAGTTATACTCCGATTATTATTTACCAAAACCCACATGACTTAACTTCGGTAAATACTCAAAATGACGGTTTGGTGGATCGGAGATGGGGGATTATCGCTATTAATTATACCATTTATAAACGTAGAATTGAACAACAAATAGAGGGCAATGGCATTTTTGTATTTTCCACATTAAATGAAGGGATTTTGAGAGTTTCCATTTCTTGGTTGTTAGCTTTGTTTGGAAGACTTTCTTCAACTTTTTTCTTATACAGTTATACCCCGATTATCATTTATCAAAACCCACATGACTTAACTCCGATGAAGACTGAAAGTGACAATTTGGTGGATCGAAGATGGGGGATATCATTGTTATAGATGGTGTGGTGAATTGAGTGATGACTAAGCGGCGAGGGATGTGAGGTTGGCTATGGCGGTGGTTGGGAACGGGAAGGTTACCTGAGGATAACGAAGGTGATGGTGATATTGGTTTAGGGTTTCCGTCGGCGATGGATGGTGGCGATGATGGCTTGCCTTTGTAACCCGGTTTTCATCTAAGGTGGGGGATACTTCGGTGAAATCCATCATCGCCTCTGCCACATGTCTCAATCGACGGCAATATTATCGCTGGCGGTATGAGGCTTTTTTGTCAGTTTTTGTTCTTGATTCAGTCTTCTATATTAAGGCTATTCTGGTTGTGGAAGGTGAGTTTTACACACTATTTTTGGGCGTTTTGAAAAAGCGCCTCACAACCCTTTTGAAGACATAACAAATATGCTTTCCAAGGCCTGAACATTGAATCCATATAATGGTCATGTTTAGAAGGCATAGATGTTGAAATCACTGTTATATAATGTTGTTAGTAGCTTTTGAGGTTTGTCAATGCATACATGTACCAAATCAACCCCATGTTTAGGCCTAAATGATCATGTGAGTAGCTTTTGAACTTTGTCTCCCTGTTGTTGACTTTCACAAATCAAATTGTTTTCCGCAAACAAACAATGGTCGCATTACGTTCCGTAAAAAAACCAACCCGAATACCCATTTGTGCTCACGCAACGTGCGAACGTTAGTACTACTAGTTTGGTTAAATGGCAAACGAACTATCTTTAAAAAAAGTACATACATTATTTTATCCCTTACCAACTTAGTTGTGTATACATTAAAGTCTTGATTAAATATCCTCACACCTATATAATACATACATGAATATATATAACTTAGTATCATTATACTAAGATCCCTGTTTATACATATAGGAGAGGATTAAATGAGGACAAAGAGGATTAATTGAGAACAAACTTCTAGTGAGAACAAAAGAAGAAATAAAACATTAAATATTTAACTATTATTACGTTAAATATTAACTATTTAATTAATTAGTCATTAACACTTTATCCTACACATTATCAAATTTATTACTACAGATATCAAAATTCATCCTTTATATATCATAACTATCACACGTTTATCCTACACATATCGAGATTATCATACGTTAATTCTACACATATAAAAATTCAACCTACCCTTGTCATACATATATCGAAATTATATTTCACTGTAAATTATGTACATTATGATTGATATGAAATAATATATTTTGAAATTGAATTATAAGTTTCCTTAATTTAACTAATTTACGGGGGTTACAAAAAATTTGTCATTTATTTAACATTAAAAACAATTATTATTTTAAATATTTTTATTGGTTTAAATTTGTTCTTTTTTTGTCCTCATTTGAACTCTCCACTATACAAATAGTATGAAATTGTGTTTTTTTTTATAATACAAATTATCCTATTTATTTAAATCTAAACTAAATGAGTAGTGATGTTCTGTATGTAACTTATGTATTTGTCAATTATTATAGGGTTCTAAGTTTCATACACCACATCATATTTTGAGGGTGTTACATCATATTCTAGAGTATGTGATAACCTCCTAATGATATGTGATGTAGGTCAGAATATATTGTATGCTTTCTAATTAAGGGGCGTATGATTCTTAAATACCATCTATACATATAATAAACCAAAGCCATTTTAATAACATGACACTCAAAGAGGCATTCTCTTTCTTGAATGTGCCTTGTGTCATCCCATGTGCCATTGAGATATTTTAGGAGAAAAATAATTTAAAAACAAAATTGGATTTTTCACCCTCATGTTTCCTCCCATAATTTTTAAACGTTAATATCTTTAATATACAAGATTTTTTAAAGAAAAAAATTACACCAAATTAACGAGCGTTTTATTATCTTTCCAACGAGTACCATAGTGTTATATAAAAAAACGAAGAAATTTTTTTGTGGGGTTTTATTCATACAGGAAAAAAAACACAACGTGTTCAGGTAAATCATTAATCATGTATAGACAAGTCACTAATTATGTTTAAATCAGTAAATATGATTTTTTTTTCAACCAGAGCCGAATAGGTTAATAAAGTTATACGTTGTTTTAAGTTAGGTATCAATATTAGTATGTTAGAATTGTACATTTGTTTAGTCTTTAGGATAAGTGTTAATATTAGAGTTACATTAAAGTTCTACATTCTTTTAGGTTATGTGTTAGCATTTGAGTTGTACATATATTGTTAATTTGTTTTAGGTTAGATATTAATATTAAAGTTATACATCAGTCTATTTCATATGTAAAATTAATTTAACATATTAAATTTCTCAACCCGAGACGCTCCCGAGATATAATCTAGTTATTAAATAACTAAAAATTGTCTAATTGAAGTGGTAAATATGTCCTTATAAAGTTATAGCAGGAGACCTCAGGGTACAACTGTAGCAAACAGTGATGTACAACTTGTGGTCAAATTATTAAAGAATGATTACACAATCTTCCATTGGTCCACGGTCTTCTTTTCACACGTGTCACCATCTCAGTGACCGATTTTGACAACTGAACACCTCTGCAACCGTCAGATTTGTTCCCCGCAATTTTGGCTACCGACTCCTTTGCTTCTGTCAGTAAAATTAAAAGGCAGTTTAGAGATTTCTATAAAACTCAAATATTCAAAACAAATGAGATAAAAGGGGTAGTGGCGTAGCTTTTTGCCTGTTTATCCGTCGTTTATTTGTACTTCTTATTAGTTTTTAATTAAAAGTTTATGTTTAATCAGGGGCTTATCCAGTATGTAAAGATCGTGTTTTCAGAAATGAGATAAATCGTTTCATTTGTATTTCTTTAATTTAGGTTGACGAGATGAAACCTTTTCCATCTTCAACTTAATACTAAAATAAGTTATAGTTTTTTAGTTAGTTTAGCTATAAGTACTTTTAAAAAAAGGTTTGGCTATTAATAAAAGAATGTTGCTTGACCCATGTGCGTGGTTGAAACTCTTTCTAATTTTCAACTATTCTTTATTTTTTTTAAAATATGACAAATACAATTTAAGCATCTCAGTCGATTTTGTTTCAAAAAAATTTCTATGTTTAACAATTTATATACTATATGCTATAACAAATTGGTGTTTACTAGACCAGGCAAAATGGGTGAGTTGGGCAGGTTTGGGTCATGGGCTAAGATGGGTTTAGATTATGATGGGCTTAAGTTAGGACGAGTTTACTAAAAATACAATGTGAGGATGGATTTTGGTTAGAAAGGTTTGGGTCATGGGTTAAGATGGGTTTAGATTATGATGGGCTTAAGTTAGGACGAGTTTACTAAAAATACAATGTTAGGATGGGTTTTGGTTAGAATGGTTTGGATCATAATGGGCTAAAAAATTATAAATGATAAAAAAAATAAAAAAAGTTTGAAAATAAAAATTTAAAAATATATTAAGTAGAAATTTTAAAAAATATAAAAATTAAAGTGAAAAAAAAAAATAAAAAAGGGTCGCTATGAAACTTTTATAAAAATGCTACAAGATACATTCATTCAACCATCTTAGAAAACTTGTAACCCATAAAAAACACTAGCATATAGCTTAGAAACATGCAATTATAAGAAATATAAAATTATTAATGAAAGATAGGTTACATTCATTCAACCATCTTAGAAAACTAGTGTGTAACCTCTGAGATGTGTGGGTTTTGTGAGATGTGTAAGTTTATTATACCTTCAAAAGACAATAACCACTAACGTATTCTACATATTTACCTATATGTGACTACTAGCATGCATCAGATACAATGCTTCAGTATCTTCTATAAGTTCTTCCTCCATCTCATTCTCGTCTTCATCTGGATATGTAAAAAAAGTAAAAGATAGATTAGCATTATATAAAAGTTAAGTAGCCAAGATAATGAACTTATTACCTTCTAAGTCAAACAACCAATCACGTGTGCAAAGCAAAGCCTCACATTTGATTATAGTAGTTAACATTTGTGACACATGTTAAATGCTATGCTACTCATTGGATAACTATAATCAATGCATTTGATAATTGGGATCGAGCATATATCACCACATTCTGGAAGAAAAAAAAGAAGTATTATAAATAACACTAGCCTTACTCAAGTAAACTAACGGAAGGTACTTATCAAATCATTAAAACAACTAAGATGAATACATAAAAAACTTAGATTAGTGCTTCATGTTCTCAATTAGTACTTCAGGGTCTCGTAGTATGTAGGTGTTTTGAAATAACATCTTCTAAAATACATGTGTTGTGCCTCGGAAATTTTGTACGTATTCAAAATGTGGCACATGTATTTTAGGGTGAGTGTATAATATATGCACCTACGAACGTAGATTTAATTTTACATGCATTGTTGTAGGTATAAAAAATTGCGCAATATGATAAGCATCATACAACTCGTTTATGAGCTAGATCAGGACACGTAAAATGCACCATAAATGCTAGCTATGACCTTATAATGTTAGATGTAGCATGTTAATTGGTTTCACATCGGTGTAATTTGACAACATAATCCTTCGATGCAATTAGTGTAACTAGTTTAGACTCGCTATTAGGGGGACGGGGCGTCACCATAATTGGGCACGGGTACCCCACTAACAGCACGGTAACACCGCCGCCACCCGTGCTGGTAGGGGTCCCGTGAACCGTTTTCTGGTTGTAGTTAACGGTCTGATAACCATTAATAATAATTACAACGGTCGATTTTTAGTATTTATTTTATTACTTTTTTGACCGTTTGAATGAATTTAATATAAAAACGGTAACAATTTTTTGACCGTTAATTTAGTATAAAACCATAGCCAATTTTTATCAATTGATCATCTTGAACTTGAAAACAAATGGCAAACCAGAACCCAAATCCAAATCCAATCCCGCCTCGCTAAACCGTGTGCGAGCACCAATCTGGAGCTTGGAGAATGAACTCGCCTTGGTGAATAACTATCTTGATGTTCAAGAGCAAGGACCTTAGCGAAGGCAAAGGTTTTGGAAAGCGGTTGCCACAAGATTCAACGAACAAATGGGTGAAAACATTCGTTCAACGGACGCGATATATGAAAAGGTTATCGTTAAAGTCGAAGTGCGCAGTATTTCAACAATTAGTCGTTAATGCGATGCACGACAATCCGGCTTTAAACGCAGATGGGTGGATTGAAGAAGCCCGGAACCAATACCAAATCTACACATTGATAACTACCCGAAGGTTGAGGTTTGGAGAGCTATGAGAGGGCGTTTTATAATATAGCAGTGTTTCTACTATTTATTTACGGTTTTAAATAATGTTTAATATCATGTATTGATGTTATTTTATGGAATATTATGTAATTTTATTTTTTTTAGTTTAATAATATGTTCAATTAATGTTTCTTTAAAAAAATAATAAAAAAATAAATATTTCAGTGAAGTGTTGCCTACAAAAAAGTGTTTCAGTTAAGTAAATCAGTGAAGTGATGTGACAGTGTATAATTGGTTAAAATCAGTGAAGGGTGCATCAACATTTTTCAATTGAAAACGTCTTATATATTATACTGTACTAAACATCATAAAAGCTATTTTTTTTGTAAAAAAGTTTGTGTGACAAGATTTATCTTCAGGCTTTGAACAAGAAGCTTCATTTTATTGATGAAGATCGGCCTAGTAAGAAGCTAGAAAACCAATGGTACACCAAATGGAGCACCTTACACCAAATTTAAAATCTATCTATTGCAATAAGATTGCATTAATTTTGTACATCTATATCTATAACTATACTATATTATAAAATATCAAATATGACCTCAATGATAATTTCACATGTTTTTTTTTTTTTTAAAATGAGAGTCCAAAAGTCTCATGCTTAAACACAAATTTTTATGGCCAATGATCTCCAACTTAGCTGGTTTGAGGTGGGAAGGTTTACGGGTTCCTGCCCGGGTTTGGTCTCAGGTTCGAATATCACGCTCCACCGAAAAAATAACCGCTTGGGTTTGAAAGGAAAAACCCGTGTGGTGCTATGGGATTCAATCTTGGGCAGTGGTCGCTTTGCAACACAGGATTTACCGCTGAAACACTACTCTCCAAAAAAAAACACAGAATTTTATGAAATCATTTCCCCTTTTACCCTATTCTTGAAAACCCACTTATACCCACATTCTTTAATGTTTCATATTAAGTATTAAACATGAAATATACATAGTAACTAGCGTTCACATATTCATTATTCGTGTTCTTTATATTCTTAATTAAATTAAAAGTGTCAAATACGTTTCACTGGCTCACTAATAAATATCGATTTCAGTTTGTTCAAGATTTGGGATAAATTTCATTCATATGTTCGTGAATTTGAAAACCCCAAATTGAAATCCGGTGGGTTAACAAAGATTGTGTATGAGAACGAGGAGGTTGACAGGGTTGAAAAGTATTTGGATGTAAGCTTTTCCTTCAATATTATATATATGTGTGCGCGCACGAGCGCTTAAAGCTAGGTAGTTAAAGCCTCAAAGGCGCTAAGCGCACTAAATGTTCAAAGGGTTAGCCTGTCACTCTAAGAAGAGAGAGCCTTTTCAAGCAAGGTGCACATATAAATACATTGTTTTTAAGAGTTTTTAACATGTTTTAAGCTGGTTGCAGTCCATTTTGAGATGTTTCAGACCAGTTTTAACTGTTTCATACATGTTCAGACAATTTTTTTGTAGGATATGGCTCGAGTTTAGCCGGGATTTGTGCATGTGTGCCTTGTTTAGATGCAAGGCGTTATTCTGTTCGGTAGAAGGCAATTTAAATATCAAGTTTCTACGATAAATGTAGCTAATTATTCGCCATATTAGCTCTTGCACTTTTTGATACATCTGGCAAACTATAGACAAGTGTGGGCAGATTATGAGTATAAATTCTTTCACTTGATTGTGATTACTGTACCTTGTTTCGGCTATACTTTGTTCGGTGGATTAGTCATTTGTGGGTCGGGTATCCAAAAGTATGTTTTTGGTGTATATAACATGTTGGGTAGAGCACTTGGGCCCCTTTCTTTTGCCTTGCAATTGGAGCTAGGTATAGTGCTTGATGTTTATGTATACTTAGTTGAGCAAAATATGCATATGGATTTGAGAATTTATGACGGTGGTGCTGGTCTATTACTAAATGATGTCATCATAAAGTTTTGTATACCATTTCATTTTTAGTTAATAAGAACGTAGATTTCCTTTGAAATGTTGTCGTGTTGTGTCTTAGTTGCGGATTTGTTTATCTTTATTGGTATCTTTTACTACTCAACAATTGATGTTTGTTGTCGCTTTATTTGTGCACATGTCCCACTTGAACTTAATGAAATGACAAGGGTAGGTTTGCATAAAACGACTTTAACTTAATTCTACATTTTAGTGCATTACAACGCTCGCGAAAAAGGTACTAGTTTACTAAAACGTTCAACTTTCTACTATTTATTGTATTGTCACTATCTTACTTTACCAACTATATATAATAATTGGATCAATTGTATAGTTTACTTAGTACTTTTTAAACAAGAATTGCCTTGTCTATTTAATTTGAACTCATACACACATTAGGGTAACAAGCACATTAAAACTAAGCGCAAGTCCATACCTAAGAATGATGAAAACACATGGATTCGGTGAGATTATTGCTATTTTTACCGGCTATATCAATGCTGAGCCTAATGGGTTTAATTGGGCAAATGGTCTAATTGAAAGATGAGATGATTGCTTGATAGGCCAAAACTAAATCAAAACGTAATGGCTTCAACAAACAAAGGGTGTAAACTAGCCAAACTGTTGGAGAGTTACTTGAGATCTTCTAAAAGCTAAAAATGAATGTAGCTTGATCCTTACATATAAAGCTCGAATAATCTTAACCGAGCTTGGTTATAGTCCGACTCATTTATAACATGAGTGTAGCTCATACTTATTAATCTTAACTTGAACACTTGTGATCACCTTGGTAAATGGATCATCCTTCCACCCAAATACAGAAAGTGATGACCCGGTCCACTCATCCAGGAGAAAACCCACAACTAGGAAAACCCCATAACTTAACATATAACAAATTTCTCAAGGCACGACTTCAACCCACTATCTCCCATAAGAAATGTCATGAGGCTACTGCAAGACCAATCAGCCTTTGATTTCTTCATCTGTTTACATCTCCAACTTCTTGTTATTTCATACCAAATTAAAAGGCACTCGAAATTCTGGATAATTACGTGGAACGTTATTTAAGCTAACCAAATCGAGAAATGGTCATGATTGGACTCTTTTGATATTAGTTTATTTTTAATTTGGGACACAACTTAATAACTACACTAAGCTTTGTCATAGCAAATTTAAAAAATCGAAAGCATATTGGAATCTTAACAATTATATGTGTATGCCGTATTAGAAACTGTTTTTAGCCTTATAACATATGCAGTGATGAGGATGTGAATATGTGATACATATGTAAGTGTGAGTTTAATGGGCGAGGATATTTGCATCCAATCATGTACGAAGGCTTCTGACATAGATAGCAAGACTGTAAAATGGGAAACTGCAATGTTGTTAGCTTAAGCCATTTCAAACATGGACATACATATGCAAAGTGTAAAATTGTAACACACAACTCTACACAGTATAAAATATTGAGATAACCATATTTTTTATCCGACAATACTGTAGAAATTTAGGGTTCTAACTCACAAACAATAAATACTAAGCCAGCACAAACTCATAACAAAAAACAAAGAATGTGGGTGACAAAACGGTGACAAAGTCTTATTTACCCAAACTTGAAAAGTACCCAACCAAAACCCAAAGATCTCACTAAAACATTGAGATCAAATAATAAAGTACAAGGTCTCTCACAGATATGCTGATTATTTAGATTAGCAGATCAAGACTTGCAAAGATAAAGCACACACTTACAATATAATGAACACAAACGAAACCCTAGACGAACTCAGAGAGAATCAGAAAAAAAACAAAAAATAAAATAAAATGACTGAATAATGTGAAGAGAGAGAGACTGAGTATTATATACTCAGGTCTTGAACATTCCACCAAAGATGCCTATCCAACGACCACAATCATCTTGATCCAACGGCTAAGATATAACACAAACAACCTGCCAACAACTCTCACAACCAATGGGTCAGCTGTGGCCATGGGCCAAACAATAATATTCTTTTAGACATAAGCCCAAATATAGAATTATAGACTGGGCCCAATCAACACTTAGCCCACCAGAATAAATAAAACACAAATGGTTATATTATAAGTAATTGAATTAAAAAAAATGTAACATTGTAACATGACATTTTAACATCCCCCTTAATTCAATTACTAAACATATTACTCAACCCAAGTTTATTGCATAAAAATTCATGTTGAGTACCATACAACCCTTTTGTGAAGATATCAACAACTTGTTGATCTGAAGTAACCTTCATAGCCTTAACAAAACCTGAACTTATTTTTTCTTTTAAAAAATGTAAGTCAAGTTCAAAATGTTTTGTTCGATCATGAAATACAGGGTTTTCTGCTATAGAAATAACATATTTTCCATCACAAAAAAATTCAAAGGTAACTTGCTTTGAACACCTAATTCTTTTAACAAATTAGAGATCCAAATAAGTTCACAAGTGGTTGAGCACATAGCTCTATATTCAACTTCAGCTGAAGATCGAGCCACGATGCTTTGTTTCTTGCTTTTCCAAAAAACAAGACATTCTCCAATAAATACACAAAAACCTGTAACTGACTTTCAAGTGGCAAGAAACTTGGCCCAGTCAGCATCAGAGTATGCTGACAAGGTTAGATCTTTCCCTCTTTTAAACATAAGGCCCTTTTCTGGAGATAACTTTAAGTATCTAAGCAATCTTAAAGCTATTTGCAATACAGTTTCAGTTGGTTTGTGCATAAACTAACTTAGAAACTATACTGCATAACTTATATCTGGACGGGTCAAAATGAAATAAATCAACTTCCCTGTGAGTTTTTGAAAACCTGTTATATCATCTAAATACTTTTCATTTTTACCACTTTTAACAGACAAAATATAATTTTGTTCAATAGGAACACTAACAGGTTTGCACCCAAGATAACCAAACTCACTTAGGAGGTCAAGACAATATTTCCTTTGATTGAGACATATTCTAGTTTCATAATAAAACACTTCAATACCAAGGAAATACTTTAACTTTCCTAAGTCTTTAATTTGAACACTTTCTTTCAACAATGTTTTAACATTATTTATCTCAAGTTCACTATTGCCTGTAATGACTATATCATCAACATAAACAAGCAATACCACAAAGACATCCTTACTAGACTTAACAAACATAGAATAATCACATATACTTTGAACAAAACCTATGTTTTTTAACACATCAACAAGTTTTTCATTCCATTTTCTTGGTGCATGTTTTAACACATACAAAGACTTAACAAGCTTACACACTTTAGACTCATTTCCGAAAGAATAACCTTCTAGAAACTGCATATAAACATCTTCAGTTATAGACCTATACAAGAAAGATACCAAGTTGAAACAAAGTCTAATTATTTTGGACTGCAAGACTGATGACACATCTAGCTGTTACATCTTAACTATAGGAGAAAAGGTTTCTCCAAAATCTAAACCATCTTATTGGTTATAGCCTTTATCTACTAACCTAGTCTTGTACCTATCTATCTCACCATCAGATCTATATTTGATTTTATAGACCCATTTGCACCCAATTGCCTTTCTACCATGTGGTAGATCAGTGACAATCCAGGTGTTGTTTATGTACAAGACTTCCATCTCATTATTCATAGCCTCTATCCAATTTGGATCTTTTGAGGCTTGATAATAAGACATGGGTTCAATAGACTTATTAACATTAGATACAAAACACATAGAGTAAAGTGCACGGATGGTCCCTGTGGTTTGCCCAAATTTCACGTATGCCTCCATATATTTTCAATGGTCCCCAACATTGAAATTCTATAACATTTTGGCCCCTACCAGCTAACTTCGTTAAAAAATTTCAGTTAAGTCATGTAAAATGACCAAACTACCCACAGGGACTATAAGAGCAGTTTAATCTTTTAATATATTTTCCAAACCACCACCACCATCACCTCCACAAACCACCACCACCTCCCTCTCTCTACCATCACCACTGCCCTAAACCCACCATCACTGCCGCCCTAAACAAACCCAGATGTCGACGGTGAAAGCAAGTGGAAACTTGACGGTGAAGGTGCAGCAATGATGCTGCTGTTGCTCTTTCAGAAGCCATGATTGAAGTTGGTATCGCTATTGATGGTGGTAAAGACAGCAGTCTTTCTTGGTAATCTTGTATAATCTTGTAAATTTAACGATCCAAGCTTGATTCAGCTAATAATACATTTTACTGTAGTACAGTACTTGCTATACTTTGTTTAATTAGACTATATAACCACTTGGCTTGATAAAATTGGATGCTTAAATTCTAAAAACATAAAGTGCTGATAGGCCCACTAAATCACAATATGTTAAAAAGATCGATTTGGGGCTGTTATTAATGGTGAATGTAGCGATGGGGTTGTGATGGTGATGGTTGGAAGTGGCTGTTCAGATCGATTGGGGCCGTGGAGATGAAAAAACGTACCGACTGTGATGGTGGTTATGTTGTTGTAGGTGACGGCATAAGTGGTTGGTTTGGTGGAGTTCTTCATGGGTACCTAGGGTTCTTCATGGGGTTTGGTCTTGTCGGAGTTTGGCGTGGCTGGAGTTTACAGAGAGAGAGCCGAGAGAGTGGGGTAGGGGTGTTTGATGGTGGTCGATGCGTGGGGAGGAGGAGAGCAGGAGACGTCGACCAGTTAGAGGGAAAGGAGGGAGTTTGGCAGAGGAGTAAGGTGGCTGGGCGGTGGTTGCTGGTGGTTGCCGCCGCTTCAGCTCTAGAGAGGGAAGAGAGGAGGTTCAAGTGGTGGTGGCTAGGGTTATGGCAGGTTTGGGGGTGAGGAAGAGAGTTTATAATATATTTTATTTTTATTTTTTTTAAAGGGGTATTTTAGTAATTTCACATAGGCTTAACTGAAAAACCAACCTCCATCCAAGTCAGGGACCATCGATGAAACAAAATACAAACCACAGATCCCATACATGTAATTTCGAAAGGCTGAGGAGCAGAGTTTAAATTTGAGCTAACCACAGGGATCATCCGTGCAGTTTACTCAAACACATATTTTCAAAAGACAAGTTTGAATAATTGACAACCTTTTCAACCCCATATTTAACCTTGCCTTCAATAACATAATCACTAAACTTTTTAGGCAAAACAAATTCCCTTGTAGACTCTCTAACAGAAGTAGTCTTATTTCCCCCAGGAGTAAAAGTTTCATCATTTGGTCCCTCTAAACCTGAGAAGCTAGACTCTTTGCCAACTGTACTACCAGCTTGTTGATCATATTCATGATCTACCTCACTGGCAGCCCTGGGAGAGTTGTATAACTGCTCCCCGGGTAAGTGATCATGAGCACTATTAGTTCCCCCTTCATCATTGGGAAGCCTTGACACACCTTCCCTATTGTCACTTAAAGAAATCTTAGTTTCAAAATAATCAAAAAAATTTAAGTGGTTTGAATTTTCAAAAATAGACTCTTTGTATTCAGTTTTAAAAGGATATATGTTTTCATAGAACTTAACATCCCTTGAAAACTCAATCCTTTTAGGTTCCAAACACAAAACTTTATAACATTTTTTCAAAAAAAAAAAAAAACTCTATTAGAACACTTTTATCAGCCCTGCTACACAACTTATCAGGACCATCTAAAACAGTTTTAAAACATAAACAACTAAAATTTCTTAAGTGACTTAAAGTGGGGGGGGGGGGGACCCATGAACTAACTCATAAGGACTCTTACCAGCTAACACATATGAGGGAATCCTGTTAATAAGATAAGCAACAGTAAGCACACAATCAGACCAATACCTAAGAGGAACACCACTTTGAAATAGTAAAGCTCTAGCAGTTTTTAAAGGATGTCTATGCTTTCTCTTCACAACACCATTTTTTGTGGAGTGTAAGCACAAGTTGTTTGATGTAAGATGCCTCTTATATACAAAGAGCAGTCATTTGTCTATTAACAAACTCAGCTACATTATCACTCCAAAATGCATTGACATGTTTTGAAAACTGAGTTTTAACTATTTCACAAAAGTTAACCAAATTCTCAAAGACTTCACCCTTGTTTTTTAACAAGTAGACCCATGCAGGTCTAGAATAGTCATCAACAACAGTTAAAAAATACTTAAAACCTTTCCTACTAGTTGTGATACCCCACAATTTCATGTTCTTAATTTAACTAAACTCTAGTTACATTCCTTGCATTCTACTTAACTAGGGTTAGCTAGATAGGACACACGTTGCACAGTTATAGGTTAATAACGGCATGAAGTGGTAATTCGAGGAATTACCAGACTATATACATGAGTAATGAACCTCGGACGTTGGTGAACAATGAAATTAAATAATTGTGAATTAATTGATTGAGATTGATTGCAATTATGTGCTTCTATGAAACTCTGCGAAACTATGTGCAAACTGTATGTGATTACGTGAACTTAAACCGAATACGTTAATAAAAATCATAATAGGTGGACCATTAGAATGGTTGTGGTCTTAACACATGGGGTTACACTTGCTATGGTCCAAAATAGCGAAAACATCGAAGAAAACAGGCAGTGCAACGAAGCAGGGCACCCGGAGCGAGCCGGGGAGCTGTGAGCAGCCGCTCACAGCCTCAGCGCGGGGGCTTGCGGGGGTCTGTTGTGACATCCGTCACTTTTATCACTATTATTATTATTATATATATATATATATACACATTTTTTTTATTTCGCACCTCCTATCTTGTACGCCACATTTTATCCTCATAATAATAATAATAATAAAGTTAGTCATTATATTTTACCACCTCTAAACCATAACCAAACTTATACCCAAAACACTAAAGCCTAACCATAACCCAAAAACCTTGTCTTTTTTTTTTTCGGAACCCAGACCCGACCCGAAGACTGTGGTCAACACCCAGTCACTTTCCATAATTACGAGCCTTGTTTTTGGTATAATTTTAACTCCCTTTGACCGACTAACATACCCTCATAAATATAATCCATGATTTCAGCTTGAATTAATCATCCTTGACTCGGTTTTGACCGACTTTGGTCAAGACTTCAAAACCTTCCATTTCACCAACCCGAGCCACATAGTATAAATTGAGGTATCCACAACCAACTAAATGTGCCAAAAAAAAATCATTTCCCTTCTCTCAAATCTTTCTGTCCAAGCTTTAATTCACGATTTCAAGACCCGTTGACTTTTTGTTTGACCGAGCATCATACACGAATTAGTGTTTGTAAGTTGTTTATTTTTTTTATGGGTTTTATTATTCATGATCAATCGATCAATAGCCCTAACATTACTGAGGCTATTGACCGTTAATTGATTCGATTCAAGAAACTAGGGTTCTTAATTATCATTCAAATTGGGGAATATAACCAATTCACGCATGTGATAAATATTTTCAAAACTGGAACATTTACAAATCTGAGGTACAGACCAGTTGGTTGGGGTGTTTGGCTAAAGACATTGAACCGGGTCTGACCCAGGTTCGACCCCCACCATAAACAACCTTTTATTTTATTTTTATTTTTTTGTGTTATCCTTTACACTTATATTACCTTTATTCTTTTGAAAATCGTTTTAAAATACTAAAACTATTTTATAAATTCTACAAAATTTATTTTATGTTATTTCAATGATAAACTTTGCTGTCCAATTTTTAGTTTTTCAAAAATAATTTATTTAATATATATTATAAATATTACAAATTTATTCATTTAAAGTTATAAAATTCAATAAAAATATCTAAACGATTTTATAAAATTCCACAAAAATTATACTAAACTTGTATAACAATATATATTTCAGAATTTATTTTTAATTCAGAAAAACCGTGCATTTCATATTTTTAATTAATTTTTGTTATTTTTAATCATAAATAATTCATAATAAATTCATTTTTCAATATTTTTGTACCAAAATTTTACATAAATTATTTCTTTTCATTTGGAACAGAAATACAATTTTTAATTCAATAATTCTTTAATTTTAATATTTTTAGATATTAAAGTCATATTTTGACAATTTGAAATAAATAGATTAAATATTCTATTTTCAATAAAATAATTTTATGAAAATTATTTCATACTAAAAACTTTATTTTGTGACCATCTTTAACTTAAAATTTACAAAAAGACTTTTATTCATTTATTTATTAAATTTCTTATATTTAATAAACAATTTGACTATTAATCAAATAAATACTTATCCCCAATTCGAAGCCCTAGAAAATACTTATAGACTAGATAGACTTAGACTTATTTGTTACCTTATACATAGGGTGATACTCGACAAACGTTGGATTACACTTAATCAATTACACAAGACTTACCACCTTGCTAAAGGTGAGTATTACTTATCCCCTTTTTCTGCTTTTACAACTTTTGGGGTGATTCATGCACAAGTATACAAAACTTTCATATTCATTTACACATACATTTTATTCATTTACAATTCATATACGTGTCTTGTTTATCTTTGTGCTTATGCTTGAACATGAACGTAGCTTACATACAAAATCATACATTTAGACATAACTTATGTTATGGTGCTCTTTACACTCAGACGTAACTTATGTTACGGTGCTCATTTAGACGTAACTTATGTTACGGTGCTCATTTAGACATAACTTATGTTATGATGCTCTTTTAGACTCACACGTGTTGAGGTGCTCATCATCAATTTCATTGTACAACTTTACATATGATCTTTGTCTTGTTTGGTTACTTGTGTGTTTACATAATGCCTTAGTGATGCTAGACACATGAATTGTACTACCTTTTCAAACTTATATTATATGTACAAAGCTAAGTAGTACTCACCAACATCATATGTTGACAAAATTATTTTCGTGCATGTTTCAGGATAAGCTGCTTGACGCTTCACATAGGACTTTGGACTTAGATTAAATCAACTATCTTTATCTTGTTGTCTTGTATTTAATTTCACATGTTGTAAAACAATATTCAATAATCATATATTTACATTTTAGTACCATGAGCTTTTGAACAATCGTCACTACGTGGCACCTCGATGATTCCGCCATCGGTTGGGGTTTTACAGATTGGTATCAGAGCCATGGTTATAGGGAACTAGGTTATTAGAATGCCTTTTAGCCTAGACTATAACCGAATTTCAACTTTCAGGTACAACATTTCCTAATTTATCATTCCCCTCATTTCCCTCTACTTTCCTTCCTCTATCTTCTCTTCTTCTCCATTTCTCCTCATCTTTCATCGTGGTGCATAGGGATGGTGTCCTACAAGGAGTGGAAAGTCTACATCATCATGGAGCGGGAGCAGTACCTTTCATGATGACACTCTTAGGCATAATGCCTATTCTTATTTTTGCTCCTTCAAAGTTGTTGAACTTTAATGAGTGTGATGAGGACACGTGCAATCTGGAAGGGTGGATGCCTGTACACTGGGTTTTCTGGCATAAGCAAGCATAGCGTATAAATCCATTTACGGACCTGTTATGCTTACCTGGGGATTCCTGGAGTGAGTGTCCACTTATAGGCTAAAGCATGTCTTCTTTGATCACCGTTGGGTTCAATTTCTTTGAAAAGTCAACGTTCTTGTTGGGCTTTACAGCTAGACAAGGGCACTCCAAGCATTTTATGCAAGCTTTTTTTTTTTCAAAAATACTCTCTCGATTCATATACAATATTTTGTATTTCACGATTTTCATATATTGCTTACAAGTTCATACTTTCATAACCATCTATGGATTTCACAATCGCACTTCACCTTACCATCTTAGCCATTTTTTTAAAATATTCAACACCCTACCCAAATCATATTATTTCATTTCTCCACATGTTATTTATTTTAAAAACTATAACCTCATACTTTAGCACAAACTAAAGATTTCTAAAACTTGTTGTATTACCTAGTAACTTTACAAAGTACATATTTTCCTCGAACTTAAATTCAATTGTTTATTTATTGACGTAACAAACGATTTTCTATATAATGCTTTAAACTATTAAAAAAAATCACTAATAAAACCTTGATCTTCAAAACCTAATGTCATGTTTGAAATCTCCAACTAACAGGAATATTTTTCAAAGCCTACTTAGCTTGTACTATTTAACAACTTTTGCCTTATGTACAATACCAATTTTGAAAATAATTTTTTTTTTCATAGGAATAATATCTAACCTCTAGATTCTCCATCGACACTCACTCATTTTCAACTTGTTCAATTTTTACAATATTTGGCATATACCACAATCATGTTTTCCTATACACTTGATTATAACCTTTGATCCAAACCCCAAAATTTACACTGCTACATAATCTCCTTACTATAAAATAAACTCTTTATCAACTATCTTCACATTCACTATCGCTCACAACCTTAATTCTGCTTCAAGATTTTTCATCATCCTCTCAAGAACTAAATTCATATCCTTCACCTTCTCACACATGAACTAGTTACCCATGATAATCAAACTACTAAAAACCTGATACTTGATTCTACAGGATTTTTCCAAAACATCATTGTTTGTGAAACTTGATTTCCTCTTAATTTGACTATTCACTGGACATTTAATTATTCATGATACTCGTAATCTATTTCTATAGGCCACTAAGATAACACTTACACTTAATGGTTGCAGTACTTACAAACTTGCTTGCACGTGTGTATTATCCACGCAACTCTGATAAACATTTCATTTAAAGGGCTCCTCGGACGAGTGGTAGCCCATACTTAAATACAGTTATGCTTACAAGTCATTGCAAACCAATGCAATTGACCTCATTATTACATGGCCTCATTTCATTGATAACATCTCATTGTAACTCAACGTGTTTGTTGTGTCACCTTCTTGTGAAACTTATTTACTGTATTGTGTGTTAGATTAGGATAATAGAAGGACATAAAACCCTAATGTAAGGTAAATTGATGATTCCGGTCCGGAACGTAATCATGAATTTACAGGTGCGTTAGGGTAGTGTGAAATTCTATTAGAGTTTTTGGTAGGCGTCCAGTACGTTTTCAAGGTATCAAAGGTGTGGTGGGTTAGCTGCGGTACACCCTGTATACAAACACTAATGATGCATTGAAAGTGAGACTGGAAGTCGGACCAGGAACAAACTCTAGTTACTTGGTAGTTCATTTAGTCTTTCTGTAGTCAATCAACTCATGCAATTATTTTAGGATTCCTAAAACTTGAAGTTTAGTGTTACTAGATTCTTATTCTCCTTATTATTCGAGACAAACCTAATCCAATCCTTAACTCACACCTATCAAACCTCTTATCCAAATCATTTTTCCCAGAACATACATAACCCTATGTTTCTAATAACTTCGGGACGAAGTTTCTAAAAGTAGGGGATGCTGTGACATCCGTCACTTTTATCACTATTATTATATATATATATATATATATATATATATACATTTTTTTTATTTCGCACCTCCTATCTTGTACGCCACATTTTATCCTCATAATAATAATAATAATAATAATAATAAAAATAATAATAATAATAATAATAATAATAATAATAATAATAATAAAGTTAGTCATTATATTTTACCACCTCTAAACCATAACCAAACTTATACCCAAAACACTAAAGCCTAACCATAACCCAAAAACCTTGTCTTTTTTTTTCGGAACCCAGACCCGACCCGAAGACTGTGGTCAACACCCAGTCACTTTCCACAATTACGAGCCTTGTTTTTGGTAGAATTTTAACTCCCTTTGACCGACTAACATACCCTCATAAATATAATCCATGATTTCAGCTTGAATTAATCATCCTTGACTCGGTTTTGACCGACTTTGGTCAAGACTTCAAAACCTTCCATTTCACCAACCCGAGCCACATAGTATAAATTGAGGTATCCACAACCAACTAAATGTGCCAAAAAAAAATCATTTCCCTTCTCTCAAATCTTTCTGTCCAAGCTTTAATTCACGATTTCAAGACCCGTTGACTTTTTGTTTGACCGAGCATCATACACGAATTAGTGTTTGTAAGTTGTTTATTTTTTTTATGGGTTTTATTATTCATGATCAATCGATCAATAGCCCTAACATTACTGAGGCTATTGACCGTTAATTGATTCGATTTAAGAAACTAGGGTTCTTAATTATCATTCAAATTGGGGAAGATGACCAATTCACGCATGTGATAAATATTTTCAAAACTGGAACATTTACAAATCTGAGGTACAGACCAGTTGGTTGGGGTGTTTGGCTAAAGACATTGAACCGGGTCTGACCCAGGTTCGACCCCCACCATAAACAACCTTTTATTTTATTTTTATTTTTTTGTGTTATCCTTTACACTTATATTACCTTTATTCTTTTGAAAATCGTTTTAAAATACTAAAACTATTTTATAAATTCTACAAAATTTATTTTATGTTATTTCAATGATAAACTTTGCTGTCCAATTTTTAGTTTTTCAAAAATAATTTATTTAATATATATTATAAATATTACAAATTTATTCATTTAAAATTAGAAAATTCAATAAAAATATCTAAACGATTTTATAAAATTACACAAAAATTATACTAAACTTGTATAACAATATACATTTCAGAATTTATTTTTAATTCAGAAAAACCGTGCATTTCATATTTTTAATTAATTTTTGTTATTTTTAATCATAAATAATTCATAATAAATTCATTTTTCAATATTTTTGTACCAAAATTTTACATAAATTATTTCTTTTCATTTTGAACAGAAATACAATTTTTAATTCAATAATTCTTTAATTTTAATATTTTTAGATATTAAAGTCATATTTTGACAATTTGAAATAAATAGATTAAATATTCTATTTTCAATAAAATAATTTTATGAAAATTATTTTCATACTAAAAACTTTATTTTGTGACCATCTTTAACTTAAAATTTACAAAAAGACTTTTATTCATTTTTTTATTAAATTTCTTATATTTAATAAACAATTTGACTATTAATCAAATAAATACTTATCCCCAATTCGAAGCCCTAGAAAATACTTATAGACTAGATAGACTTAGACTTATTTGTTACCTTATACATAGGGTGATACTCGACAAACGTTGGATTACACTTAATCAATTACACAAGACTTACCACCTTGCTAAAGGTGAGTATTACTTATCCCCTTTTTCCGCTTTTACAACTTTTGGGGTGATTCATGCACAAGTATACAAAACTTTCATATTCATTTACACATACATTTTATTCATTTACAATTCATATACGTGTCTTGTTTATCTTTGTGCTTATGCTTGAACATGAACGTAGCTTACATACAAAATCATACATTTAGACATAACTTATGTTATGGTGCTCTTTACACTCAGACGTAACTTATGTTACGGTGCTCATTTAGACGTAACTTATGTTACGGTGCTCATTTAGACATAACTTATGTTATGGTGCTCTTTTAGACTCACACGTGTTGAGGTGCTCATTATCAATTTCATTGTACAACTTTACATATGATCTTTGTCTTGTTTGGTTACTTGCGTGTTTACATAATGCCTTAGTGATGCTAGACACATGAATTGTACTACCTTTTCAAACTTATATTATATGTACAAAGCTAAGTAGTACTCACCAACATCATATGTTGACAAAATTATTTTCGTGCATGTTTCAGGATAAGCTGCTTGACGCTTCACATAGGACTTTGGACTTAGATTAAATCAACTATCTTTATCTTGTTGTCTTGTATTTAATTTCACATGTTGTAAAACAATATTCAATAATCATATATTTACATTTTAGTACCATGAGCTTTTGAACAATCGTCACTACGTGGCACCTCGATGATTCCGCCATCGGTTGGGGTGTTACATCTGTCGAACCCTAACCGACTTAAACTATTATTTAAACAATCTTAGGACTCATACAACCCCTAAACTCAACCCTAATCACCCCTTACACCTAGTTACAAAAATATCAACCTGTAACACCTGCTAAGGCGCAAGAACATCGACCGGGAAGCTTGAAGAGCATTAGGTTGATTGTTTTGAAGGGCTTGTGGTATAACATTCAATCTCTTGTGTTTTAATCTTCCTTAATATGTTATTAAAACCTTATAACTAAGTTTGTCCAGGTCTGAAACGTTTTCATAAAGATTAAAACTTGAGGTTTTTAAAGATTGAATGGGTTAAGCATAATCTTATGTGATTAGTAATTGATAGGTTGCATGTTGTGCATGTTTATGGTGTTTAGATCTTTATGGTTTGTGGTTTTGCATGTGTTATGATAGGTTCTGATCATGTTAGGTCCTATGAATGTTTTATGATGGTTTTTGATTATCGTTGATCGATTATATGCATACGTGGGTAGTTTAAATAAGTGTTTATGCATGACTAAAATCTGGGCAGAATGTTTAGGTCGACTTGTAGGGTCTGTTACGTGACTTAAACATGTTGGTTTTGATGATTTCTTTGCATGGTTGTATTATACATGGTCTTAGATTTTCATAATGGGCAAAATCTTCTGATTTGGACGTCGTTTGATAAGTTTTTGGAATTTTCTTTGATTAAAGGTCATATCAGATTTTCGGATTAATAAACCGGGTCAACTTTAAACAATCATAATTCGAGTTTTACAAAGAATTAAGTTATGAAATTTGGAAAGTAGGTCAACATTGAAATAATTGGCTTTTCCAAGTGGATTCATCCCGTTTGGATGAATACACGATTTTTGGGAATTTTTCTACTAAACTGATCTGTTGTGTGTATTTTATGAATGTAGCTGTGTTCCGTGATTTTTAATAATTTTTGTACAAGGTTTTATCACAAACTAAAAATATGAATTTGTCCAGTAGACCCCCTAGAATATTTAGTAAAATTTTGGGAGTCTAACTCACTGGATAACTATTTTTAAAAATTAGTTTTCATGGCGCATAATCTGTCCTAAAAACGCAGATTGTGTAATGTACGTTTATATGACTATTTGGAGTCTTATGTGGTATGTATTTAACTGAACTTGAATGGACACTTATATGAGATGCATATGAAGTGTAAAACTGATGATAACCAACATATTCACCAACGGGTCCGTAGGGTTTACTTATGCATGTAGAATCATTAGGTGTCACTTACACAGTTTTGAACTTTTAAACGTCTTGGACAAACGGGTTATATGGTGTAATGATATTACGCATATACGCACTTAGTGACACATGTAATAGGGAGTCGGTAGCACACCCTACTTTGGAAGTTTGGATTTATTTGCTTGCATTCTAAGGTGAGTTTCACTACTCTTTTCTCAAAAGCATGCGTCTCGGGAAGACAACTTACTTACTTTTCTAGTCCAGGTTTGGGACTACTATTTTTACCTTGGGTTTTTGGATGGGTTGATTCCTGGGAGGAATGGGACCTTGCTAGTTTCACACTCTGTGTCCTTGATGAACTAAACTACACTCTATCACGGAAGTCCTTCACTATTTATCGAATGAGTTGTCGGGTGGCAAGTGGGTTACTAGTTGATAGCGCTATTAGGTTTGACAAACCTCACACCATGCTGGGAGCCGGGCGTGAACTACGACCTTAGACTTTATCATTGTTGATAGGAAATGATGGGAGGCAAAAAAACAGCTCCCGGGGCGAGTGCATCGTTCAAATAGCAATTCGGTATATCCTTGTTTAGTTATCATGAATGGGTTAGCTACCCTTGGCATACGCTGAATTAGTGGTACTTGGTTCTTGGTTTTGGTTATTGATTACTACTTTTGGGTTTGGAAAACCTAACTACTGTTTCTAGGTTTGGGAAACCTACACTTTTACTTACCTTACTTTGTGAACTCACCGACTTTATGTTGACACACGCTAGCATGCTTTTGCAGGTCTCTAGGTTCGGAGCACGATAGGGCATGCATCATTGTTTCATGGGTTGTGAACATTACTTAACTTATACATTGCTTTACATTAAATGGTTTTATTTTGGGCGCGTTGTTTTGCCCATGAACTTAACAAAACTTTTTGGTAAACGCTAAACTTGATTTTCAATAACGAACTAAATGGTTTGGGCATTTAGATTTGTTCTTATGACTTATGGCTATGGGATCCTGGAATGTCACACGCCTCGCGGTGCAAACCCCGCAGTGGAAATTTGAGGGTGTGACACTAGTGATCTTGTAGGGACCCCATACATCAAGATGTACAAGTTCTCCTACCATTTTAGACTTGAGATCACTAAGAGGGAATGGTACCTAATTTGTTTTGCTTTATGAAAAGTTTCACAAGGTTGTGAATCAGAGACACCAATATTCAAACTATCTTTTAAAACTACTAGTACTTGACTAGATGGATGGCCAAGTCTACTATGCCAAAGACTATATTCACTAACACTACTAAAACAAACATTGCTAAAACTCACATCATTACCAACAAAATACAAACCATCTTGTTGTCTACTAGTCACCAGGACTTTCTTTGACTTGGAATCCTGGACATAACATTCATGCTCATTAAACAAGACATCTAACTTATTATCCTTAGCAAGTTTGTGTATAGACACCAAGTTAATACAATGATCAGGAATTAAGAATACATCAATCAAGACAACACCATTAGCTAACTTTATATCACCTATCTTAGTGACCTTAGCATTAGTACCATTAGGGTGTTTAACTTCCATATTATACGTAGACACATCAACACAATTAATCATATGTTTATAATTTCCTACCATATGTTGATTTGCCCCAGAATCCATTATCGACCTATAAAACAAAGCATACTTAACATGATTAGAACAGCCAGAAACGTTTTTAAACAAAGCAACAAGCCTAGAAAGAACAGTCATAATAGAGAAACCATTAACAACCACTAACTCACCTCCTATATTTGAACTCTGACGATCTCCACCAGTTTTCTCACTTATCAAATTCATCAACCTAGAGATTTGCTCATAAGTAAAAGGTGAACCAGAAGAAACACTAGCACACACATTGTTGTTAGACACACTTGGCTTTTTATTATTTCCATTGTTATTACCACTATTTTTGTCAAACTGATTTGTACCTCCCTTTTTTAAACCAGGTGGGTAACCAACAATTTCAATACATCTATCCATAGTGTGTCCAATCATGTTACAATGTGGGCACTTCAAACTAGGATTAGGTCCTCTATTGCACCTTCTCCTATTATCAACAACTTGATTCGACTTAGCAACAAAAGAAATAGTTGACCCCTTTGACCCACTACTTGCACCTCTATGAGATTTCTCTCTAGAGACAACAACAAAGGTAGCTTTGACTGAGGGCAGTGGGTCATTAGTCAACAAAGTGGTCCTAACAGGTTGGTATACTTCATCAAGCCCCATCAAAAATTGCATAAGTTTGATTAAACTATTAAAGTCATTAAAATCTTTTGAGGCTTGACAAGTACACATAGGCAGTTGGACAATAGAATCAAATTGTTTCCACATAGTGTTCAACTTATGATAATACTCAGCAACATAACTACCATTTTGTGTTAAACTATTTATTTTCTTATGCATATTAAACATAATATAACCATCAGCTCTATCATAAGTCTCCTAAAGATCAAGCCAAACATCTCTAGCATACTTAGAAAAAACTTGACCTAAGTACAATTCTTCACATACATAGTTAATTATCAACCAAGACAAAACAGCAGAATTACATCTATCCCATTGATTAGCAAGTACATCATCATCAACTGACTTAACACATGTTTCATCAATAAATCCCATTTTATTTTTAGCTTGTAAGGCAAGTTTGATAGAGTTAGCCCATACAACATAATTTTCAGTACCTTTTAGTTTTATACTTATTATGGACAAGCTAGAAGTGTCACTAGGATGAAGAAATAAAAGATCACTGATGTCTAACTTGCTAACCAATGTACCAACAACTAATGCATCAACACTAGGGTTAGGACCTCCTCTTTCCCTGGATTCTCAACAGCATCACCCATATCAGACAACAGAAACAAACACACAAGATAAAAGACAAGAACAGTTAGCAAAAGCTAACTCAGACAAACACACAACCAAAGAAACCCTAATAGGACGAAGTTATGTCAGTGTTCAGATAGTGGGTTCATCACTCATGGATTCCCACCCAGATCTTAACGCATGAGTCCCTTATTAACTAGGTATATATACGTATATAATACTCAAACAAACAACCAATATTAGACAAACAAGACAAGGCAACAAATAACCAACCAACAACACACAATCAATACCGGTCCACCCTAACCCGGTCAGGACACCTAAACACAACAGAAACTTAAATAGAAGATAAGGAAATATCTCACCGAAAGGGGGACCCAAGTTAGGGTTCACCAAAACTCACAACTTATACCTTCACTTAGGATACAAAATTGTGAGTGCAATTGAAGCAATTTTATATCCACTCCATTACACCAGCAAGAACAAACAGCTATCAATCCAATAAGCAACGAAACCATAATCCAGATTTTTGCAAACAATGGTTGACCACTACTCCAAATCTATAAGAAACACTAACAACTAATAATAGACAAGATCTATATAGATCAAATCTACTAACAACAATACAAAGGTCAATATCTATTATGAAGATCAAAACCCTTATCAGACACAAATATCAAAGACACAACAAAACAACCAGATCTGAAATCAATAAACTCAGATCTACAAAACAAAACAAGAACCAGACCAAAGACAAGCAGCGGAAGACACAAAGACCACATAATCAAGAGCCTAATGGCTCTGAAACTATGTAGAAATTTAGGGTTCCAACTCACAAACAACAAATACTGAGCCAACACAAACTCATAACAAAGAACAAAGAATGTAGGCGACAAAACGGTGACAAAATCTTATTTACCCAAACCTGAAAAGTACCCAACCAAAACCCAAAGATCTCAGTAAAACACTAAGATCAAATAATAGAGTACAAGGTCTCTCACAAATCTACTGATTATTTAGATAAGTAGATCAAGACTTGCAAAGATTAAGCACAAACTTACAATACAATGAACACTGACAAAACCCTAGATGAACTCAAAGAGAATCAGAAAGAAAACAAAAAATAAAATGACTGAATAATGTGAAGAGAGAGAGAGAGAGACTGAGTATTATATACTCAAGTCTCGAACATTCCACCAAAGATGCCCATCCAACAACCACAATCATCTTGATCCAACGGCTAAGATATAACACGAACAATATGCCAACAACAACTCTCACAACCAATGAGCCAGTTGTAGCCATGGCCAAAGAATAATATTATTTTAGACATGAGCCCAAATATAGAATTATAGGCTGGGCCCAATCAACACTAATTAGCCCACCGGAATAAATAAAACACAAATGGTTATATTATAAGTTGTTGAATTAGAAAATGTAATATTGTAACATAACATTTTAACAAATACATCACAACTTCTTTGGGAAAAAAAAAAAGTCATTTTTAAAATAGAAGAATACTATACTCGTGTTTAGGAGAATAAATGTCTTAATTTTATGGTTTAATTTTTGTTTTAAAGTAATGAAGTGCATAAAAGTTATTGGAGTTCAAAAGATTTGTATAACTAATATGTAATGACAAGAATACATACAGTGGACGAATTTCTTTTTTTATGTGAATTTTGGAATCGAGGCATACTAAGTGAATGACCCCTAATGAAGGCAAATCAATGGTTAACCAAAAGAAAAGGAGAACACTTTTTTTTTTTTTTAACGCAAAACTAAGTTGAAGTCGGATTCGTACACGGTTCCCAATGGCTAATGGAGCCCTAGTCAGCGTTTACCCAGACAGACGGAGCCCCTGGCCCACCAGTCACCAGTTCCGGGGAAAACCCGACCATCCACCCGCCTGAATGCACAATGGAATAATCAGTAAAACCCGACGCTCTCAAGAATCAAACCCATGACCTTTCAGCCATATATCTTTTATTATTGAGCCCCATACCATTGCACCATAAGCTGGGTGGTAAAAAAATAAAAGGAGAAAACACTAATATATATGCACTTTCTATCTAGTTTCACCATTTTTTAAATGCAAAGACATAATACGTAAACTTCGATATACATATGTAATAATTAGGTTGTGATTCCTACCTTAGTTATGTCCATCAATTGATAATACAAACTAAACTCTCCGACATGAAGTGCATCAGAAACCAACTATTTGACGTTGTATCCTATAAAATCAATGTTTTCTTTTATAACATCTTCATAAAATACAAACTGTATTTATGCGTCACCCTTGTCCATATTTTTCCAGCCGACTCGTTTCGATTCGTTTGCTGCTTCTCGATAATGCATTCCTTAATCATTAACCATAACTGTTTGTCTTAATTGTATTTTATGCAGTAAGAAAGAAGTTGTGATCAAATATTGGTTCTTACAACTAAGATCAAACTTGACATCTTAATATCATGCCTTAATGTCTAGTAACTTATACCAGCTCGATCGTTTGATCGAAACAAACCATTTTTTTATTACTTGTATGTTATTATGTTGATGTAACCTATGTAGTTTAATTTATGGGTATGTCCGAAAATGAGTTTTAAAAACATAGAATATGCAAAAAGATTCTGAAGCACTTGTATGATTACATCCTCATATTATAATCAAATTTTAATTTCATGATATAATTTTATATAAGTTTCTTTTTATTGCATAGTAACCGAGTTTTATATTGTTTTTAATAGTTAAATTCACTCAAGTTTCAAGACCGTGATGTAATTTCTTTTGTATTTGGTAATTAGTTCAGTTAATTTAAATGGAACTATTATAAAATTTGGTTTTTGGTTAACATGTACTAAATTTTGCGCATTTATATGCCGCAACGGGCACGCATGGTTAAAAGTTTTTACGTCTACTTTTCGTTTTTTATGTCTTTTGTTTTACGAGTTTTTCCGGTGCTAGTGGTTGCTGGCGATCGTGTGGCATTGATGCTACTTAGCATGGTTTTACACCCCTCGTTGTAGTACGGGGGCTTAATGCTAGTTAGTGTTGATTAGTAACACACAATCAAGAAAAATGTTACCTATAAATAATTTATATTTTTTAAACAGGAACAAAATTTTCTGTGTATTGTAAATCTAGAAAAAGATAAAAATAATTATAAAATATGATTTTCACGACATTTTGTTCTTATGTTGCCCATGGACTTGAAATTATCGTTCATTTATGCCTTTCTGTTGCATTTAGTTTGTTTTTAGTTCCAAGATAAACTATATGCCAAAAATCCCATTCCTGTATTTAAAACTTTGATTTTGCACTCTCTCATATCAATCTCTAGATTGAATCGCTATCTTATGGGTTTGATCCCTACAAAATCCGAAGAATGTCTACAAAGGCGTAACTCTTTTAGCACAGTAAGTGATGCATCAAGTTCAGCTGTGAAAAGACGACGTAGATGTCCATCGATGCTAGCATTGAATAGTCAAAAGGTTACTGGTGACGAAAACCAACTACAGACATCAACAACACTGCTTGTTGATCAAACTAGTAATGTTGTCACGACTACCACTCCTACTACCCCGACAACTGTCAAAAGAAGCTCAAAGTATCGAGGTGTCAGTAGGTGAGGATAGTGTACGAATGTTCTATGAAATAAACATATGTTATTGTGTTGGCTAACAGACGCTTTTTGATTCACAGACATCGATGGACAGGAAGATACGAGGCTCACTTGTGGGACAAAGGGTCGTGGAACGCAACACAAAAGAAGAAAGGAAAACAAGGTTATAAAGACATGAATATTAAGTTATGAAATAAGACACATTACAAATTTACAAAGACTCATATTATCCTACCTTATGTTTAGCGATCCCTTTTTGATCGTTAACAATGGTGGAAAACTTCAGTTGAAATCAATTAACGACATAAAACATATTCCTAAGATTATACCCTAGTATATAATTGCTAATCTGATTTCTTATTTCATGGCATCGGATGCAACTATCGGATGAGGCAGTTTATCTTGGTAAGTCATAAGCATCTGAACAATGTAGTCAGTTTTGTGCATTATAAACAACTTACAAGAAAGTAAACCCATAGATTTTTCGTTTTAGGTGCATACGATGAAGAAGAATCTGCTGCAAGAGCGTATGATTTGGCCGCAATCAAATATTGGGGAACGTCTACCTTCACAAATTTCCCGGTACTATATATAAACGTTACATTTGAATATTCTTGTCATAAACTTGTACAAAAATAAGTATGTTAAAAGTCAAATATTGACTTGGACTATGGTGGTCAAACTTACTCAGGTGAGTGAATATGAGAAAGAATTGGAGATAATGCAGAATACAACCAAGGAGGAGTATCTAGCCACCTTAAGAAGGTAGTACTAATTAACAGTAAGAAACTTTAATGGTTAATGACTAAACCGTCCTTCGTTGACAGGAGAAGCAGTGGTTTCTCAAGAGGCGTATCAAAGTATCGAGGGGTAGCGAGGTCATTTCAATGCTTTTTTATTTATTCCTTTTGGTATTTTTAGTTTTAAAGCCTGATCCATATATCACACTTTCTTTAATTGTAGGCATCATCACAATGGCAGATGGGAAGCAAGGATAGGAAGGGTGTTTGGCAACAAGTATCTATATCTTGGCACTTATAGTGAGTTCCCAATTCTACCCTTCTTTTTGTGGGACCCACTAAAAATGAAAACCAAAAATAACTTAGTAATACAACTGACCATATTTAGGTACTCAAGAGGAGGCTGCTCATGCATATGATATTGCAGCAATAGAATATAGAGGAATCAATGCAGTAACAAATTTTGACTTGAGTACATATATAAGATGGCTAAGATCAGGTTCCAATTCCGCTAACGGCAACCCCTCTCAACCCCAAGATCAACCGCTGCTACCCGCCACCAGCCACCATGTTAATCCACTCCTTGAGGAGCCTCATTTTCGTTTTGGTTCCGATCAATTACCACTAGGAATCACTTCCGAGAACCAAGAACTACTTGACACAAAGATGTTGCTGGCTAATACCGAATCTGATTCCAATTCCAATTCCAACTCCAATCACATTGACTCGTCACCTGCGCCCAGTGCTCTAAGCCTACTCCTTAGATCAACTATGTTTAAAGAACTCGTGGAAAAGAATTTGATTCCAGGCAACGAAGAAGAACATGCGACAAAGGAGCTTATGAAAACAGAAGGAAATGAATTCCGAGGGATGTTTTTCAATGGAATGTGTCCTTCCAAGGTCGGGATCAGGATGGGTTTGGACGAGGAAGATGAGGAGGAGCAAGATGAGAAAGATGAATTGCCATTGTTTAGGAGTCCAAACCAGTCACTATGGAATGGTTCATTGAACATGAACAAGCCTTCTAGGCACTAACTGCTTCTTAATTCTCGTGTGCGCATTTTTTTAACATTATGGATGCATAGATTACTTCAAGTTTGGAATAACTGTTTTTACTCGTTCTAACGAGAATGTACACATTATGAATAAAAGTTTCAAGGAACCAACTTGGTTCTTGATCTAACTACAGATATTCAAAAAGAAAAACAAACAAGTTAGGCGTGTCAAAGATAAAACGACTAATATAAACATGTACATGTAAAGTAATAAACCTATGCATAACATACCATGAAGGGATTCAAAATAAGTTCCAAAATCGTCTCTCATTGTTCATGGCTTTCAAACGTTGACCTTAACCGCATTTCTCCTAGCAACCACCAACAATTTTAATAATTTAGTTTTTTAGAAAATAAAGACTGACATAAATAAAGAGTTATAAGAATGTGATTATCCGCTATTACCTGGTCAACATTCTTGATTGATTTTTTGATCCAAGTGACGAATTTTCAAGAACGCTAGTTGCTGGCACATTGTTAACATCCCCTGGATCCAAAATGTCCGGAATTTCCTTGACACCCTGAGAAATAAAATGAATATAAATAACTGTTATGTAAAAAAAATGAATTTACTGATTTTGTACTTGTGAACATTGTGCAACCACAAGCCGACATGCATCTTAAAAACAATATTTATAAGTCAAAAGACCTCAAGGGCGATTGTTCCTCCAGATGAACGAGAGCCGCCAAAGGATTTACCAGCAAGCTTAAATCGATCCTATGTACAATGATAGCACGAGTAACATCAAATGTTTGTTATTATACTGGCAGATATTCCATCAAGAAGCATAAGTTTGGATGTTTTTATGAAGTTTTGTACCAACATTAAGATACAGAAATCAAATAGCAATTGCGGTGCAAGCTAAAAAGTGCTAGAAGTATATAACCTGTGTCTTGCCATATATCATATTTCCATCGAACTTGTTGCATAGATGTTGCACTCCACGCCTAGCAAATTCCTGTTTGCAGAAAATGATTAAGCACACCCTCAACGAAAATATGAAGATAGTGATGAATGATGTTTTCTTTCTAAATCATGTAATATGTGGTATTTTATTTACCTGTTTTTCTTCTAAAGTCATTATCTTACCATCCTGCAGTCCAATGAAATTTATAAATCACATAACATAAAATCTCAAAATCATGTGTGAAGCCCCCCCCCCCCCCCCCCCCCCCTCAAAGAAAAAAACCTCACCATGGAAGAAAGCATCTCTTTAAGTGAATCCAAGTTATAGTCAAGTTCAGAAAGATTATCGCGAACATCACTCACCTGTTTGACAAGTTCAGCAAATTTATAATTTCTTTAGACCATGTTTATGCAAAGAAATGACATAATTAAAATTTAAAGCCATCTGCGCAATATTTTTGACTAACAAATGTACCTCGCTTTTAATTGATTTTGATATTTCGACTTGTTTATCCAGTTTCCCATCCAACTTATCAACCCTCTGAGTTAAATGCCTCTTCGCTGCCTAATTAATAGAAACAACAATAAGAACAGGTTAAAAGAAAATTAAGGTAGGATAAACATTGAAGTTGTTGATAAAAAAAAAAGTAATCAAATTTGAGTCCAAACTTACCGCGATGGCATCTGAAACTTGTTCTAGGTTATTTTTCAAGTTTGAAACCGCGTTTGTGATGTTACTCTTGGTCACATACATGAAGTCTGAAAATGAAAGACCCTAAAAGACCATTTGTGTGAGAAAAAGCCAATATATAAAAAAAGTTCAACTCATATGTATAAACTATAAAGCCAACAAAAGAATTATAAACCAATCATACTTTCCACCACATGTATCCATAGCCCACAGTCCCTAATGCAGCAGCTGGTACCACAAGTGATGTTACATCAACTGCATCAACATTACATTCAGCGAAAACAACATTGACGATACACAAAAAAGTTTTTAACCATAAAGCAAGTTAGAAAATCTTAAAATCATACAAAATATCAGATAACATACCACTTGAACCTCCGTTCATAACAGTTATTTGTCTCGGTGGTACCAACGGGGGAATGTCCATTATTAACCGACGAATCTGTTTTTTTTCTTTTTTCGTTAGCATGAGTGGTATATACTTGATAATGAGAATTATAGCTATATCAGATATCCAACTATCTAGAGACCCAAAATGTACGTAATTTTCTTTTAAACAAAAAAAATACCTGAGCAATGGTATCCGAATAATCACCTTCATCTCCCTCTTTTCCTTCGTATCGTTTCACTAAAGCCTGCCAATTTCAAACTCAAATCAAAATTAAATTCCTAGTAAAACTTGAAATTCTAATCAAAATTTGAACCAATTAACATCACATGCACCAATTGAGTTTGTCCCGATTGCTAAGTGTTATGTGTCTTATGTCTAAGGCTTGATACAAAACCACTATTGAGCCGGGGGTCTCACTGGAAGCAGCCTCTCTATTCCGACGAGATAGAGGTAAGAATGACTACATCTTACCCTCCTCAGACCCTACCTTAGCTTTTGGTATTGGTGGGATTAACTGAGTATGATGATGATGATTTTATGGGGGCAAATTTATATAATCACACAGGACACCCGAATTATCAAGAAACGACTATGTCTAAAACATGCAATGATAATCAAAACCTCAATGCATATTGATATAGAATGAAGATAAACTTGTTTACAAAACACAAAGGAGACAACTGATAGCATATGATCACCTGAAGTTCACCTAATAACTCAGAAAGTTTGCCATTGTTAAGCAGCAGCGTACTAGTGTAACCTGTAACAACGAAACGTTCATGTTTGCATCATTTCAATCATATTAATATTATATCTGTTTGCATATATATTAGGGTATGAAACGCGCATGTAAATTGTTATGATCATATAGATATATAAACATATATCAAATAATAATAATAATAATAATAATAATAATAATAATAATAATAATAATAATAATAATAATAATAATAATAAACAACCTGCTCCAACTAATATTATTATTTTGGAAAAGCCCATTCCAGTTTGCATGGCCATGACCGCAGTTGAAGGAATAGAAATCAAACCCTCGTAAGATGAATAATAATGGTGACGACGATTCTAAATTGTTTAGCTACAAGCCAGAACGACGTCGTCTGACCAGGTTTGTGGCGGTGGGATTTATTGTGTATGCGGTTATACCGCTAGAATATTTATTATCTGTTTATAAAGTTTTTAGGGTAACAAAAATTATATTTTTTGTATGCAAAAGCAAATTAATGAAAAGAAATTAGAAATGTGACGTTTAGCAAAGGGACCGAAGAAAAGGGCCGAGCCCATCATTGCTACAACAAAACCTCCCAAGTCCTAATTGTTTGATCGGGTCATCCCCTGGCATAATTTTTTTTAATGTCCAAAAGAGCTGGCCATTCGGGTATATCCACAAGCGGAACAGGTCACTCATGTCTGTGATCCTAGACTAATAGCATTACGTATATTTGGCAAATATACGTAGGGTATGTTTGGCAAAACTAGCTGGAGGCTGGTAGCTGGTAGCTGCAAGCTGGTGACTGAAAGCTGGTAGCTGGAAGCTTTTTAAATATATTTTTATGTTTGGCAGAGTAGCTGGAGCTTTTAATAAAATGAATAAAATGACTAAAATGGACATAATTAAAAACTTGTAAGGAAGGTTTTTATTTTGTTTTTAAAATAGAATGGGTATTTGTGTCATTTACTTATTAAAAGCTTGTAGCTAGTAGAGCTTTTTCTTAAAAGCTAGTAGTAGTAACTTTTCACTATAGAGCTTTTTTCTCCTAACCTAAAAGCTTCCAGCTCTTCAACCAAACAAGACTTTTTATTAAGTAAGGGCTTTTCTTTAAAAACTTGAAGCTTGAAGCTCCTAAAAGCTCCTTGCCAAACATACCCGTAATGCTATTACAGACGGTGCTTGTGACCTGGCCCATCATCAATTTCAGAGGAACCCACAATCCGGATGCCAACTGCGGATCTATGGTAAACCCATGATTCACACATGATATATTGTCATGAACAAGCCACATGGTATATAGCATGTATTTTATGTATTTTATGATTTACATAGCCATGAGTCCATGACAATATTCGGCAGGTATATGTTATTATATGATTCTCAAAGCCCATGAAAATATTCGGCCCAAATTAAACGTTATTTACTTTCCAATAAGTACGATCACATTCACATCTCTTCCAGATAATAATTTAACTGACATGCACGCATCTTAAAATTTTTACATAGTTAACATTTATTTTATAACTTTTAATACATAATATTTTATAAAAATCCAAGTAGCTTGGACAAGATTTATTCAAAACTGAATCGTTCTAATATAATTATTCTTTTTTCCGATAAATAAAAGGTTTTCCTTTGTAACTTTTATTTATAACTAGTGGAGAGTACAGGGGCGGAAAACCATGCCAATGATCTCCATCAACGAAAAAACTCGTAAAACAAAAGAAATAAAAAACCAAAAAATCAAAACCAAACAAAAAGTAGACATAAAACGGTTGAGCCACGCACATGAAACGTAGAACATAAAAAAAATAACTACATCAATCTAGGATGCCTGCATTTCAACAGTTACATTAATGTAAAATAACTAGCCATTATGTAAATGACTTAAACACCCCTAGATTTAACTATAAATGTTAACAAAGTTGAAATGTGAGAAGGATCCTTTTGGAGGCAAAGGAGTTAAATGAGTAAACAACATGAGCAAAAATAGTGATTTACTCTATTTTTTTGGACGACGTGTAGCGGAGTGGGCAAATTTGTCGCGTAAAGCGCTGTAAGCAAACCTATACAGAGGCAAACCTGGGTTTGAACCTGGTTCCTAGCCCTAAAAGGGTTATTAACACCCAGGCCCCTAGCTTCTTCCTAGGAAGTAAATATGTCCAAATCCTCCCAATGACGAGGACGAGCACAGGTTGTGGGGTTTGTGACTTGGTTAGAACGAGTTAACCGGGCACGGGCACCGACGGATACGGTGGAGGTTCTTGATGCTGGTAACTTTTATCTGGGACACACAGAGTAGTAATTGTTAGCCTTATCACGGATTCACAGGGAAAATGGGGTTTATGTATATGTGATTCAACAAAACGATGAGCGGCTATCTTCTGTCTATGATCAAATTCAGCGTGAAAACATGAATCTTTCGATTGTGAGTATTAAATGTGAGTTATAAATGAGAGTGTTCGTAAACAGTGCGTTAAGATTGTGTTGTCATACGATACTCCATCACCTTTTCCTTTCCAGTCAACATCACTTTCATTTTGATACTCTGTTTGTGGGATCTTTGTATCTAATGTGCCTCAACATCACTTTCATTTGATACTCCGTTTATTTGGTTATTAGGTTGTCATGGTACGAAGTTTGTACGGTCATGTCGTCATGATTCTGGGCATGTTAGTCCTAAACTTAATGTTGGGTCCACCAATTCGGAGGTAATGGTCCAACTGAGACCCATTAATCCAGGCCTTGTGATCTAGAGTTTTTACGCGCTAAATAGGCTAATATAGGGATTATAGGTTACTTGTTCTCGTCCTTTGTGTCCTGCTGTTTATTCATCAAATGGGTGAATTGGTGTATTCATAGATTACCTTTGGCACCGAATTATATCCCAATGCTTTGTCGAAGTTGGTTGAACCATGGGGTAGGTCCAGAATTATCTGGACAGGTCTTTCCCTCTTGCTTTCATTTTGTGGGTAAAGGTTGTTATGTAAATGCTCGGTATTGTGGCCTTTGTTAGTGCACTTCATGTATGTCCCTAGCTAGTGATCGGTCCATAATAGTCGTAGGCATGATTGTATAGCGTTTTAGATGTTATCGGGTTGCATTATAGTGTTTATATAGGCTTAGGGGTATTTAAGGAATTTTATATGTTACATACACCTTCGTAGTTATCTCATACATGTGGGGAGATTCATACATGTACCCCCCCCCATGTATGAGTGATAAGTGTGCAAGAAAGGGAGGTGTATAAGTTCTACTATAAATACCTCATGCCTTAGCTTATTTGTAACTTTTGCCCATTCCAATACAAGTGCAACCATTTGTGTGTATTTTTGTGTGTGTGCCTTCATATTATTATTATTATTATTATCTTATCTTTAAACACCCCCTATAACAACTAACCGGATCGTTGATTCCGCCCTCGATCCGATGCGCACGCGATATTCAATTCTTGTGTCGATCCTACAGCCTTACTAGCTTGCTAATCTGGAGATTTGAGATCCTGTGATGGAATGTTTGATTTCTTGTTGGGACACATGTGGTACTTTGATGAGACTTTCATTTTGAAGTAACAAAATGCATTATTGTTCGTTGGTGTTACGTGAAGGAAGCGGTCGGCCTTCCTTTTCAAATTTGTATCAAATACTCTTGAAATTTCTTCTTCATTGGGATACCACGAGAATACAATTTTCTTTCTAAGGTTTGCTTCTTTTATCGGCCTGTTCCATCCTTTTTCGTTTTCTTATATGGCGTCGAAGATGAACATGGCTGTTATGACTTCCATCCTCCCCCCCCCCCACCCCCACCCCGGAGTCGGGGACCTTGATGCTTTTGTTGACCATTATGGATCCCTTGGGCCTTAGCTCAATACCACCAAGAATCAATACTGGTAGACAAAAGTGTAGAGCAAATGAGTATGTGGCATTAGTTTAAGGATAATATGAACATGAAATTGTTGCATTTGCATTTGACAATGTTGGGATTACTGATGTGCTTACTGTTGCTATATGAACCTAACAGGCATACTGCATTTTCCGAGGTATTACCATTTCTGGCAGTTGGTAACACCCCATTATTGAAAGTGGAAACGATTTGCCAAAATATTAATACAAGCAGCTCTACGATTATTAAATCCATCACACATTCGACCCCTTTTGCAAATTTTACATCCACTACATCTGCAAATTTTGAAATATGAAGTCCCTCTAGAATTCAGGTATCGCTTTTATTGCCAACGGTTATAAAGGAAAATTCATCTGTATTTTAATTTGAAGTGACAATTAAACAAATGAGTGGAACCTAATTTTCATGAGTTTACAAGTAGAATTTAAGGAGGGACCCTTCAACAGCCAAAGACAAAGTCATATATAGATCAACCAGAAAACTTGGATGTCTTTGGGCGAAATATTAACCTGTCACCAGTGAAACAGTTACTTAACTATTTGCAAGAAGCGGTAGCCAACATTGCAGATGTAATTTCGGGTCATGCTCCTGTTAACGTTCCCCTACCCGGGGAAAGGACAAAATCATGGCTTCTTATCACATTCCTTGATAAGGATCTGTGCATATCAAGAGGGGAAGGTGGACTATTGTTCTTGCTAAGGAAAGAAGTCCTCTTTTGGATCCTTAAACAAGGTATTCCATGTTAACATTTTGTGACTTCTGGGTTCACAAGAGATCTATCTGTTTTGTTATATGTTTGCGCGTGGTGGTCAAAATTTGAATTTTTTGTCATCAGTTTTTGCTGCACTCGTGTTTTTATTTTGCTATTTTATCATGTTCATCATAAGCGGAATCAAGACACGACTAATACGGTAATACTTGAAATAAAGTTTGTTGAATCGAAGGAGTGCTCGCAAGCAATCTTGACCTGAATATAGAATCGAGACAAAAAGGTATGATGTATAACTTTGCTTTCTTAATATTTCAGTGTTGCACTGAATGGGGTTCAGATTTTCCTGTTATACATTACAGTTGGATGATTCAAAAATTGGGGTTTGAATGTATGATGTCTTGAAACAGACCAACAGAGGGTATCATGCAATATTATTGTTTCATAAGTACAATTGTGTAGGTGTAGATGAATGTGTTATATTCTCCCATCAGTCATTATTGTATGTGTTTATATTATGGTTAGATTTATATTCTCCCATCAGTCATTATTGTATGTGTTATACACTCACAATAATTTAATGAAGGATGAATAGTAGCTTTTCATATATATATATATATAAAAAAAAAGTTACTGTAACAATGTTCATATTATAAAAATAGGGTATAGATACGGTATTATGATCGTGGACTGAAATATGACTTTCTATAATAGAGGGATATATGTTAGACCTGATGTGAATGCTTTAATATAGTATACTGTTTTTAGGGTGAATTTAAGATATCCCTTTTAAATCTTCTTAATTCTATATACATTTAATATTTTTTAAAAATATCAAATATACTAGATGCCAATTTTTGTTACTTAAGGAATAAAATTGAATTTTTGTTTTGTCACCTAGATGTGTGGTATATATTATGCAAAAATCATAAAGTCATATTGATTGCTAAAAAGATTTTTTAAATGGTCTCATGATCAAGAAAAGATTTAAACAGAATCAACTTTTGTTTAACACACTTTTGAAGAAAATAATATTAATTAAAATTTATTTACATAGTCTCCTAATTAAGAAAAGATTGAAAATAACCCTCTTTTGTTCAACACACTTTTGAAGAAAATAATACTCATTAAAAAAATATTTAAATAGTCTCATGATTAAGAAAAGATTTAATAAAAAAAACATCAGAAGGTTCTCAATTAAATTAAAGAAAAAATTCTATAGGGTTACAGTGAGACCTGTTATGTTATATATGATAGATTGTTGGGCCATCAAAAAGATATAAGCCCGCAAGATGGAGGAAGCAAAAATGAGGATGCTAAGGTGGATGTGCGCACACAAGGGTAGACAGGATAAGAAATGAGGTTATTAGGGAAATGTTAGGGGTAGCTAGTATATCAGACAAGATAAAAGAGAGAAGATTGAGATGGTATGGACATGTAAAGAGCAGGCTAATGACGGCCTTAGTTAGAGTAGTGGAAACTCTCACTATAAAGGGAAAGAGATGTAAGGGGAGACCAAAATTGACTTGGGATGAGTGGATTAGATAGGACTTAGTGGAGATGCACCTCTCCGAGGACATGGTCAAGGATAGGGGTTCGTGGAAACATAAGTTTAAGGTTAAGGATTATTAGGGGTGGGTTTTGGTTGTATCGTAGCATGTTTCTAGAAGCTTAGACTCCGCCTGTAAGGGTGATTTCTATTTGAGTATGTATGGTTTATGTTGTGTTGGATCAGTATGCTCTTTAACAGTTGCTTGCTTATGAACACTTATGTGTTTTGCAAGTTTAATCAAAGCAGTTTTGCAGCGGAATAAGTTATAAAGTTTCACTATCAACAGGAGTTATTACTCCCTCTGGATGTTTATAAACTAAAGACAGTTAATGAGAATCTAAGCAATTGAATGTATATGATAATAAATAAGCAAATAGATTCTCAGATTATGAAATGGAATTTCAAGTAAAAGCTTTGAAGGATTTCAGTTTCAATTAAAATCAATGTCTAAAATAGTGGGATTAACCCATCTATTTATAGACAAACATATACATGAACCTTGTTACAAAAGCAAGACTGCAACAGGCTATAGTCTTGGAACTTGTACAAAAGATAAAGTAATAATAAACTAATAAACTACTGAAACATAAGGGCGGTGGAAAGATTCTTTTACAAGTGCTGATGAGTGACAAACTACTGATGAGTAGTTTGTCTTTAGCAGTTTTTCAGTTGACTTGTTTGGTTTGACTTCAGAACTTCTGATCTTTACTCTTCAGTACTTGTTGAATCCTTCTTCAGTACTTGTGTCCAATGTTGCAAAAGTCGCTAGGCGCCCCCTAGTCGGAGTCGGGAGTACTCGGGGAGTTCTCGGCCTAGTCGGAGAGTACTCGGGGAGTACTCGGCCTAGGCCTAGAGTAGTCGGGCCTCGGCAACCTACCTTGTAGCAATTACTCGGGGAGTACTCGGCCTCCGAGACCTTGTTTTACAATAGAGCTTGTGTTTTCTTTCTTCAGTAGTTTCATACTTAGACTATTTTGGCAGAAGTAGAAATTAGACTAAGGTTAGCAAAAGAGGTTTCAACAATCCTTTTTGTCCTTATAATCTCCCCCTGGATTGATGAAGCCAAAACCTTATCTAATTCTTTATTGTCTTCTTCTGTCTTCAAGTATCTTCCAGATTTCTCTGAACATGGAAGTCTTGAGTTGGTTCAGTTGTTCTTCTGTGAGAGATCCCTGTTCAGGTTCAAGATGTTGAATTGTAAGCAAATTTTTCAGTTCATTCATAGATTTGAAGGCCTTGCTTGAACGATCTCTTCTTGTCACTAATACTGAGTTGGAATCAGTAAATGACCATTTCATTATCAGAACTTTAGATTTGTCAAAATCTAAAGTGTAAGTGTCACACCCCAACCCGGACAGGTTGAAATGTCACTATTACAGATATCAAAACCGAACACTATCCATTTAAAAAGAAAAATAGAATCCAAAGGACAACCGAGAGTCTTAAATCAAACCGAACAAAATCCTAAGTCTCAATTTATTTATTACTGAATTTAAACGAAATGAAAAGTCTTGAACTTCATTTATCTCTCACTCATCCCTGATTCCCCAGATTGCCTGCAAACACATAAGACAACACAACAAGAAAAATACGGCTGAGCCAAAAATTGCCCAGTAACGGAGAAATCAATAGTTCATGTAAAGAACGGACGAAAGAAGAGGAAAGAAATACAAAATCCCAACAACTATATTTTAAACTCGAACCCAAACCCATACCGAAAGAAATGTTGAACACAATCTATAAAGTAAGCCGACACCCATTCGGGAGAATTTCAAACGTAACGGAGCATACCGAAACAAAATCCAAAACATATACGAATATCAAACTGCGTGACTATACATAACAATAAATTAAGTCACGTCAAATGGAAACCACCCATGAGCCAAAACAAACTGACAAACTAGTACACAGATAGCTAGTCTATGCACCTATGAGATGGTGAGTGCGGCGTACACCCATTATTCCAATCTCCACAAAACAAACTCAAACTCAAAGCTAAGATCGATCTATACGCCTCTAGTGGCTAAGTGTTACACTAACACAATCTAGAAACGCCGTGAATATTTATATTGCGCTGTCACGAACAGTGCCATGCCGTTGACGCCCAAACGACAAGTCAAAACAAACTGCTCGGGTGATAGAGTACGAAGGCTAAGGTCATGCAAATAACTTATAGGTAACAAAATAAGATTAATGGAAACATGCAACAATGATCACAAATTATAAGGTATATTGCATGCTACAACGGATTTGGCGAACTTATAATTCGAATGTAGACAACTAACGAACAGACAAAATCCGCACTACAAAGTGACGGATATGAGAAAAAAAATACTATGATGTCAAGATCGAGAATCCGTACCTTAGTTGAGCACAGCAAAAGCAAAAAAATAAACCGTCTTCAACGAGTATGCGAACCTATATTTCGTTATTAAATTTATTTACATTAATTCCACTCTATGATTCGATGACTGGTTGATTGTCCGGCGACAAAAACGTTTATGAGTCTTGACTAATTAGGTCAATGTGTTAGACAAATTTATAGTTGTATAAATTACATATTCTTTCTAAAATGGGTACCACAGTAGGGATTTAATTAAGTTGACACCAAAATACCAATAGTTATATAAACAAGAATTAACCTTTTATTTGCCAAAAATAGTTTGAAAAAACAACGTATATGTTTCAAAATAAGCTTCGGCTAAAATATGGTTATTTACCAATCCAACCCAATTGTTATTTAACTACATGAATATTATTTTAAAGCCAAATCACATGGCATTTATATGAGCCTCAAAATTGTATTAAACTCATAGTGCTGTTTAACATAATCCATTTAGAGATAATTAAATAAAGTACATGAGCCAACCCATGGCTCATCTTCTCCAACTAAAACTCACTGTGATAAACGAAAGTGGGTTTTGACCCTATTCTTTTAACCAATGTAGTCAAGAACCAATATACTAGACTAAAAATAACTAACAAACAATTACCATACATAACAAGTTGGTAGTCGCCGGAACAAAACCAGAATTTAAGAGTTACAATCGAGCACACAAACACACACACACACACGCACACGCACACACGCACATGCACACACACAGATATATATATATATATATATATATATATATATATATATATATATATATTCAAAAATGGAGCAAGATTATCACCTCAAAATCGAACAAAACCGAACGAGTTAGGGAGAGAGAGCGGTGGATGAAATGTGGATCGGAACCAAATCGAAAGCTTCAAACGTGTTGTTGATACCCCGAAGATGGCGCAGCGGGGGACTAAGGCAGGTGATTGGTAATTTAATGGTGGTGGTGTGTTGTAGAACCGAATGCAAAGCGATATCAAATATTTAAAAGAACTAACGTGGGGCGATAGCAACAACCGTAACCAAAATATTCGGGAATTCGTTTGAAGAGATTGGACTGAGTGTTGCTAAAGCTTCGAAGGGATCAACTAGAAACGGAACTTTTGTTTTGAAACATGTAATGAGTTTGTAAATCAATACAAGTAAGATGATAACTAATGCATTTTATTTATATATATATATATATGTTTACGATATGTTTTTTTTTTTTTTTAACATCCATCTTAGTTTACAATACATAATTTAGATAATATAATTGATTAGATTATCAATTTCAAAAACAAATAAATTTATTTTGTATTCCTAAAATATGTTACTACAAAACTTTCGAATATTATAGTAAGGGGCCATGCTGGATCCCTGGGATGTTCCTGAGTGAGGGATGTTTTCTACTTCAGTGACCCTCAGGTGGGATTCTCTTCCTTCTTCTGTTTGCACCACATTAGGTATATCAAAGTAGGTAAATGATGTTCAGTGATTACCTTTGTGTGCAGTTTATCAGTTATAGTCTTCTGAATTTGGTAAGCAAATGTTGAAGGATCCCTGAATTGTGTCAGCAGAGGCTTTTCTTCAATCACAAAGTCTCCTTGCACTACTGTATTGCCTTCAAGCAATACCATCTTGAAATCAGTCTTTGTGATCTCCTCTTGCTTCTTCTTGGTAGCAGGCTTTGATTGTCTAGAACCAGAAGTTCTAACTATTGAAGTTGACACTTCAGAAGTTTTGTACTTCTCTGGATTTGCAGCCTTGTCAGCCTTGAATCTTTTATATAATTTGTCTTCTCTCCATTTTGACACTGAGGCTTTTGAACCAAAATCATTGGCTACCAATTCATCTATTATTTCAGCTCTCTTTGCCCTTCTGTCTTTTTCAGTGGCAATCTTGTCAGCAACAAGTTGAGCTCTTCTTGTAAGCTCATCTATGGAGAGCCCTTTGAGTGAATAAGATTTAGTGTTGCTATTTTTTGGTAATGAAAGACATCAGTTGTTGTCTTTTGTCTTCCTCAGCAACTCTTTTAATTGCAGCTTGTTTATTCAATTCTTCTTCATATGCTTTGAGCTTGTCATTGTAGCTCAAATCTTCCCTTGCTTCTAGGTTGTTCCAGATCTCATCTTCCTTGGATTTCCTTTGTGCTGCAAGTAGACTCTTCTCCAGTAATTCCTTTGACATTGAGATGGGAGAAGGGTTTAGTACAGGCATTTGAGTGATTGCAAGCCTTGGAATAGGAGTTGGAATGTCTTCAGTTGCCATAGAATGCTCTTCGGTTGAAATATTGGAAGTGTTAACTGCTGAAGGGTTGATAGAAGTGTCAACTACTAAAGGATTGTCTTCAGTACTTTCAGAGTCTTCAGAAGTTTCTTCATTGAGGCCTTGGGAAGTTTCAGCTTCAACTTCAGTTTCAAAAAGAAGCCTATCTTGATCTTCTAAGTATTTTTGGGCTTCTTCTTCCTCTTGTTGTTGTTGTTGGAGAGCCACTTTTGCCTTTATCCTGGCTTCCAGTGACTCCCTTGGTTCCTTAATCTGCTTCCCCTTTTTGGCTTCATCCACTTCTGGAAGCCTGCCAGGTTGAGAAGTTCTACCAGATAACTCTGCAAGCTGTCTTGTATTGTTATCAATTTTGTTGGACAGCTCACTTAGTTTGTTGTTGATCACCTCAAATTGAGTTTTTGTTTTCAATTCCCAAGAAGTTGTGAAAGATTTAAGGTGACTGGAAATGAGAGTGTTCATCATCTGGTATAGGGGACCATCTGGGCTGCATAGGTGGTTCAAGTCTATGCTAGATGACCCAGGGAATTGGGTAGGCATTTTTAGTGAGGGGGTGTTTTTGGGTGATCTTCAGAGTGTACTGAAGATGCCACTTTAGGTGAATCAGGGATTAAGTGGTCTTTAACCTGATCTGTTGTGACCAGCTCTTTAAGCTTAGAGACACCATATGTAGGACCTTCACTAGTAGCCGTCAATTCATGTTTTGTGGAGTGTGAATCATCATCCAAATCAATGGACTCATCTGAATCCCTAATGACATCCTCAATGAGGACATTATCAGTTGTATCATGAGCTGGGCCCAACCCAGTTGTCTCATGAACCTCTGTTTCCTGGTTCTGAGGATTTCCTACCTCTGGCATAAAGCCTTCATCAGTAGTTGCCACAAATGAGGTCTTAGCAATGTTACTTCTGTCCTCAGATCCACCACTGGGTGGTAAATGAGTAGTAGCAGCCTCAAATGTACCTAAAGTCTCTAAGTTTGGGCTTAGAAACCTTGGTTCATCCTCATCTTTTGGGATAGGGCTAATGGCATCCACATCCTTGTCAACTTCTGATGGTACTTCCCCTGTTTGATGTGATTGTTGGGGAATGGCATGTTCTAATGGGATTGTCTCTTTTAGCCCAGAGAGAAGTTTGGCAGATTCAATGGTGGTGTGTGATGGTTCTGGTTCAGTAGTTTAGGGTAATGGTTCAGCAGTTTCAAAAGAAGGATCAGTAGTTATGGTCTTTTTAAATTTCTTTCTTTTGAAAAGAATGGTAATGGGTGCTTTTTTGGGGGTTTGAGATGGATGAGACTGAGAGGATGTTTTAGTCACATCTTTGACAAGTGCAGATTGCACATCAGCAGTTTCAGGCATCTCAATTTCCTGAACTGCCTTTCTTTTAAGGTTGGTGGGTTTAGGCTTTTGTTGTTTGGTTTTCTTGGCCTTTTTGGGTGAGGGTTTGGAAGATGGTGGTTCCATGGGGACTGTTTGTTGTTCCCCTTGGTCATCTTCTGGCCAGGCAGCCAGTTTGTTATGCCTTGAGTATGCTTGTGAGGATAATGGATTTAAAACAGTGGTTTTCCCACAAGCACCCCATCTCCAAGTTCTTTAATTATGCATTGCATTATGAACCTTGGATACAACAAAAACTTCTTTTTAGAATTTTGGTGATGCAACACCAACTCATTAAAGAAAAGTGTTGATGCCCTGAATTTTGTTTCATTCATAATGGAATGAAATATAGGTTGAAAAGTAGAGGGCATCTGATCATAAGATCCAGTTTTTGGACTCAAGTACATGATGATGTAATGAAACAAAAGTTTATATTTTGGTTCAAAATATTTCTTAAAAATGGTTGCATATGAGAGAATACCTTGGTAACCACACTCTGTCATGGTTAAGTGGATTGCAGAGTTGGGAAAATGATCTGGTGCATCCGCATCATCCAGACCCAGTCTTATCCCCAAAGTAGCCGGTATGATTGCCATTACTTTCCCTTGGATGGTTGATTTTAGGGAAATAATTTGATCATTCACTGTCATCGTCTTGGCGTTTGCCCAGAACTCATTAAGAGTTTCAGTATGGATTGGAGGATTAATGGTGAGGGCAGTGAAGTATTGGGATTTGACGACTAAATCAATGATTTCGTCGTATTGGGACCAGGCTTCATGTTTCTCAAAATAGCCTCTTTGATTGTGTCCCTGTTTCAGTATGAGAGCCATGTGGTTTGTGTATATGTCGATCGAACAGTGTTTATCAGAGTGTTTTTGAGAGAGAAGGAGGGATTTTTTTGCTTTTTGAAAGGATAAGTGATGAAAAAGGTGTTTATTAGAAGTTTATAACCGCCCTAGGTCAAACTTCTGAAGTGGGAAATGTCTGATTTACCGTTATTGACAAAACTGCTGATGAAGAAAAATTTTCATCAATAGTTCCCATTTTCTCTTCAGTAGTTTGTTAACAACTGATGAGAATGTTTATAAACACTTTATTCATAACTTCTGAAGTTTATTTTATCAGAAGTTAATCATTTTTCAGAAAATATTCCCATACTGATCTTTTGTATATCAGTAGTTTCTCTCTTTTTGTTTTTCAGAAGTTTTATGACAGACAAATGTAAGTGAAAATAAAAATATGTGCAGGAAAATAAAACAAAAACTTACAAATTTAGCATCCCAAGCATGGATACTAACTTCTGAAATGTTGATGTGTCAAGGGGTTTTGTGAATATGTCAGCTATTTGATTAGCTGTTGTTACATGCTTCACTTCAATCTTGCCTTTTTCATAGCAATCCCTTATGAAATGTTACCTGATTTCAATATGTTTAGTTTTTGAAAACTGAACAGGATTTTGAATGATGCTAATGGCAGATTTACCATCTACAAGCAATGGTGTCTTGGTCTCTTTGATTCCATAATCAAGAAGTTGATATTGGAGCCATTGTATCTGTAATGTACAACTTGCAGCTGCAATGTATTCAGCTTCAGCAGTTGAAGTTGCAACAGATGTTTGCTTCTTTGATTGCCAGGACACTAGACAGTTTCCCAAGAATTGACAACCACCAGATGTTGATTTTCTTGACATTTTTCACCCTACATAGTCACTATATAAAAAAGCTGTTAACTTGGTATTGCTAGAAGTAGGATACCAAATTCCAAGAGTATGAGTTCCTTTCAGATATCTGAAGATTCTTTTAACTGCAATGAGGTGTGATTTCCTGGGAGCTGATTGATATCTAGCACAAACACATGTTGAAAACATAATATCTGGTCTAGAAGCAGTTAAATACAGAAGGGAACCTATCATACATCTATAGACTATACATGGTTTGATCAACCTGTTTTCCTTGATCATCTGGTTCAACTTGTGTGGTTGGTGTCATGGGAGTGGAACATGATTTACATTCTTGTAAAGAAAATTTGTTCAATAATTCTTTAACATATTTAGATTGATATATAAAAGTTCCATTTGTTTGTTGTTTAATCTGCAGTCCTAAAAAGTATTGCAGTTCTCTCATTGTACTCATCTCAAATTTTGATTGCATGAGTTTCTTGAATTCATCACACAATTTTGTGTTTGTTGAACCAAATATGATATCATCAACATAAATTTGAACAAGTAAGACATGATTTCCAACATGTTCAATAATTCTTTTACAATTTTGTGTTTCATACCAGGCTTTAGGAGCCTGTTTTAGGCCATACAGAGCCTTGTCAAGTTTGTACACCCACTCAAGATGAGAAAGATCCTCAAACCCAGGTGGCTGACAGACATACACTTCCTCTTTAATTTTTCCATACAAAAATACACTTTTAACATCCATTTGAAAAACTTTAATTTTGTTGGAAATTGCATAAGCCAAAAATAACCTGATGGCTTTAAGTCTTGCAACTGGAGCAAAGGTTTCATAATAGTCAATTCCCTCTTCTTGAGAATAACCTTGTACCACTAGTCTAGCCTTGTTCTTGATAATCATACCAGCCTCATCTTGTTTATTTCTAAAAACCCATCTTGTGCCAATTGGTAGCTTGTTTGGTGGTAAGCGACATATTTCCCAGACTTGTTGCTTCCTGAATTGGAGCAACTCTTCTTGCATAGCTTGAACCCAATTGTTGTCTTTGAGGGTTTCTTGATACTTCTTAGGTTCCAACTGAGAAACGAATGCTGGGAAGAAGCAAAAGTTGGAAAGTTGGTTTCTTGTAAACCACTGACAGGTGTAGGTGGCTCTTGTACTTCTTCAAACAAACCACTAAGGTTTATAATATCTGGTTCAGCTGTTTGAACATCATCAGTAGTTGTAGGAGCTGAAACAGATGTTTGAGTTTGTACATCAGCAGCTGTTGAATCAGAAGTTTGTGAAACTTCTGATGGTTTAAAAGTTGACTTAATGACTGTATTAGGAGTCCATGGTGCAGGATCCTCATCATCAAACCTTTGATCACCATAATAAATAGGTTTGGATGAAATGACAGTCTTTTCAGGTTCGAAATGGAAATTGTTAAGGTCAAAGAGTTTAGCAGGATGTGCTGGAATGAGTGTGTGTTTTGACTCATTGAACTTGACATTCAGTGTTTCTTCTACTATCTTGGTTCTTGAATTAAAAAGCTTGTAGGCTTTTCTAGTGGAAGAGTAACCAAGAAAATAACCTGAATCAACTTTTGCAGCAAACTTTGAAATAGAGTCTTTAATGTTTAGAATGAAACATTGACATCTAAAAGCCCTGAAAAAGGAGATAAGGGGCTTAATATCATGAAGAACTTCATAGGCAGTTTTGGAATGTCTCTTGTTGACAAGGACTTTATTCTGAACATAACATGCAGTGTTGACTACTTCAGCCCAGAAATACAATGGTAGACCTGAATCAGCTAACATGGTTCTTGCTGCTTCAATTAGTGTCCTGTTCTTCCTTTCTACCACACCATTTTGTTCAGGAGTTCTGGGAACACTGAATTGTCTAATAATCCCTTTAGACAAGCAGAATTCATCCAGAGTTTTATTCCTGAACTCTGTCCCATTATCACTTCTAATGGCTTTGACAGAAAGAGAATATTGTTTCTCTACTTGTAGAATGAAGAACTTGATGATTTCAGTTGCCTCATCCTTGGAAAATAAGAAGAAGACCCATGTGAATCTTGAATAGTCATCAATGATGACTAGGCAGTACTTCTTCTTACCAAGGCTCATGATTTTGACTAGCCCAAATAAGTTCATATGGAGTAGTTGAAGACATGCAGTTGTTTTAGATTCTTCCATAGACTTATAGGAGGACTTATGCTATTTTCCCTTTAAACAGGATACATAGTGTTCTTGACACTGGTATACTTTCAAGGGTAGACATCTGACCAAGCCCATTTTTGTGACTTTATTTATGGTTTTAAAATTCACATGGCCAAGTCTCCTGTTCCAGAGATCAATATCTGAAGTTGATGCCCTTGAGAAGAAACAGGCAGTGTTGTTCAGTACTTTGTCCTTCTCAACGTCCACTGCATAGACATTGCCACATCTTTTGGCTATCAACAAAGTATGATCTTCAATGATTTTCTCTATCAACTTCTGGCCTTCTGGTGATATGATCTTGCATGTTGTGTTTGTGAAAAAGGAAGAATATCCTTTATCACACATTTGTGACACACTTAGCAAGTTGTACTCAAGGTTTTCAACCAGATTGACCTTGTCAAACAGTATCTTGCCTTAAGAGACATTTCCATGTTCTAGCACATATCCCTTGGCATTGTTCCCAAAGGATACAGATCCTTCTCTTTGACTGATAAAATTGTTTATCAGGTATCTGCATCCTGTCATGTGCATTTAGCCTCCACTGTCAACATACCAAATGCTATTTAAGCCTCTGGAGACCCTCTGCACAAAGTAGCAAGTTACTTAGATTTGGGAACCCAAGCCAATTTGGCTTTGGGTTTGCTCTTGAGAACATTAACAGTTTGTTCTTGACCATTTTGAGGAATCCATGTCTTTTTGCAATGGATTTTTCATTAAGAGTAATGGTGATATCCTTTTGAGGACCACCATCAACTTTGGTCATCAGTAGTTTTACCATATTCATGAGATCTTTAATCTCAGCAGTTTGTGAAACTGTTGATGATTGAGATCTAACTACTGAAAGAGAATTTTGAGAAAAAGACTGTTGTTGAGATTTCATCTTTTTTTTGAGAAAAGGTGTTGTTTGGTTGTTGTTTGCTGGGAAAGAAAGTTTCTTCAAAATCATTTTTGATTTGCTTCCCCACAACCAATTGTGAAATCTTCTTGTTATACTGATTTCCTTTTCTATATCTACAAAATTCTGTTTTGTGGTTAAACAAACCACAAATTTCACACTCTGTTGCCTTCTCCTTTTCATTTTGAGATGTTGAAGCCAAATTTCTGACAGTTTTGATATGATTTAGGTCATCAGTAGTTTTCAGGTTCTCAACTCCTGATATAGATGGAACTACTGATGGCTTAAAGTCAGATTTGTTCAGTACTTTTGAAGAACTTTCTTTTTCAATTTTTAGAAAGTTTTCATGAAAAGATGTGCATTCTTTCTCTTCAAAAGTTTGATTTTGAACTATTTTCCTCCCATCATCAGTAGTTTTGGGAGAAAAATCAATTGGTGTTTCAGTGTGATTGTACCCTATGCCAAACCTAACATTTGATGCACTTTGTTTGTTAAGCAGCAGTTGGTACCCTTTACATGACTCAACCCATTTCTCACATTTAACCTTGGTGTCAGCAAGCTCTTTTCTGACATTTCCTAGGTTTTCTATCAAGATTTTAAGTTGTGCTTGGGTTTCAATAGCATTGTTTGTTAATTTAGAATTTTCTTTTGATTTTACAGCAAGTTTTCTTTTAAATCACATTTTATTTGAGTATATTTTCTCTCTGAGTCATTGGCTTTGCTTTGTAAATGCACATTGGTCTCTCTTATGAGAGCAAAAGATTCTTTGCATGAGTTTGAACATAGTTTTGTCAAAGATTCTTTTGATACATGAGATAAGGCAGATTTTGAGGTGCATCCCTCAAATGCCATCAAGGCAAAGTTCTTTCTGCCATTGTTAGGTTCTCCCCAGTTGATGTCAAACATTTTGTTGTCTGCATCAGGATTGCTGTAACATTTCACGTTAAATAATTGTACGTTACGACAAGTTCTATTATTATTATTTACATTTAATTGCTTTGTGGCAATTTATACCCTAATTATTCATAATATGTATAATAATAATAATACCAACATTTTTTTTAAAACAAACTCCAAACCCAACATCCCTTCTTTTTTTTCCCCCCCACCTGAGCCCAATCCAGGTCTGACCCAACCCAACAGCAGGCCCAACAGTGACCCAGCCCATGGAACAAGGCCCACTACCTCTTTTCAGCTTTATAAAAAAATATGTTAGGGACGGGGATCGAACCCGGGTCCCTAACCGGTTCAACTACACAAACACACACAACCAACTGGTCTAGCAATTATATTTGTCTCAAACCCGGACCATCATAATTAGATCACCTACTTGATTCTTCACAGTTGACTTGGAAAGTCAACTGTGGAATCAATCAATCATGATTACCCATCTTTAACTCGTAATTTATCTATGTTTGGGATCATTACGCGATTACCGGCCTTCTATGACTCGGACACACGACAATTTTCAACCAATTATTCCCAATTTTGATTATTATACGCGTGGACCATTCAAAACGAGTCAAACCTTCCAATTATACAATCTAGACTTTAATACTATAAATTGAACCCCTCTGAATGATCACAACTCGCCAATACATCTCTCTCAACTTCCATTTCTTCATAATTACACTATGTTCTTGTTTTTACGATCGTGTTTTGACTTTTTGGATTGACCGTTCAATCGTGCTCGTAACAGCATTGTAAGTATAAAATTTTTGGTGGGTTTTGATCATCGGCATCCACACATCAATATCCCTAAGGTTAATTGGGCTATTGATGTGTGAATCAAACGAATGGAAAATTAGGGCTCGTGGGTTTGATTTTGGGGATAAACATGATTCAGCTTATAATATTTATTTTTAATCAAACGGAAATAAACACAACCACTGGTCTGGACCAAGTGGTTGTGTCTGGTGCTATCATCCTGAGCCACCCGGGTTCGAGTCCCGGCAGTGGCATACCCCTTTTTGTTCTTTTTTTCGTTTTTAAACAAATAATTATATAATACATATAATTTTATAAATTCATTTTTAATTATTAAAACTCTTTTATAAATTCTAAAAAAATTATTTTAAGCTAATCTGATGTAAAAGTTTCACTCACAATTTTTAGTTTTCAAAAATTAATTTATTTAATATATATAATAATTAAATCAATTTTATTCTATTATATTTATAAAATTCCATTAAAATATCAAAACAATTTTATAAATTTCCACAAAAATTATTCTGAGTTTATATAATGATAAACTTTTCTGAAATGATTTTTAATTCTGAAAAATCATTTATTTAATATTTTTAATCAATTTTTGTTAGTTTTAATCATAATTAAATCATAATAAATTCAATTTTTAATATTTTTGCACCAAAATTTTATACAAATTATTTCTAAATATTTAGAACAGAAATATAATTTTTAAATTGATAATTCTTTAATTTTAGTATTTTTTTTAAATATTAAAGTTAAATTTTGGCAATTTGTTATAAATAGAATTAATATTCTATTTTAAAGAAAATAATTTTGTAAAAATTATTTTTATGCTTTAAACACATTATTGTGACCATCTTAAATTAAAATTCTTATAAAAGAAATTTTGGTTATTTATTACTAAAATTTTCTCAATTATCAAACATTTTTAATATTAATCAAACAAGCATTTATCCCCAATTCGAAGCCCTAGAACTTATACATTTGTAGACTAGATAGACTTAGACATATTTATTACCTTATTATAGGGTGATACTTGAAACATTTGGGCAACACCACTATTCAATTTTTCAACAGATATAACATTTTGCTAAGGTGAGTTTTACATAGCCCATTTTCTATTTATCACCATTTTTGGGGTGAAACATGTTACAACATCATATATGCAATTCAATCATCAATGTGTCTATGTGTTTTTCTATGTTGCATTATGTCTTGAACATGACTAGGGTAAGCACAATTCTAGCATAACATTGATCAACCGACGGTATACATTGATAGATCTATTGGACTGACAATCCCACCCGGATACGTGCCTCCTACAAAGGTAGCGTGGGTGTTTGTTACTGCAATATAAACGAGTGAACCATGAGCGTATGGGATGTACCACAATACAACAGTCACAATGGTTGATTATGCACTCGATTTACTTCTAGTATGTTTTCACATATGGACTAGATTGCCATGACACATGAATTGCACAACAATTTTATTCGATTATCAAAACCTATGTAATTCTCACCAACTTTTGTTGACCCAAAATATTTTCAACTTAACATGTTTCAGGTTCTACTTGCTTGAAGATTTGAATTAATGCTTGAAGATGTGTGCATAGTTTTTATTCAATTTGATGTACGAATTCTTGTAGAACGATTGTATGTAATTTATTTAAATCATATAATGAAATTTATTATTTACCATGAGCTACTGAACAATCATCAATACGTGACATCCCGATGTTTCCGCCATCGGTTGGGGTGTTACAGATTGGTATCAGAGCCATGGTTATAGGGAATTAGGTTATTATAAAAATAATCTAGTCTATAACCATAGGATTTAACCAGTACTTGCTTCTTTTACTTGCTATTCTCTATCTCCCTCCTACTTCATATCCCTACTTTCATCCCTACAAGAAGGTTGCTCTCCATCACTGGATCCACTCTTAGACTAATAGGACAAATTCCCCAGGCTTAGCCTGAACCACCTTGAGATCTCGTCGAAGTTCTAGATTTTAATAACGAACTCGTGCAATCTGGAAGGGTGAACGCCTGTATTCTGAGTCTTCTGTCTAGGCTGGCATTGCGCATATATCCCAATCAGACGAGGGACCCGGATGCCTACCTGGGAATTCTCGGGATGAGTGTTCACTTATAGGCTAAAGCATGTCTTCATATGTTATTAGAATTTAGAATCTTTGATAAGTCAACGTTTTCGTTTATTCGTTTTAATGAATAAATGATTACATTCCTTATATAACCTCATTCATTTCATTGTGTCTCTTACAGATCATGCCTCCACGTCGCAGTGCTCGTCTTAACAGTGGTGATAATCATGATGAAGGGAGTAGCAATCACAACCATAACCATGACACTAACCACAACAACAACAACAACAACAATGGTGTCGATGCTCAACTGGCCGCAATCATTTCTCAACAAATGGCACAGCAAATCGCAACTCTGGTTCCCAACTTACTAGCTCAAGTCATCCAGTTGAACGGCAACGGGAACGGCAACGGCAATGGAAATGGAAACCACAACGGGAATGGGAATGGTCTTCCAGCCTGTACCCTTAAACACTTTAATTCTTGTAATCCCCCAAAGTTTAGTGGTGAAGAAGGAGCTACGGGACTCCTACAATGGTTTGAGGGTATTGAGAATACCTTCATCAACAGTGAATGCCCCGACAACTTTAAAGTCCGTTATGCCATGAGTGTTCTTCACAAACGAGCACTCACTTGGTGGAATGAAGAAAAACGCACTCGCGGAGCTGAAGCTGCACTAGCCTTGACTTGGGATCAAGCTAAAGACATTATGAAGGCAGAGTTCTGTCCTTGTAATGAAATTAAGAAGCTGGAAGATGAATTTCATGATCTTGCTCAAGACAGTGGGGAAAACCTTGCCTACAACACTCGTTTTCACGAACTTAGCCTACTGCTACCCCACAAGGTCACCCCCTTGCCCATTGCTATTGAAAAATACATTGGTGGCTTACCGATGCAGATTCAAGACACGGTGTGGGGAAGGAACCCTGCTACTTTGGAGGAAGCAAAGCGTTTGGCTGCCACCCTAACAGATAACCATGTGAAGGCAGGAACCCTGACTCGTAAAGGGGAAAAGAAAAAGGATACTCCCCAACCTGCCGTTGATATCAAAACCGAGGCCTCAACCAACGGAAAGTGCAAGGTCAAGAATTTTGCAATAGACACCACTGCCCCACCCAACAAGAAACAATACAACGGAAAGCTACCTAAGTGTGACACCTGCCAGTATCACCATCCAACCCAAATTCCCTACCGACAGTGCACCAATTGTCAAAGGTATGGGCATCTTGTGGATGCTTGTCGAATCCCTGCTACAAACGCTCTTGCTGCTCCAAATAATCCCGCTGGAGACCCTCCAGCTACTTAACAGCAAACCTCACCATTTGAATGATGTCAACTTTTTAATTCTATGTATTGACACTTTTTGATCCAAGTAATAAATTCAAGTATTATCATAACATCTGAGTGCATGCTTGTTTGAATGTGAATTAATTGCTATATCTATAATCATACTTGCTTACTTGTACAACAATTAGTTGACTACCAAACAACCTACTTAACGATTGGTAGAGGTCATCATGTCTTTCCAACAGTCGGGAGAGGCCCTACCACCTGCTCAACGACTGGTGGGGACTATCAGACCTGCTCAACAATCGGTAAAGTCATAAAAGGACGCAAAACCCTAATGTAAGGTAAATTGGTAATTACGGTCCGGAACGTAATCATGAATTTACAGGTACGTTAAGGTAGTGAGAAATTTTATCAAGGTTTTCGGTAGTCGACCAATTGTAAACCTGGTGTCTTCCTTTAACTTCGGGACGAAGTTCCTAAAAGCAGGGGAGACTGTAACATTTCACGTTAAATAATTGTACGTTACGACAAGTTCTATTATTATTATTTACATTTAATTGTTTTGTGGCAATTTAAACCCTAATTATTCATAATATGTATAATAATAATAATACCAACATTTTTTTTAAAACAAACTCCAAACCCAACATCCCTTCTTTCCCCCCCCCCCCCCCACCTGAGCCCAATCCAGGTCTGACCCAACCCAACAGCATGCCCAACAGTGACCCAGCCCATGGAACAAGGCCCACTACCTCTTTTCAGCTTTATAAAAAAATATGTTAGGGACGGGGATCGAACCCGGGTCCCTAACCGGTTCAACTACACAAACACACACAACCAACTGGTCTAGCAATTATATTTGTCTCAAACCCGGACCATCATAATTACATCACCTACTTGATTCTTCATAGTTGACTTGGAAAGTCAACTGTGGAATCAATCAATCATGATTACCCATCTTTAACTCGTAATTTATCTATGTTTGGCATCATTACGCGATTACCAGCCTTCTATGACTTGGACACACGACAATTTTCAACCAATTATTCCCAATTTTGATTATTATACGCGTGGACCATTCAAAACGAGTCAAACCTTCCAATTATACAATCTAGACTTTAATACTATAAATTGAACCCCTCTGAATGATCACAACTCGCCAATACATCTCTCTCAACCTCCATTTCTTCATAATTACACTCTGTTCTTGTTTTTACGATCGTGTTTTGACTTTTTGGATTGACCGTTCAATCGTGCTCGTAACAGCATTGTAAGTATAAAATTTTTGGTGGGTTTTGATCATCGGCATCCACACATCAATAGCCCTAAGGTTAATTGGGCTATTGATGTGTGAATCAAACGAATGGAAAATTAGGGCTCGTGGGTTTGATTTTGGGGATAAACATGATTCAGCTTATAATATTTATTTTTAATCAAACGGAAATAAACACAACCACTGGTCTGGACCAAGTGGTTGTGTCTGGTGCTATCATCCTGAGCCACCCGGGTTCGAGTCCCGGCAGTGGCATACCCCTTTTTATTCTTTTTTTTCGTTTTTAAACAAATAATTATATAATACATATAATTTTATAAATTCATTTTTAATTATTAAAACTCTTTTATAAATTCTAAAAAAATTATTTTAAACTAATCTGATGTAAAAGTTTCACTCACAATTTTTAGTTTTCAAAAATTAATTTATTTAATATATATAATAAATAAATCAATTTTATTCTATTATATTTATAAAATTCCATTAAAATATCAAAACAATTTTATAAATTTCCACAAAAATTATTCTGAGTTTATATAATGATAAACTTTTCTGAAATGATTTTTAATTCTGAAAAATCATTTATTTAATATTTTTAATCAATTTTTGTTAGTTTTAATCATAATTAAATCATAATAAATTCAATTTTTAATATTTTTGCACAAAAATTTTATACAAATTATTTCTGAATATTTAGAACAGAAATATAATTTTTAAATTGATAATTCTTTAATTTTAGTATTTTTTTAAATATTAAAGTTAAATTTTGGCAATTTGTTATAAATAGAATTAATATTCTATTTTAAAGAAAATAATTTTGTAAAAATTATTTTTATGCTTTAAACACATTATTGTGACCATCTTAAATTAAAATTCTTATAAAAGAAATTTTGGTTATTTATTACTAAAATTTTCTCAATTATCAAACATTTTTAATATTAATCAAACAAGAATTTATCCCCAATTCGAAGCCCTAGAACTTATACATTTGTAGACTAGATAGACTTAGACATATTTATTACCTTATTATAGGGTGATACTTGAAACATTTGGGCAACATCACTATTCAATTTTTCAACAGATATAACATTTTGCTAAGGTGAGTTTTACATAGCCCCTTTTCTATTTATCACCATTTTTGGGGTGAAACATGTTACAACATCATATATGCAATTCAATCATCAATGTGTCTATGTGTTTTTCTATGTTGCATTATGTCTTGAACATGACTAGGGTAAGCACAATTCTAGCATAACATTGATCAACCGACGGTATACATTGATAGATCTATTGGACTGACAATCCCACCCGGATACGTGCCTCCTACAAAGGTAGCGTGGGTGTTTGTTACTGCAATATAAACGAGTGAACCATGAGCGTATGGGATGTACCACAATACAACAGTCACAATGGTTGATTATGCACTCGATTTACTTCTAGTATGTTTTCACATATGGACTAGATTGCCATGACACATGAATTGCACAACAATTTTATTCGATTATCAAAACCTATGTAATTCTCACCAACTTTTGTTGACCCAAAATATTTTCAACTTAACATGTTTCAGGTTCTACTTGCTTGAAGATTTGAATTAATGCTTGAAGATGTGTGCATAGTTTTTATTCAATTTGATGTACGAATTCTTGTAGAACGATTGTATGTAATTTATTTAAATCATATAATGAAATTTATTATTTACCATGAGCTACTGAACAATCATCAATACGTGACATCCCGATGTTTCCGCCATCGGTTGGGGTGTTACAATTGCACTCAGTTGTGTCAAAAGGAAGACTGCTCCAGTCAACATACCCTGAAGTGAAAAGACTTTGTTGTGAGGGTTGCTGAGTTTGTTGAGGTTGTTGAGCAGCTGGAATGGAAGGCATTGATTGTTGGCTCTGCATTTGTTGAGCAGGCATCTGTACATATTGTATTTGTGGAACATATTGGATTTGTGGGATTAACCTATCTATTTATAGACAAACATATACATGAACCTTGTTACAAAAGCAAGACTGCAACAGGCTGTAGTCTTGGAACTTGTATAAAAGATAATGTAATAATAAACTAATAAACTACTGAAACATAAGGGTGGTGGAAAGATTCTTTTACAAGTGCTGATGAGTGACAAACTATTGATGAGTAGTTTGTCTTCAGCAGTTCTTCAGTGGACTTGTCTGGTTTGACTTCAGAACTTCTGATCTTTACTCTTCAGTACTTGTTGAATCCTTCTTCAGTACTTGTGTCTTCTTTCTTCAGTAGTTTCATACTTAGACTATTTTGGTAGAAATAGGAATTAGACTAAGGTTAGCAAAAGAGGTTTCAACAATCGTTTTTGTCCTTGCATGTTGTTCTTAGATGGCATATATACCTTGTTTTACATATGTGACGCTCTCACTATTTCTCTATATTATAGTAGCTCTCTATTACTCTTTTAGTGTTGTTTGCTTGTCGATTGTGTCTTATGGAGTCAGGGGTCTCTCTGGAAGCAGTCACTCAATTCGTAAGGGTAGGAGTAAGGTTTGCCTACATCTTATCCTACCCAAACCCTACTCTTAACTGTGCTAATTGTTGGATTTAGTTGGTAAGGTGGTTGTTGTACTTTTGAAGAAAATAATATTTTATAAGTAATTAACATGTAACACATAAAAATAAAATAAAAAATGCGCATTTTGTATAAAACAATGTTTTGTGAGAGGTGTGAAATGAGGGGGGAAAATGCATCACATATAGAATGACATTTTCACATTTTACCCTAAATCGGTTTTTCAAAAGTCAGGTCGATATTTTCCGTGATCAGCTTTTTCAGCAATGAGGCAAACCGGTTTTTTTATAACCGGTTTTTTTATAACCGATTTAACTGTTTTTTTTATAAGCGATTTGGTTAATAATCCGGTTTCAACGAGTGAAAACTCGAACTGATCCTAATCAATTATGATGGCTTTTAAAACCGTTATTTCCAAAAATAACCGGTTTTTTTAAAAGATGTTTTCGATTGTGGGATGGACAACATGTATACCACCCAATAGTTCAAGTGGGCCCAACACGGTTTTGAAATTACATGTGACACATGACGCTTAATAAAGTAGCAAATATTTTCTTGTAGTAAAGAAAATAAGGGACTTTGTCAAGACTTGATTCAAATTTTGTATGTGAGCATTGTTGGAGACTAAAGTGTCACAAGCGCAAGTGAATCGGTATACCATATACAGTGGCAGAGCCACCCACAAACGACGGTGGGCCGGTGCCCACAGTAAGTTTCATATTCGAACATCAGATCGAACATAGACACTTCATTCTGATCGGCCAATCATTCTGGAAGTCATTGAATAGAGACACAGAATGGGCTGTGTTTCCTGGTGGCCGGTAGAGGACGTATACAATAGATATGCTGTGTTTTTTTTCATTTGCAGAGGAAGGTTTAAGATAAATAGAAGGTTTAACATAAATAAAGAAATGACAAAAGGACCTGCAACTTTGTCTTTTCTATCTTTATATTTACATCTATTTAATTGTTTTTTATAATTTTTCGCTTTACTAATGGATCCTTTTGTTATTTATTTTCATTGTAGTTTCTATAATTGTTTCATTTTTCTTTATCTGTTTTTTAAGTCTAAATTTGTGAACCTAATTTGATGATTGAAGTTATTTAGCCTAATTTGATATTATATTTACATAAACTTAAGGTAAGTGTTTTGTTTACTCTTTTATATATTTATATAGACATAGATTTATAGTCTTATTTGTTTGGTTGACGTGTGTCCATTGTTTTGTTTGTGTATTTTAATCTCTATTTATAAATAGTTTACAATATTATTAAGTGGATAAGTATTAATTGGTTTGCCCGACCTTTTTTGACCCGGCTTGTTTTATTTTGCCTTGTTTTAACCCATAAAATTTGTGCCCCCCCGTCTAAAAATATTCTAGATCCGTCACTGACCGTATATGAACATAATTATGTTAAGACACATAGCTTGAACACCACCCACACGTATCATCTTTTGATACGAACACGATCACTATATTTTCAAAAAGATACGCATTTGTTTGCGACTTAACTGATAAGTATTTTGATAAGGAAGTTTAAAAAAATAGAGTTAATAGCCAAATTCGTTTCTGGGATTTGATCCAATTTGTCAATTTCGTCATTTTCACTAATTCAGTTAAAAAATCTCGTTAAGGTCAGGGGTCGGGTTGTCATTTTGCCACTTTAATAAAAAAAAAATCTTTTATTTTTCTTAAAAATCAACTTTACCCCACCCCCTATATCTGTCCCTCTCTTTCACACACACACACACTCTCTCTCTCTCTCTCACACACATAATAATAATAATAATAATACCTTGAGGATGTCTACTCTCAAACTATGACAAACTTGAAGCTTGTGACTCAACCGAACCCTGAATCAACCCACCACCGGTCCCATCAGACGTGGCAACCGTCGGACCTCCAAACTCCCACTTACCGAATCCCAACGACGGCCCAACCGACGACCTGACCCATCGCTGCAACATATTCCTCCCTCTCAACCCTAGTCAAACTCCTCTGCGCACCATAACAACAAATTCAACCTTCTGTGCACCATAACAGCACATTCAACCTTCGAAGTTGTTACCTGTTGACATTGACAATTCAATCTTCGAAGCCGTGCACCATAACAACAACACAATTCAACCTTCTGGAACTATGAGGTGGTTCTAAAGGGAAATCGAAGGTAGTGACTGTGGCGTTGTGGTGGTGGCGAAGGTTTCAAGCTCTGGTGACCCAACCTAGGGCTTTAATTCACGGAAGAATGATGACGAGGGTTTGGGTTCAGTTGTGGAGTCAGAAGAAGCAGATATATATATATATATATATATATATATATATAGAGAGAGAGAGAGAGAGAGAGAGAAAGAGAGAGAGAGAGGGGGTGGTGGTAGTTACGTTGGTGGATTTGGTGGTTATGGTGGTGGAGGTGGTGCCGAGAAGGGTGAATGGTGGTAGAGAATGGTTAGGTTTCATTTAAAGCAGGGAAATAATAATAAGATGAAATGTCTAAATTGTCCCTCATTTAAATGGCAAAATGACAACTCTACTCCTGACCTTAACGTCAGTTTTTAACTGAGGTAGTGAAAAGAATGAAATTGGCAAAAAAAAAAAAATCCAAACCTCAAATGTTAATTTGCAAAAAAAAAAAAAAAAAAAAAAAAAAAAAAAACTTTTTTTGTACTGAAGTGACAAACTGGACCAAACCTCATGAACGAAACTGGCATTTAACTCAAAAAAATACCTTTTACATATTTGTTTGTCATCTTAGTGTTGTGACGTTCCTCATTTTTGAAAGTTTAATTGTGTCGTCTTGCTATTTTTACATGTTAGACACGTGAATTTGAGAACGAACCAACCTGGGTATTGTGAGTCGATAATATAAGATGTTTAAACTCCAAAGATTTTTTTTAATGTATTTTTTTTAACGGCTAACAAATATTATACAAGCTTGACCACTACGGCAAACCTATTTACGCACGAAATGTCACCCATTCCTTGCAAGCGTGGTCAACCCTGATGACCCTGCCCGCCCTCCATTCCGGAGGAAACTAATCGGCCAAAGGCCCACTGTAGTAAAACGCATGTTCAACGCCAACCTAAAGCAAATTGCATCAAGTGAGACTCGAACCCATGACACCCACGTTGGAAGGTTATTGAGTTGTCTCCTCCTTTTAAGTAAATGTATGAATCGTATTATGGGTTATCGCTTTAACTCGTCACGAGTTCAAGTTATCTAGACATGATTTCAGCCTTAGAGGAAGAAAGTTGATAAATTTTTTTTACAAGACTAACACCTCTTTTTTTTTATCGGCGAACAACTGTGTGGCAACCACCCTTGCGGAGCGTCGTATCTAAGAATCGACTACTCGACCTCCAGCAGCCCCCGCCTTCTCCCGATGCGCGGAAACCCGAGCCCCACCCGCCCGAAGGCACGACAGTGTTATAGAACTCGGTAAAAACTCGCCGCCCGTCAGATTCGAACCGGCGCCACCCGTATTCGATCTTCACCCAGATACCAAACCATAAATGTTGAAAGTGAGAATTGAACTTTTGATCACATTAATGAAACAAAAGTCATTCCACCACTCCACTACTACAGATGAATTACAAGACTAACACCTCTAATTATCATTTCCATCAATCCACTTTTTATTAAAAAAATGTATACTTAACAACAATCACCAATCTTGTCCATTAAAGATAGTTATGATTGATTTATTGGTTTTTATAACCATGAACCAAAGGGCATAATTAAAGTTCTAGATTCTAGTTGATTTATGTATACAAAATAATGACTACTAACCTTAATTAGCTGTTTTGATATGGCCTTGGGGTATACTTTAACCCTTCTTAACTTCACATAGGTTTCATATCATTCACTTTCTCCTATTTCACTCCACATCACCTCAAAAAATGGTTTAAGTTTATTAACTCCATCTAAAACTATTGTTTTAGTGGTTTTTGGTTTAAAAAAGGAAACAAAATTAATTAAATTTCTTAACACTATGTTAACATGTTAACATATAATCCTTTTAACGCCCCTTAACACAAGGGGGGAGTGGTGTACATCATCGGTTAACATGCCATGTCACTGTTAACACCCCAAATGTTAGAGTATACCCCATGACCTTAGGAACCAAAATCAGTTTTTAACTAAAAGTTATCAACATGTACATAATTTGAGCTATATTTTTAAAAATTACATCTAGTAAATATTATATAATTTTGCAACTTTAATATCCCTTAAGTTAACTTAAAAAAGAGTATAATTTATTCTCATGTGGTAAGAAGACGAGATCTATTGTGAAGGATTAGAGATCAAACTCAGCATCACCATATTTACTTAAAACAGGTGATTTCGCTTCTTATGTTAGTCGTCGAACTGGTTAGTGAGAGACGCTTAGTGACAGCCTATATCATTATTATTGTTATAACTTATAATTAAGAATAAGCATTTGGTATCGGCTACCGAAAATATCAATACTCCGCTTTAGACACTGTTTTGAGATTGATATTTTTAGTTTGGTATCTACATTTTAGCTTGATTTATTTTCAAACAACGTGAGTACTTTCAATACCGATACTCATACTTCCTGATTTTCGTTACGATATGATAACAAGCTCATCTCTGCTTATAACATATTTAAGACCCTAAAAGAAAACAAAAATAAAGATTTATGTCAAAAAATTATTTCTTAGGGTAGGTTGTCTCAATTTTTAAACCACACGGGTCTTTGATAAAAATAACGTTCGCCAATAGCCCTATAATATAGTAGGAAAAGGGCAAAAGAGGAATAAACAAGAAATAAAAGGCACATCTCTTTAAAATACATACTCTAATCTTCTCTCACCAAAACATAACATAACATATAACATAATAATAATAATAATAATAATAATATAGTAAACATGCACCGTCAATCACTGGGCTCACCGGCGTCAAAGCTCCACAGCCACAGCGACGGCGAAGGAATCATCATCTCCGACGACCATCGGAAAGACAAATTACCATCGTGTTCCACAAGACTCGTTCACCTTATTCCGGTCCTCACCTTCTTATGTTTCCTAATCCTTTACTTATCCTCTCATGATCCTTCTAGAAAAGGTAACTAACTCTTCATTATTAATCAATTCATTCAATCAATTGTTTTGTTCTCTAACCAAACGACACTGATTTTACGCTTCAGATTTAGCTCACTTTACTGGACTCGCAACACTTTCGTCTAAGAATAACGTTATAGGTACAATACGAAATTATATCTTTTAATATGAAAAAATGTAGCTCAATTTACACTTAATCGTTGTGTTTTTTTTTTAACTTTTTTTTATTTTTATTATTTTTTTTTTTTGTAATAATTTGTAGATTCGATTGAGGTAGAAGATAATCTACAAGGATTGATAGAGATTCGAAGCATGAGGAACCTGCAACAGGAAGAAGAAGAACAGCATCATCGTCTTCATCGGAAATTCGGTCAATAAAGTCAAACCACCGTTATCTCCGTCGCTTGGTTCACACGTGCGTGATTTAATGTGATGTAATGCCTTCTGTATCCATTTCATTTTGTGCATGTGAATTTGGCATTGTCTGTAAACGCGTGTGACTCTACATGAAAAAAAAATATATGAGTTTATATTTTTATTTTTTTTTATATATAAGTTAAATAATTAATTACACGGTTTGTCCTTACGATATATTTTATATTACGAGAATACATGTTCATTGTAAATCACATTAATTATTTGTGGTTCGGAGTTATGTATAAACGTAATATGTTGGTCTGGTTGGTCCGTGGATGTCACAAGAACGGCTAGTACCAATCATATTACGTTTATTTATAGTTTAAATAATTAAATGTAGTTTACAATAAAGAACATAACGCCGATGAAACCTAGCTTAGTTGGTGAAATTGGGGTTAGAGCGGAGGCTACGTGAGGGTTGAGAGTTCGATTTCGGTTGGAGTCATATTTACTACATGTGGGGGTTTTATCTGGAGAGATCCCAATTCAGATAGAATAGATAATCGGTACAGGCTAGCTTAAGGTATTAACCGGGTGACGCAAAAAAAACAATAAAGAACATAGCGTAAGGGCTAGAGGTGTAATTAAGTCATTATTTATTGACCGTACACTATTACAACCGTGTGTGAGTGATGAATGCAAGGACATGCGTAGGATAGCGAAAGGCGCATGCTATGTAAGGCGTAGGTTAGAAAAGATGCGCCCCTCGTAAAGGAGAAAGTAAAGTAGTAGGGTTGGTTAATGGAGAACAGCTGGAAATTGGAAGTATAGGACCGTTGGGGTACCTTGGGGTTAGCGGTTGGTGGTATTATTGACAGCTGGTTATGGAGGGTGTTTTGGTAATTTTATTAATTTATCATTACTGACGCAGATGCCATTAGATATTTATTTTATGTTAAGAGGTGGACCCTATTTATTTAGTTGAACAGTTCATGACAATATATATTTCTATTACTAGGTCTTTCGTAGTAGTTAGCATTTTGTTTTTCATTCTATAGTACGTGATATCTAGGTTATTTTCAATCAGTTCAATTGCGTCATGTTTTCCGTAAAAAAATTACTATAGTCATTTTTTTAGGATGGTCCATGTGACCACATCAACACCATCTCCACACGTCTAAAACTTTTATGTACACGTCTAACACTTGTAGTCTAGTTATTGAGGGCCTAGAGTTTTCTATTGGAGGATTGGGTTCAATTCTCACTAGCTACATTTGTAGGACATTGGTGGAGGGGAAATGAGGGATGACTCAGCCATTGGCTTGGGTTCGAGTCCTGATCCCGACTGGTTTTACCGATTATTTCACTGTCGTGTATTCGGACGGGTGAGTGGTCGGGTTTACCCGGGAATTGGTGGCCCAGATACTCTCGAGTACCTGATTCGCCAAAAGGGCGCCCAAGAGTGCTCGGAAATTGATTCGTTGGCTGTTAAAAAAAAACACACCATCCCCACACGGCCACACCCTCACGGCGACACGGTGTGGCGACCATGAGGGTTGTGACGATTACCGCGGAGCATTTTTTGAACTACGGGGCTAAGAAAAAGCGGGATGAGAATAGTGGTGACTAACTGACTATACTATAGTGGTGTGATGGAGAGTAGCGGTGAAGGATGGAGTAATGTGTGACGTCAAAGGTAGAGATTGTGACTAAAAATGTGACCATACCCTATGACCTAATTATATTGTATGTGATGAGGCACAGTCGTATATCTTCTTTTATTTATGTATATCAATCATACTTAATACTATAAATTGACTCTTAGCAGGGGCAGATCTAGGGGGTTCCTGGGTTCCCATGAACTCCCTCGGTTTGGAAAAAATTAAAAAAAAAATAGTTGAAAGAATTAAAAAATTCGTGAAAAAAAGTGAAAATCTATGAAAGAAATCTCCTGAAAATTGTTTCTCAATACGTCACTTGCCCACTTAGTCTTGGAATATATAATGTAGTTAGGGCTGCAAACGAACCGAACGAACACGAACAAGGCTTTGTTCGTGTTCGTTTGTTAAGAAAATTATGTGTTCACGAACTGTTCATGAACACTTACCGAACGAGATTTTTTGTTCGTGTTTGTTTGTTTAGAAAACACTTATGTTCGTGTTCGTTTGTTAATTTTGTTCATGAACGCATACGAACACAAACGAACATTAATGAACACAAACAAGTGTTCATGAACACAAATGAACATAAAGAAGTGTTCATGAATGGAAACAAACACAAACAGGCATATATTAACTTTTCAATAACATCGAATTCACATACATTAAGACATTAGTTAGATCCACCCAAAATATAACCTAATTGTCCAAGCATACTTCATACTTTGTATTGGTGAAGGGCGTTAGAACATGGAAACATATAATAAGCTTGGATATAAAAAGTATGTTTATTGATCTCATATATTTACCTCATATATATTATTTATTGTATAAGATAAATAAAAATAAAAGAATATAAAAAAAGTATAAAAATTAAAAATCTTAATAAACTATCGAACATAAACGAACAAGTTACCGAACGTTCACGAACATAAACGAACGAACGCGACCTCTGTTCATGTTCGTTCGTTTAACTAAACGAATGGAAATTTTTGTTCGTATTCGTTCATTTATTAAACGAACGAACACGAACGAACTTCCCGCCGAACGGTTCATGAATTGTTCACTGAAAGTTCAGTTCGCTTGCAGCCTAAATGTAGTACATGATGAGGCACTCCTGTAACAAACTTTGCACTTGCTATTTCCCAACTATCAACTTATACACCTTTGGTGGCAGTTACATGAGAACATCAAATCAAATACACATATATAAAATCACTGGCGTAAGGTCGATGAGACACTCGTGTAACAACTTATAACCTGCTAACTAACAACTTATAATACAGTACCTTTGGTGGCGGTTGCATGACGAAATCAATTACATAACACAACGTGGCTTAACTTTACTATTGAAGATCTAAAAAGTGGACGAACCTGTAATCGGACTGTAATAGGGACGACTTAGTGAGATCTTGAATGTTCCAAACCTGGGTTTGAATCTGCACAAGGTAGAAAACCGTTAGGCTCGTTACAGAGGAGGAGGGAGGGCCTCTCTGTAACCACCCTCTGGCGTGAGGATAGATATTTGTTTAGAGAGAGAAAGTGAGGTTCGGAGTGTAAGCATTCGTGTGTTCAATTGTACTTTGTTGGGGGTATTTATAGTGGTCAGCAAAGTTGTACTTTGCTTCGAACCCCCTTATACTATCCTTCGGAAGCTTTTGACTTCCGAAGGTGATATATACTTATATCGGCTGGGGTGACATGGCTCGGTCTTTCATGTGCTGCAGCTTTAGACCATCTGGTCGTAGCTTGTTATCAGGCCCCGATATAAATTCTTATACCTCTTCAACTATTTAATACATAGCTTAAGTTTGCTATCTAATACATATGATAAACATATAAAGAGATTAAGATGTATCTTCAGGTTTCTTTTAATAATAACGGTGATTTAAACATATTAGAGACGTTTAATAGTGACGAGATTAATTGTTCGTAATGTATGAACTGAGTGCTAATGCGACTAGCGTTGTGCAAAGACCGTTAGTGTCTGCTTGAAAACCTAACTTACGATGTGACTGAGACTATGTGTTGTGGTTCAAGGTGAACCCAAATATTATCCTATCATATGTTGTCAACTGGCGCTAACGAGACATTGGTAAAGCCTAAATTCTGCTCACTTGATCCTGCTGTCGCTCAAGGTGAGCGATAACAGGATCAAGTGAGCAGAATTGAAATAAATTAAATAAAAAAACATTAATATTTTACATAAAATTAAAAACATTACATTGAATTAAAAAAACATTATACTAAAAAAACACAGTCTTAAAATTATAACACCTAACGTAATGTTGGGCGTAACATTTGTCACGCCGAAATATGATGAAAATTATGTCTAATCTCAGAAAGATACTCGACGTGAGTAAACGTTATGAGCTCGTCTTCTCCTTCTTCTTCGCCGATGAGATCCCTTGAGACTTTTTATATGCTCGTTCGAAGTTTTTACAATTCATTTTGAGATCCCATTGTGGTCCTCGACTTCGAACAACAAGACTCGTCGACGCGCCATCGCCGTGGACTTGATTGTACGCGATTATCAACGCGAGGTCCTCCTCTTCAATCCATTGCACCATGATTGTTGTATAAGAAGAAATTGAAGTTTTGAATGTAATTATAGAATAAAGTGAAGGTTGAATGTTGAAAAAGAAGATGAAAAATGGTAAAAATTGAAGGTTAAGTGTGTGTATATATATTAAAAGAAAGTTTATTTTAAAATGGCTATTGGATTTTAATAATCCAAACTCATTGGCCGGCAATAATAATCTGTACTTCAAAAATTCTCAACAACGAGCCTAACTTTCAACGTATTGGCCGACAATGAACCTTTGTTAATTGAGAACTAACTCAGTTAGTGGATAATGACGTGGATGCTGACGTGGCATGCCCACAATGACATGGATGATGACATTGGCATGGATGATGACGTGGATGCTGACATGGCATGCCACGCCATCATCCACGTCAGCATGGGCATGCCACGTCAACGTCCACGTCATCATCCACTAACTGAGTTAATTCTTAGTTAACAAAAGGTTCATTGTTGGCCAATACGTTGAAAGTTAGGATCGTTGTTGGGAATTTTTGAAGTACAGATTATTGTCAGCCAATTGGTGAAAGTTTGAATTATTAAAATCCAATACCCCATTTAAAAATAAAAACAAAAAAAAACTTTTTAAACGGTCATATGCCCATTAGCGGACGCAAGCGCGGTCGTGTGTGCACGCTCGGGTATGCGTTCACGTGAGGTGATTATCGTGTTCGCGAGCCACGCGACTCGTTAACTGGCTCACGGCCATTCACTCACAGGCCACAACAGATTAGTTTTATATAATGTAGTAGTTCTTGTATACAATACAATGTGTCAATAATATATTATTGTTGATGTAAATTAGTTGACATATTTTTTTTGTTGATTTATTTATTGAATACCTAAACTTAAACAAACAGCTTTATAAATCATTATATAATTCATGAGTTTATATTACAGCATCATCTAGAAAAATAAACATGATGGTAGATGTGATTTTTTTTTTCAAACATCACAAGCAGAAAGTATAACATCGCTATCACATGACTACTTGATGTTCACTATAAAAACTAAGGTGAAGAAACAAATAATCTCACCATCGGTTTAGGATGATAAGATTATGAGTATTTTACAGGGTGGATCCTTCACTAGCAGTTACGGATGGATGGACCTGCAAACAAGAGTGAATCGGTGGATGTGGAGACGACTACACAAGGTAGTAGTTTATGACAAAAACGGGGTGAATGGGGATGCTATCTTTAGTGATAGCTCTCCGGGTCAGCAGAAAGTGTCATCTCCTACTAGGGATGTGATCCCTTTTATAGGAGAGTTCGTATGCCACCATTACCCAAGTCCTAACCGTGGTTAGGTTGTCTCCATCACCCTTAATTATGTTAGTACGGTGATATATGAAAAACTAGATTAATGGGAATAGTGGAACATAATACCGCCTTTATTATTATGCTTACGTGATTTATGCATGGCAATTGACCATGCATAAAATCCGCCTTTGACCAGGACTTGACCATTGACCGGTCATTATTGTGCTTTGACTACTCCTTGCGCATGGGCTTTCTCCGCGTGGCAAATGTCTTTCCGGGTTTGGGTATGCGGAATAGTGTATTCGGTACCCAATCCCATCAAATCCCCCCAGTCCAGTGTGTCTCATATCTAAGAAGTTATGATGAGATGGGAGGGATCCTGGACTTGTAAGATGTGTGTCTTTGTTTTTTCAGGGTCAAAGTTCCGCAGTTGTGGAGAGTAATTCTTTTATTGTGGTAATATTTTGCGGAGAACGGATATTGTAGATTTGCGTCAAAGCTCCGCTAGTGTAAGACACGTCAGTGTTTGGATATGGACAGTTGTCACTTCCCCATGTACTTAAAAACGTGTGGTCATCATGGCGAGTGGGGTTGATGTGACTAGTGACAGTTGAGACGTGTGCAGTCACGTTGATCGGCGGTTTGTCAGGCGAGTAGGCACGTGTTGCGTATGTTTGTCTCCAGCGATACACGTGTCGCTTTCCTATTGGACTCATATACAAAAAGGTATGGATGGCCCACTAATTATGACGTCAGCTGCATTAATTACCAAGCCTATATATTAAATTTGAAATTGCTCTTTCCCATTTCTAATCATTTCAAAATCAAAAAGTTCAGTCTAACGTCTCTTTCGTTGTTCTTCTCTGCATCTTTAACCATGTCTCAAGATTCACAAAACCTCCCGGAGTCGAGTAAGACGTCTGATCTGTAAAAGATTCCGGGAAAGAATCAGCCAAAAGTATTGAAGCCACGACTATTAAGTGGTAGGGGTGAGCAATAAACGGTTTCGAACCGCGAAAACCATGAAACCGACCCGAAACCGCTAGAACCGAACCGAATTAATGTTATAGGTTCCGGTTCCGGTTCTCATATTTTGGCATAATCGGTTCCCGGTTTGGTTCCGGTTAGAACCGTTTTGAATTAAATTAAATATTTAAATATTCTATTATTAGTTTGAAATAGAATGTGTTGTTTCCTTCTTTATAATTCTTAACACTTTTAAATTGTTTTACTTGGTAGGAATGTAGAGTATTGCCTTATGTGATGGTCAGCAGTCAGCACAGCTTGTTCTGAACCGTTTAATCTGTATAAAAAGAATGATTTGATGCGAACAAAACATATTTTGATACGTAAACTGCTATACTTTTAGTAACCACAAACTGTTGATAATTTTTTAAAGAAAAATCATTGTTTTTGTTTATTTTTTTATTTAATTGTTAATGTTAATTTTAGGATTTTATTGACAACCGGTTCCGGTCTAGAACCGTTTCACGAGAACCGTTTCACCCGGTTCTGGAACCGAACCATTTAGTAATTATCGGTTCCGGTTCCGGTTCTCATATTTTAGAATAAACGGTTCGCGGTTCGGTCTGGTTCGGTTCGGTCCGGTTCTGAACCGTTGCACAGCCCTATTAAGTGGGATGAGCCTTCCTTTTCAGCTTTTCTTGATCGGTATGGCATTTTGAGGGAATGGGAACCGGATCTTCAGGTGGAGGGCAAAACTGCTTTGAAAGCTCCTTCAGGCAAGATAGCTCTATATGCAGCTACATTTGCTAAATGCTATTTTCGTTTTACCGGCGACAAAGTTTGTAGTGAATGCCCTTTTGACGTATGGTATTCATCCGACACAATTGACCCCATTTGGGTGGTGTCGGTTGATTCATTTCGAAGCTAGTTGTAGGGCATTGAATATCGAGCCCACATTCGATAGATTGAATGTTTTTTTACGTTCTTGAGGCTGCCCGTTGTGGCAGTGGCTGGTATAGCTTAGGTACCCGCAGGAAGGTGAAGCAGCTGGTGTCGGAAAATTTGAAATCCATGTATGAATGTAAAGATAAATTCTTCTATGTCCACCGTGGTGTTATACCTGCTGCTTTCCAGTGGATGGTGGTAGGTTTGAAAGAGAAGATTGCGGAGTTACCCCCAATGGAGGGGTACAAAGAGCAGGCCTGGTACAAGTCGCTGTGTAGTAATGCCACTCCGTTGATGATGGATGATTGTCCAGAAAGTGTGTTGTCTTTGATGGGGCTCAGTCTTATCTGTCCAGAAGGGCATGATCCAAATCCCCCCGAAGGTAATGATGTTATCAATGAGTGTTATTTTTTATTGTGGTATATTACTGAAACTATTTTTTGCAATTATTTCCAGGTGTGTCTATGTTTGATTTGTTTGCGAAGAGGGGTGAAGCAAAGGTATTATATACTCCGGTCGTTGAAGGTGAGCAAGGGTTGGTGGGGAGGATCAGCGCAAACTTTTTGTTTCCGAATCTTATTAATCCTCCCAAGCAGTATGCAAGAACAAGACAACTCTTTCATTTATTTTTGTTAAATTGCGTGCGCGAAGGATGCGCAGGTAGGTACTCATCCTGCGTACTGATTATGCGCGTTCTTCGTGACAGGTGCGGGTATTCAACTCCGCTTCAGTTGAATTTGAAGAAGTTACATCTGAGCGTCGGGAACCCGTTGGTTAGTTATTGAAATTCTTTTCGTTTTTTCTCACGTATAGGTTGATGTATACATATATGATTTCCGCGCCAGGCATGAGTACATCCAAGAAGCGTGCCAAGGCGAGCAAGAAGACCAAGCCACCGACCGCTCCCATTATTGTTGAGGAAGTAGATGAAGAACTAACGGAATCAGATACGGAGTTGGAACATAAACGCGCCAGGCGTGTGTCACCCATTCGATAGTCTGAGGGCGTGCCTACGGGATTGTTTCAACAAAGGCTGGATGAGTTAAAGCAGAAGCAGGTTCAGATCCCACAGTCATCTGGAGAAGCAACTGAGCTGTTACGTCCGGACCTATTGCATCGGTTCCGGTTGATGCGTTTAAGCCCTTGACTTTGTCAAAGGGTGGTAAACTTGAAGTGGTTGTGAAACCCCCGCCAGTGCGCCAAAATCTACCCATGAAGACTCTGAGGCACTTATCAGGTATGATGGGTTTAGCCTTCTTTAAATACTGCGAGTGTTATTTTGTATAACTTTTATAGTAGCTTTTTATGTAGGGCAACATCCGTTTGCGGAGTCCCGCGTGAAACAGACTTCGTCTATGTTTGAGAAGGTATCTTCTCCGGACCATCCTATTGCTGGGGGCGCTGGTGTGGTTGAAGATCCAGCGGAAGGTATGACTAACCATAAGACTTCCGCGGTAGTTATTGAGGAAGACGTGACACCGCAGGTAGAGCCTATCCCAGATGACTCGGCTGTTGTTACGGAGAAGGCTGCTGGGAAGAGGGTGGATGAGTCCGCAACTCCCAATTTAAATGTTGAACATCCTGATGTTGCATTGGAGCAAGTGCAAGCACCAAGTTCTCCCCAGGGGTCAAAAGTTGCTCTTAACTTGGAGAAAGAGAAAGAAGATGAGGTTGTAAGGATACGACCTGGTTCACAAATGCGCTTGACGCTCAAGAGTTTGTGAAGATGTCTGTTCCCCCAGCTGAGCGTGATTACCAAGATAGTGTGGATCGTCGATCCCTTTTTATTGACATGGCTATGAATCTTGCATTGAGTGTTAGTAGCCTCGGTTCTCTGATCCGTCATGAAAATGAATTCATACGTGATTATCAAAACTTAAAGGAGTCAGAGGCCAGCTTGTTGAAGCGTGAAGAAGAATTCCAGCGTGCTCGCGATGACGTCTGGTCGGAGATTGAGCACCATAAGAAGATGGCTCAAGACGCTACGGAGGAGGTCAACTAGTTGAAGAGGGAGAAGACTGAAGCTTCTAAAGCATGGTCCGTTGCTTGTCAAAGGACCAATCAAGAAACTGAGCTACTGCGTTCCACTATTGAAAATTTAAAGAATGAGAACTCCCGTATGAAAAAAGAAGCGGAGCATAGCCAAAAAAACCTGTGATGAGAAGCAAGCAGAGCTAGCTGACACCATTCGTAAGTACAATAGTCAACATGATGATCTCCTCAAAGCCACCGCCTCATTGTCTGATGCGGAAGCTAAGATTAAACAACTTGTTGTGGAGAAGGCCACGCTACAAGAGGAAAAGGTTTTGGCAGAATCCTCCTGTTCACAAGCAAAATTGGATTTAGATGAATCGCGGAGTGCGCTTGGAGAAGCCACGGACATAGCTGTTGCTGCCAATGAGAGGATCGCTTGGTTGATGAGCGATGGTGCTGCCGGGGTAAGTTAGAATTTCCCATTTTTGTAAATAATTATATCTTGTTCTGTGAATGTATAACATTTTATCCTTGCAGATATTCAAGCGTGTTTGGAACGATCCCAAGCTGACAGAAGTAATTGCCCGCATTTACAGCACTTCCGTGAAAGCAGTGTTTGAAGCTGGGATTTTGTGAAGGCTTTTGCCATCATGAAAATGGTAAGAAGAAAGAGGCCGGGCCATATGAGAACGAGTCGTATGACGATGAACTGTTAAAGGCCTATGATGATTATGAGCATATGAACTTTGAAGTGTTTGAGCTGTTAGAGGCCTGTATGAAGAATGATGACCCTGCCGGTGAGTTGCGCAATTACTTATTGTGAAGCTGATTGAATATTTCTTTATCTTGCGCGTCTTTGCCAATCATTAGATGATGTCATCCCTTTTCTCTGACACAAGTGTTTTGTCAGACTGCAAATGATTGATGTGACAGTTATGACGGCTGTTGTCAGGGCGACTGGCACACTGCCCTAGGGTAATCGAGTGGTTACCATTAATGGTAATTAATTTCCATAATCTCTCTCCTCTATATATAGTAAGTGTATCTTTCTATCTTCTTCATAAGTTACCTTTGGAAAAAATTATTGCATATCTTCTGAGTGAATGGCGACCAGCACTTCTACCAGTAGGCTTTGAGCCACAGAAAGATTAGCTTTGCAAGGGATGATGGAGCTGTCTCGGCACCCCATCCACAATTAGTCTTCGACGGATGCTCTTGATCGACTTGCTGAGTATTGTGAGCATTTGTTGTTACAAGAAGATATAAGGCCTGATAATCTTGATGATCAAAGGTCCTCTGATGGTCAGCCGTTGAAGATGAAGAAGCTATCGGAGTTAGGAGATTTACCCAAAAATTCCCATCGTAAACTCAGGAATGTTAGGGGTTAATGGAAGCATGCTTCTAATGTCTTTAAGTCTTTATAGGTAGATCATAAGTAGAAACTTTTGAAGTTGCTGTTGAATGTCTGTTTGTGGGGTATGTTTGTTTTTGTGATGATCCCCTTTATTTTGTGTATATCAATGCATCAACAACTTATGTGTTGTGTTTGTGTTTTGAACAATCATTTGTATGAAAAATGCTTTCTTGTAATATAAATGAAGTGAACTTAAAGTCCTTATTACAAAATCTAAAACAGTAGATTAAATGTAGCATATGCGCAGTTGCACAACATTCCAAGTACGTGGAACTGGTGAACCATCTAAGCGCTCTAAAGCATATGCGCCTTTGCCCAAAACTTCTTGGATTTTATAAGGCCCTTCCCAATTTGGAGCATGCTTACCCGGTTTTTATGGCGTTTGATGCTTCATTACTGCGAAAAACGAAATCCCCAACGCGGAAAAAACGTTCTTTGACTCGCGCGTTGTAGTATTTCTCGAACTTTTGTTTATATGAAGCTTCGCGGACATAAGCTGAATCTCAACGCTTGTGAAGCAAATCGAGGTTGATTCTCAGTTCTTTGTCATTATCAGTTTGCTGCGCGAACAAGACTCTTGGGGATGGGTATGTTACTTCTGTGGGAAATACTGCTTCAGTTCCGTATGTTAAACTGAACGGTGTTTCTCTATTGCTTGTTTTTTAAAGGGTGTGGTGAGCCCACAGAACATGAGGTAACTCATCAACCCACCCACTTCTTTTGGTCCCCAGACGGGTTTTAATGCCTTCAACAATACTTCGGTTCACGCGTTCTACTTGGCCGTTGCCTTGAGGATGCGCAACTGAAGTGAATATTTGTCTGATTTTCATGGAGGAGAGCCATTCTTGCAAATGTTGATCCGCAAACTGCGTGCCATTGTCACTTACAATTTCCAGTGGCAAGCCAAATCTGCATATGATGAATTCCCATATGAATTTCTTAATGTTGCGCCCATCGATTATGGCCAATGTTGTGGCTTCTACCCATTTGGTGAAGTAATCGATGGCAACCACCAGGTATTTTACGTTACCCGGCGCTGTAGGGAAGGGTCCCACTAGATCAATGGCCCATTTTTGGAATGGCCATGCTGCAGTAACTGAGACCAAGGTGTTTTTTTGGCCTGAATGTTCCAGGGGCGTGCCGCTGGCAAGCGTCGCATTTGCGCAATTCTTTTAAAGCGTCGAGGTGCATTCCAGGCCAATAATATCCCGCGTTCATGAGTTTTTCTACGACCATCCTAGGCTTTGCGTGCAATCCGCAGGTACATTCGTGGATATCCCTTATCAAGTATGTGGCTTCCGCAGAATCGACATATCGTAGCAGTGGTCCGAGATAAGATCGTCAGTATAAGATACCTTCGATGACCTCATAATGTAGGGCCTTGTGTTGTAGCTTCCTTGCTTCCGCTTTGTTTGATGGGAGGATCCCTTTGGTCAGGAAGGCCATTATGGGGGTGATCCAAGATTCTTTTCCTGTCTGGACCACGTTTACTTGTTTTTGTGGTACAGATGGCTTGGTCAGCAGCTCAACTCGTACGTCTTTTGCCATATGATCAAACGCGGTTGACGCCATTTTGCTTAAAGCATCTGCTGGCTTATTTTGGCTTCTACGTACGTGGATAACTTTGCAGTGGAGGAAGCTATTCATCAGTTCTTTGGTGTGTTGTAAGTATAAGATCATGGATGGCTCTCTTGCTTCATATGAGCCATCTATATGATTGGCAACTAACATTGAATCGACATGGGCCTCGATGTATTGTGCTCCCATCTTTTTGGTAATGCGTAATCCTGCTATCAGTGCTTCATACTCTGCCTTGTTGTTAGTTGTTTGAAAATCGAGCCTTATTGCGTAGGTATACTCTTTCTTTTCTGGAGTTATCAGACCTAACCCCGCACCGGCTCCTTCATCATTACAAGCACCATCAGTGAACAACTTCCACTTTTGAGTTTCATCAGGCGGAGTTGATTTTGATGATGCCTCATTTGCGCATTCTTCAACTTTATCCGCTGGGACTTCCAAATTAAAATCTGCCAAGATTTGTCCTTTGAAAGAAGGTCATGCCTTGTATGTGATCGAGTGTTCACCTAATTCGATTGCCCATTTGGCCAATCATCCAGAAAGTTCTGGCTTGCGCAAGATGTCGTTGATGCGGAAGTCTGTGAGGACATTGATTGGATGCCCTTGGAAGTACCTGCGCAATCTCCTAGATGCGTGGACCAGCGCAAGAACCAATTTCTCCATCGTGGAGTAGCGAGTGTCGGCGTCCAGCAATGTGCGGCTGACATAATAGATTGGGGTTTGTACCCCTTTTCTGTCAACCATAAGTACTGCGCCAACTGCCTTGTCAGTGACGGATAAGTACATGGTAAGTGGTTCTTTGGGCAGCGGAGCGGTGAGTGTTGGCAGATTGCTCAGACACTTCATTTCGTGAAAGGCCATTTCCGCTTCTGTGGTCCACTGAAAGTTGGATTTCTTCAAGCAATTCTTCAGTGTGTCCACAAAGAGAAAAGATTTGGATGCGTAGTTTGACAGGAATCTATTCAAAGCTACCAGGCGCCCCATTAATGTCTGGACTTTTTTGACTGAAGATGGAGATGGCATGCGTTCGATTGCTTGTACTTTGTCTGGATTGGGGCGGAATCCGTCTTTTGTTACGATGACCCCTAGGAACTTTCCTTCTTCCATTCCGAAAGAACATTTTCCCGGGTTTAATTTCATCCGTACACTGCGCAGTTGATCAAAGGTTTTTTGGATGTCATTTAACATCTGATCTTCCTTTCTACTTTTGATGACCAGATCATCGACGTATACCTCCAAGTTTACGCCGATTTGTTGTACAAACGCGGTGTCCATTAAACGCTGATATGTTGCCCCAGCGTTTTTCAGCCCAAATGGCATCTTGTTGTAACAAAAAGTACCCATATCTAGGGGTGTTCAAAATCGGATAATCCGAATTTCGGATATCCGAATTTCGGATAATCCGAAATTTCGGATAGTCAATATTGGGATCCGAATCCGGATCCGAAATTTCGGATATCCGAAATTCGGATAATCCGAATTTCGGATTCGGATTCGGATCATCCAACGGATAATCCGAAACTTAAAAAAATAATAAAAAAATAAATAAAAAATAAAAAAAATGTTCTCCTTTATGTCTAAAACTGAATCTGTTAAAAAACAAAAATCGAAGTTAGATAAACGAAACTTGAACAAAAAAAATGTAAAAGAAACTTACAGTTTGGTGGACGGGGGCTGTGGAGGTTTGAGACGAGGTGGACGGGAGTTGTTATAGAGAAGAGAAGAGGGAGCGGCTGCTTTGGATTGGAGTAGTATGAACTTAGGGTTAGGAGGATTAGGGATTTAGGATTGTGTATTGTGTTATGTAGTGTATATAATATTATATATTTATATATATATTTTTTAATATTCGGATTCGGATAATTCGATTATCCGAAAATTTTCAAAATCAGGATCCGAATCCGAATCCGAATCCGAAATTTCGGATTATCCGATTTTCGGATATATCCAAAATTTCGGATAATTCGGATTCGGATTATCCGATTTTTCGGATTCGAATTCGGATTCGGATTTTTTTGAACACCCCTACCCATATCTATGCGGAACGCTGTCTTGTCTTCATCTTCTTTGGCCATCTGGATTTGGTGATAACCCTTGTAGGCATCCAAAAAGCATTTGAATCTGTAAGGTGCTAGCGAGTCGACTTTTAAATCGATCTCAGGTAGCGGGTAACAATCCTTTGGGCATGCTTTATTCAAATCCTTCTAATCGACATACATGCGCCAAGTGCCATTGGATTTACCGACCATGACTGGGTTTGCTACTCAAGTTTGATACTTGCTCTTGCGAAGAATATCTGCTTTTAAGAGTTCTATCACTTGTTCGTTCATCGCCTTTGTTTTCTCCGGCCCCATGCTGCGTTTCTTTTGAGCAACCGGTTCTGCATTCTTGTAAACATTGAGTTTGTGTTTTGCTATATGACGCGGAACGCCGACCATGTCTGCTGGCTTGAAGGCAAAAATATCCATATTTTTCGTTAATAGTTGCTTCAAATGTGTGCGAATGGAGTCGGAGATTACATGGCCGATGACAACATTCCGTTCCAGGAATGCAGGGTTGATAGCCCATTTTTCTGGTTCGTTTCTGACAGTTGATTTTGTTTGCTTTGCGGGCTTCGGCGCATCTGTCGTATAGCATGTTTTGTTTCCGCGTATAAATGCGATTCTTGTTCGCGTGGGGAAACCGGCCATTTGATGTGGTGTGGATGCGCTGCAATTGAATTTTGCCAATCCTTCACGTCGTAGCAAGATGTCATGCGAGGAATTAATGGGAAGAACAATGAAGTCACACGTTTCAGTGCGCGAGTGCTTCCCGTCTGAGAGTGTTACTGGGAATGTGAGCATTCCCAGTGGATAGATTGTTTCATGGATAAAGCCAGAAATTGGCTCCGTGACTGGTGTTATTTTTGCTTTGTCATCATCGTCCAGCTAGTCGAAACATTGTTGATACATTATGTATGTGCTGCTGCCGTTGTCTAAGAACATATATCTCGTCCGGTAATGTCCAACAACACATGTGATGATCAATGGGGCTGTCGACAAAGCCCCTCCCTTTACTCTTGGCATGATTACCCGCTCTTCTTTCCATGAATCATCGTTCGTATCCGCAAACGTACGTTTGTGACTTGTGGTTCTATGAAACATGTTGCAGTTATTGCGCGATGTGTTGTACACATGATGCGCATTGAGGTTACGTATCCTCTTCTGAGGGGGATCATTTCCTTCGGTGTTGTCCCTTTGCTTTCTCCGCATGTTTTTCACGAGGTGTGTTAACTGCCCAGATTTTATGGCATTTTCTATTTCCATCTTCAGATTGTAACAGTTATCTGTTAGATGGCCACAGTCTTCATGGTATTCGCAGTACTTGGACTTGTCCACGTTCCGTCTGTCACCTCGGAGCTCTTTCGGTTTTGGGAATTGAATATGTTCGGTTTTTAGCACTTCAGATGGTGTTTTGGACAACGGGGTCCACTCGTAATTTTTCTTTGAGTGCCCTTTGTGATCGCGAGGTCCTCTCGAGCTGAGCATGTTCTGTGCGTCTTGTGCTGAAGAGTATTTTCCCTCTTCTGCCGCACCGGAAATTCTCGACCAAACGGATTGCTTTCCTTTCCCTCTGTTGTTGGAGGGTGGATGATGGTTGCTGCTTTGATGCGTGTTTTTATTTCGATGAAAAAATCGTTCAAAGGACGCGTAGACCTTTGCATCTTCAATCACTTCATCCCAGGCGTGTGACACGCCATCTTTTCCTGTCAGACACTTCATTAAATCATCATTTCTTACCCCGTGTATGAATGTTGCACGGGTATGTTCTTCTCCGCGGCCTAGTTGAAGAGCTTCTTTGTTGTATCTGACAATGTAATCTTCCAAGGGTTCATTCTCATGGCCTGTATGGCTTATAGAGATCATCATCTTTTAGTGCCAGGCTGCTGGCAACAGATTTAGAATGTTGCTTTCGATTGGAATCATCATGCACCTCATTTTATGATTCATAGCCGTCTGGTTCCTCATTCAGGTTGACGGGGTCCTAACCGTGAGTATTTCTACCACGGTCTCCACCATGTACCGCCTGACGAGGTCCCTTAGTGCGACGACCATTGTTGTTTTCCCGAGGTGATTCTGAATCATCCTCCCTTATGTCGAAACTTAATGTCTTTTGGACATTGAGTTTAACTTTTTCCATCACCATCTTCTGATACTCGGCAATTGTTTTTGAATTTTGCCAAGCCAACCAATCGTCTGGATCTACCGGAGATTGGTTGTCTTGTTTCTTCTTTACTCCAACGAGTCCCCCCCCCCCCCTGATTGGGTTGAACTGAAATGTTGAAGCTGGTTGTTTTGAGGCCATGTTCTTGGTGACGGTGTTTGGTGTGACGTCTTGGATTTCATTGTTGATTGTTGCATCTACTTCAGCAGTGTTGTTGTTTGCATCTTTTGAGAGAGCCATGGTTGCTAGGTTGAAATATTTGTTAACCGTAACGGATGGCGCCAATGAAGAAACAAATAATCTCACCACCGGTTTAGGATGATAAGATTACGAGTATTCTACAGGGTTGATCCTTCACTAGCAGCTACGAACGGATGGACCTGCAAACAAGTGTGAATCGGTGGATGTGGAGACGACTACACAAGGTAGTAGTTTATGACAAAAACGGGGTGAATGGGGATGATATCTTTAGTGATAGCTCTTCGGGTCCGCAGAAAGTGTCCTCTCCTGTCACACCACGCCTATGGCGGAAACACGTGGCGCGACGGTTCAAAAGTATTAAGCCAAGATTAATGCAAACCACAATGATAATTAAACAAACGGGCATTTATTCAACGCCGAAAATCATGTCAAATTATTCGTACATAATCATAAATTGTTTTTGAAATTAATAAGGAGGCTCCTCCCTTTATCCCGAAGTCCATGGAATAAAGAGATGAGACCCCTTCACGACATTCCAACGCCCGACCTGGAGATTCCCCCAACCCTGCTTGCCATGCTAACCTTCATCATTCAATTACCTGAAAGATATGTTCGAAAATCATCAATATATAAATATTGGTGAGTTCACAGGTTTTGATTTAATAAAACTTTATTAAGTGGGAATATCCTTGTTATGACATTTATAGGAGTTGCAAAGTCCTACAATTTACTTGAAACTATAACCAAACCAAGACAATTAATAATGCCCCCGCCCCAAGTCGTTACTCGGTAATCCTACGACTTGATTTCAGAATACGTGCACCCCAGGCATACGCCGATGCATAATCGACGCTATCGATTAGGGGTGGGCCTTGTCAGGCACCAATAGTACTATCCAAATATTCCTTTGGTTTCTCTTTCCTGAATTAATGATTATAGTGGGGAGGTCTCAACCCCGAGTGGCGATCTTAACTCAAGTATCCAACCCGTCATACAAATCCCAACATATCTTTCCCCCGTAAGAACGTTAAATAGTTTAGAAATGGGGCCGTGAGACTCACCTGTAACTGTGCTCGGCTCAAAGAAGAAAATAGTAAAGTTTGTGATCCCGCACCTACAAATGTTCTAGGCGTATAAGTCACTACACCTATGGTGTATGTGTCTTGGCAAGTTGTACACCCAACTCCCCGACCACGTGTTATCCCAATTTCCGTTTAATTAGTCTCGTATCCTAGGTTCATTGGCGATGGATTACCCTTTTCTTGCAAGTCATATATTATTCTTGTTAATATCTTTTGTGACTTGTATACAATTATTCTCGACGCGACTCTACCCAACGTATAATTATTTTCCCATTTAAATAATTATACTTAGGAACGTTTCGCTCGGTATAATGTATTCTTATTACCCGTCCCAACTCACTTTGCCACATATTTACTTTCTCATTCAAGTAAACATGCTAAGGTCTTGTTGTTCGGTTGTATATTCTTAACGTCCGACTCGACGTACCGTGCCGTATATTTATTTTCCCATTTAAATAAATATACTAGAATCTCGTCGGTATTTACATGCTCGTGGATATACTTCACCTTGCTCGTCTCGGTTTTCCTTCTCGCATATCTATTTTCCCATTCAAATAGATATACTAGAATTTCGTCGAAACGGGCATGTGTACATATACCATTGCGTGAATACTACTTGTTAGGTTCATGTGTCGTCTAGCGTTCTTAGTTTATTACATTGCGTTTTCTCCCACGAATATTCTTTCTACACTTAGGAAAGTGTTACGTACGTTTCACTCTTGTTATATATATATTTTATTTCCTTAAAATATATATATATATATATATATTTTTGTCTTGCCATAACGGCATTTTTCTCATGTGTCCGTTTATCCGTTTTCGTTAGTTCGTGTAACTAGATCCGTTAGTTAGCTTTTTCCACATTTTCTTCCAATATGCGTTCTATGGAAATATTATTCATACTTCCAATTCCGAACGTATATTTCTTTGGATAAATACACTTTCGTATTTTTAGCCCAACTTGTCCAACTTGTAACCCAAAAATGTTTCCGATACTTTTATATTCCCATTTATATAAAAGTATCCATTTTTGTACAAGTTTTTCCCAAGTCTTTACTAATATTTTATAAAATCTTATTTTTATAAAATCCTAGTGTTACTTCTTTTATTTTTATAAAACTTATACTTTTATGAAAATAACTTTTTAACTTATACATAAGTAAGTTTCTCATGTTTATTAACACTACACTTGGAGAAACATTATTTACGTTTTTGACACTAAACTTTTCGTTTATGCATTTTTGGACCAAGGTTTCTAAAATACTTATTTTACTCCCGCAACTTCCAAAGTTGCCATATTAGTCCTTTAACTTATACTTGTTGCATTTTTCACCCTAACTTTCAAAGTTAATATTTTTCTTCCATTTTAGTGGACTTTGAAGAATCATTTTCTTAATGCTTAGTTGTTTTTACTTCTTTTCACTTTTAATGATCTTCTAATCCATCCTAGATGCCATTAACATGTTTATTCCATATTTTCATCCAAAATACCCATTTTTCACTCATTCAGGTGAGTGGACTTTGAAGATGGAACTTTTTCACCTATGACTTTCTAACCCATTGTAATATCTTTTTGACATTAACTAGTCATCTTATGATGATTAAAACCATCTTTCATCATATTCAAGTCTTTTTCCCAAATCATGTTCTACTCATCTTCTAACTCAAGTGTATGTTATTATTATTACATTTTCTCACAATATCATTTTTATTAATGTTAATCCAAGATTTCTTCATGTTATTATTCCTTCATTTCATTCATGTAAGACACATCATTTCAAAACCACATTTCCCATCAATGCACAACTTGCTCATAAAGACACTTAATATGAACATTAACAAACAAAACAAGGTAAAACTTACTACTAGCTCAAGGCTAGGGAAGACAAGAATCCTTGGATTGGATGGGGTTTAGTGTGTTTTTCCAAAGGGGTTAAGCTCCAAGCTCTTGAACACACAAAGGGGTTTGATGGATGATGATTTAGAGATGATTTGTTAGTGTAAAAATTGAAGGAAAAGTGTTAATGTAGGGGTGAAAACCCACGGCCAAAGGGAAGGAGAAGAGAAGAAATTTTGTGATCTTGTTTAAGTGTGAGCATGTATGTATCTATATAATCTTCTATCAAATCTCCAAGGATTACCACTATCTAGCTTGGATTGGGTAGAAATCTTAGTGTAGGATTTTAGAAGATTATGGAAGATTATAAAAAAAATCTTAGGGATATTATTAGAGGGTGCTTGGGCCGAGTTTAGAGAGAGAGGGAGAGGTGGTGATTTGGTTAATTTTCTTGCCCAATACCTTTGCATGCAACCTTATGATTAACTTTAATTCTAATGGTTAAGTAAGATTACCAAGATTATTAATCATTTGGAGGGCCATAGGCCGGCCCCATGGGGTGTTTTTGTGGGGTCCACTTTGCTAAATAATACCCCATATTATTATGTTTAAGTTAATCTTGTTCGGGTGCCGTCCGGGTATTTTTCGAGTTTTTATCGCGTGTCTTCCGGATATTAGAAATACTTTTAATAACTCTTAAACATAGTCCAGTTTAATTACTGATAAATTATTTTGGCTCTTGCCGGGTGAAATTACGTGTTATGCGCGTATCGGGTGCGGTACGCGCACTTTATTCGTTACCGGGAGATTTGTATAATAAGCTTTCACGTATGGCTTTTGGTTTCCAAAACTCATTATATTTTGTGAAAATATTATTTATTTTATATTCCGGGTGTCCGGAGTTCGTTTCGCTTATTTAATTTTTACCGGGTAATCGCCAGTGTCCATACCGGATAGATTTACTTGCACATGATCCTATCATGTTTTGTCATTAAACATATGCATTCCTATGCATTATTTGGGATTTGCTATTTTCCTAAGGCCTCAATTAAATAATCAACACATAATTACACTTAATTACGTTAATCGCGTTTAATTAATTAGTACGGAATTACCTTAATTTTGCCGGTTGTTACATTCTCCCCCTGTTAAGAGAATTCCGTCCCGGAATTCACTTTGAATTCTCCGGTATAGGGGTCTTCTTGAATAGGGCGGGATACTTTTGCTTCATTCGGTCCAGCCTTTCCCACGTGAACTCCGGTCCACGCTTGGCATTCCAGCGCACTTTGACCAACCTGATCTTGCTGCGTCTAAGTTTCTGGACCTTCCAATCGGTCACTTCGATTGGTTCCTCCACAAAATGTAACTTATCGTCAATGTGAATTTCGTCTGCAGGGATGATGAGGGTTTCGTCGGATAGACACTTCTTTAAATTTGACACGTGAAACGTGTCATGTACACCGCTAAGCTCTTGTGGTAGCTTGAGCTTGTATGCCACGGGGCCTACTCTGGACAGGATTTCGAATGGTCCAACGTATCGTGGGTTCAACTTTCCGCGCTTCCCAAGGCGCGCGACACCTTTCCAAGGTGATACCTTTAGTAGGACCCTGTCTCCAACTTGAAATTCGAAAGGCTTTCGCCTCATATCAGCGTAGCTTTTCTGCCGGTCACGTGCCGCTTTGAGACGTTCTCTTATCAGAAAGACCTTATCCGTTGTCTCTTGAACAATTTCGGGCCCGGTAAGTTGCTTTTCACCAACTTCGGCCCAACACAGAGGCGATCTACACTTGCGTCCATATAGAGCTTCAAAAGGTGCAGCTTGAATGCTCGTGTGGTAGCTGTTGTTATACGAAAACTCTACCAGTGGCAAGTGTGTATCCCAACTTCCGCTGAAATCGATTGCGCATGCCCGTAACATATCTTCTAAGTTCTGGATGGTCCGTTCACTCTGACCATCGGTTTGTGGGTGATATGCGGTACTCATGTCAAGGCGGGTACCGAGGGCTTCGTTTAAACTTTCCCAAAATCTTGAGGTGAAACGACTATCTCGATCGGAGATGATGGAAATAGGTACATCGTGCTTTGACACAACTTCCTTAATGTACAAACGGGTCAGTTTCTCCAACTTATCCGTTTCGCGAATCGGGAGGAAGTGTGCAGATTTTGTCAATCGATCAACGATCACCCAGATCATGTCATGGCCGCTTGTTGTCTTGGGTAACTTGGTAATGAAATCCATAGTAATCCGTTCCCATTTCCATTCTGGTATTTCCGGTTGCTGGAGCAAACCGGATGGTCTCTGATGCTCGGCCTTGACCTTCGCGCAAGTCAAACATCGCGCAACATACGCCGCTATATCTCCCTTGAAATTTGGCCACCAGTAAAATTCCTTCAAATCATGGAACATCTTGTTTGCTCCAGGGTGAACCGAATATCGCGAACTGTGGGCTTCGGCTAATACTAGTTCACGCAATCCACCATACACTGGTACCCAAATTCTATTCATGAAATACAGGGCTTGATCCGCTTTTGGCTCTAGTGATTCAACCATCTTCCGCAATCTTTCACCTTTGACATTCTCGGGTTTAAGAGCGTTAGTTTGAGCTTCACGAATCCGGTCAGTCAGGTTCGTGTGGATGGTTAGACCCAAAGCTCGGACACGCAATGGCTTAGCCCGTTCCTTGCGACTCAAGGCATCGGCTACAACGTTCGCCTTTCCGGGATGGTACTTTATCTCACAATCGTAATCGTTCAATAACTAGACCCATCACCGTTGTCGCATGTTCAATTCCTTTTGGTCAAAGATGTGCTGCAAACTTTTATGATCAGTGAAGATTGTACACTTGGTTCCATATAGATAATGTCTCCATATCTTGAGCGCGAATACCACGGCTCCCAATTCCAGATCATGTGTGGTGTAATTCTTCTCGTGAAGCTTTAGCTGTCTGGAAGCATATGCTATGACCTTCTCTCGTTGCATCAATACACAACCCAATCCCTGGTGAGAGGCGTCACAGTAAACCACGAAGTCTTCCGTACCATCGGGGAGTGATAGTATCGGGGCGCCACATAACTTATCCTTTAGCAATTGAAATGCTGCTTCCTGCTTTTCCGTCCATTCGAACTTCTTATCCTTTTGGGTTAGCATGGTTAAAGACTGTGCTATCTTAGAAAAGTTCTCGATGAACCTTCTGTAGTAACCCGCAAGGCCAAGAAATTGTCGTACTTTAGTAGGAGTTCTAGGGGCGTCCCAATTCTTGATTGCTTCGATCTTGGCGGGATCGACATGTATACCCTTTTTATTCACTACTTGGCCTAAGAAGTGAACCTCTCGAATCCAAAAGTCACATTTTGAGAACTTAGCATAGAGTTTCTCTTTACGTAGGACCTCTAGGATTAAACGAAGGTGGTTTTCGTGGTCTTCTTTGGTGCGTGAATAGATCAAGATGTCATCAATAAAAACAATGACGAATTTATCCAAATACGGTTTACACACGCGATTCATCAAGTCCATGAAAACGGCCGGTGCGTTGGTTAATCCGAATGGCATTACCAAAAATTCATAGTGCCCATAACGAGTTCTGAACGCTGTTTTTGGTACATCTTCTTCCTGGATACGCAATTGGTGATAGCCGGACCTTAGATCGATCTTGGAATAAAAGCTGGATCCTTGGAGTTGATCAAACAAATCGTCGATCCTGGGGAGAGGATAGCAATTTTTAATGGTTAATTTGTTCAGTTCTCGATAGTCAATGCACAATCGAAAAGTGCCATCCTTCTTCTTTACAAATAAGACGGGAGCTCCCCAGGGTGAGAAGCTTGGTCTTATGAAACGTTTGTCCAACAACTCCTGCAGTTGACCAGACAGTTCCTGCATCTCCGAAGGAGCTAGGCGATATGGCGATTGCGCTACGGGTGCAGCTCCTGGAACAAGGTCGATGCGGAACTCGACTTGTCGGGGTGGTGGCAGTCCCGACAAATCTTCTGGGAACACATCTGGAAAGTCTCTGGCTATTGGAATGTCTCCTAACTTCCGCTCGTCGGCCTTCTTATCCACTACGTGCGCCAAGAATGCGACGAGACCTTTCCTTAGACACTTCCTGGCTTTCATGCTGGTAATAATCCTCAGCGGCGTTCCGCGCCTTTCCCCATGGATCGATAGGGTTTCACCGCTTGCGAGGGGAACTTGAATTACTTTGTCATTGCACACAACGACGGCCCGGTGTGCGGATAGCCAATCTATGCCAACAACTATGTCAAAGCTACCCAGCATGACTGCCAATAGATCAATGCCAAACTCGTGACCACAGAGATCCAACTTACAATCCTTCACTACTTCTCGAGTTTCTATAGTCTTACCGTTAGCCAGTTCGATAGAGTATGGTGTGTCTAGCTTACTAGTTTTTAGACCAAGTAATCTTTTAAATTCGACATATACGAAGCTAAAATCGGCGCCAGTATCAAACAATACTGAAGCATAATGACCATTTAGAGGGAACGTACCAGTGACCACATTAGGGTCTTGTCGTGCATCACCGGCACCAATCACGAATGCCCGCCCACGGGCTTGGTTGTTGAGTTTGGGGCAATCCCTCTTCCAATGATCGAGCGATCCACATGAGAAACAGGGCCTCGCTCCTCCGTTCTTTGGCGCTCCTGACCTGCAGTCTTCTGTCTTGTGCCCAGAACGACGGCACTTACCGCAGATCACTTCGTTCTTGCCCTGGTAACCTTGCTTTCCATTATTTCCACGTCCAGTGGCCACATACCCTCTCCCTTTCTTCCCTGAACCTCCTGATGATCCATCCTTTTTCCTCTCATCGCGCTTACGCTTCCCAAACCTTGGCTTATTTCCCTGTTCGCTTGACCCAACGGCTGAACTTGTACCCAGATTCTTACCCTCAACACTGCTAGACTCAGTAAGCTTCAATCCTGATACTTTTCGGATTAGAGTGCCCATTCGGATGGCGTCTTCAGTGAGGCTTAAGGCGAGGTCGATAGCTTCGCGCATGGTTGTAGGTTTGGAAGCAGTGACCATGCCGCGTATCTGTGGTGCCAGTCTGAATAGGTATCTTTCCACCTTCTTGCTTTCCGGGGTGACCAAGCGAGGCACTAACCGGGAGAGATCATGAAACCTGGACGTGTACCCAGCTACGTCCGATCCAACCATGGTGAGGTTCCAGAACTCAGTCTCTAGTTTCTGCACTTCACTTGCCGGGCAGTACTCGGCAATCATTAGTTCCTTCAACTCCAACCATGACAAGGAGTAAGCAGCATCATCTCCCAGTGTTTGCACTTGGTTGTTCCACCAGGTTAGAGCTTGGTCCAGAAACAGGTTAGTGGCGTACATGACAGCCTGTCGCGGGGTACAGCTGCTGATACGAATCACCGCTTCGGTCTTCTCGAACCACTTGACTAGTCCGACAGAGCCTTCAGTGCCGCTGAAGTTGAGCGGTTTGCAGTCCAGGAAAGCTTTAAACGTGCAGCCACGCTCTCGCGAGGCTGTTTCTGCAATAATAAAGTAACATGTTATTATGAGGTAGGAGTTTTACGAAAACTCCTGTTGCATACATTCGAAGTCTTCTTACCGGTAGGGGAGGTTTCGCGTCGGTCGCTCCCTGTTCGATCTCGCGACCTTTCGGTGCGCGTGGCATTGTGTTCCGTGAGAGCTTGGGCGATGCGTCCCGAAACTAGGGTTTCAAGCTCCTCGGGTGTCGTGGGTAGTCTTTCGTTTCCACTGTTGCTTCGGGTGGCTGGTGCCATTTTTCTTCAATAATCATTATCAAAGGTTAATTTGGCGATCATTCATACAATATCGTCATACATAAGGTATAAATAACAACACAACACACGAACACAATAATCACCATACAACAATACACAATCACAATATAAACAGAACAGGTAATAATAATCGTAGACAATCATAACACATATTTTACCATAACAAAATTTTCATTAATTTCAATACCATGAGTACAATGATTTGTTCATAATAACAAAAACCGAGGATACATTCCTCATACATTGCTCCTTTGAAATATACTAGAAATATAATGTCATATACCGGCACAATCCCGCTCGGCTAGGCAAAAATGCAGATGGGTGCTATAACCCATACTGTGCTATCATACTACTACTACTACTACTACTATGTCTGTAAGTGATCCCCCAAGTGTCTCTGATGTATCGCTACTGTGGTGGCGGCGGCGGCGGGTACTGATACTGGGGTGCACACATGCTAATGGTCATACTAATCGCCATAATGCGATCGTACAAGAATTGGCGATGCGCAAAGTGTGCGTCGCCCGTAATCCCACAATGAGCGTCCATGCTCAGCAACTCCTCAGCATAATGTGCCAGCGCGTCCCTGGCATCGATGATCCTGGCCCACATGAGCTGGGCCTGCTGCTCCATCTGACTCACGGTGCGCTGCACCGTGTCGGTGAGGGTCTGGAAATCTCTCTCCAGTGAGATCACCGTGGACCACGCTGGCCCTGACAGTGGGGCCATCCCGTGGGGCTGCGACGGCCCGGGGATGTCAGTATACGTCGGCTGGGACGGGCCGACGATATCGGGTATGGGTAGGGGTGTGAAGGGTGGGGCAAAGCCCGGTAATCCGGTGAAGTAATAGGGTGGTACCTGGTACGGGTCTCCCGCACCTAGAGTATACGGTGCAAATGGGGGTATCAGAAAAGGGGCTCCTGCATCCATAGTGAATGGTGCAGGTGGTGGTGTAGGGAGCATCTCGGGTAAGGGTGGTAGTGTGGGAAAAGTGGTGATGGGTAGTGTCATGGATACTGGTGAGGGGACTATAAGCTCGGCGAGTGGGACCATGAGGGGCTGGGTGACAGCGACCCACTCTGGAGCGGATATCACGGTGGTAGGGGTGGGAGGGCTAGCAGTGGCGTGAGCTGCCAAACCTGCTCGGTGCAGCTCAGAGCTACGGGCTGAGCTGCCCTCAAGGATGTGCCCAGTAGAAGCTGGCCCATCCTGTGGCACGGGCTCGGGTATGGCGGGTAGGGCGGCTGGAGAAGTGGTGGCATGCCCTATCATCGGAGCGACGTGCTCCTCCTGGTCTGCTGGTGGGATCGGCACAACAATGTGCTCTACCGATGCGGTCGACTCATCATCGGAGTCATCCGAGATCCACCCGTTGTGTCCTCGGCAAACGGGCACGAGCCTCATGCCCGAGGGAACGGGGATGAGTGGGGTGGGTAAGGGCTCGCGATCGACAGGTGCGTGTCGGTCGTATGGAGACTCAACGGTCTCCTACTGCGTAGGGATAGGTCTCGAAGGACCTGCACAGCCTACAGGGAAGTCCCTGACGGCTCGGAGGGGAAGTGCTGGCAGTGGTGCTGCCTGGAATGGAACTAGAGGCAAGTCAGCCTGTGGTGCCTCGACCATCGGTAGGTCGGCTACGGCGGCCACGTCGCCTCCAGCGGGGGCCCACGCTGGGTCCTCGCTCGGGTCCGTCTCGTCGGAGCTGTCTCCGTCTACGCCCTCTATGGCGGCGTCAACCTCCATCTCGTCATCCTCAGGATCGAGTACCACAACCTCGATCGGCTCTGCTGGCGGTGCTGGGATGATCTGAATGCTACTGTCGTAGCTCGGTGCTACGCTCCCTGCGTCTGACATCCTGGCAAAAGAACCGTACTAATATTTAAGTATTATTCGTTAGATAGTTAAGGCACATATCTAGGGTACTCTTCCTAACCTTCTAACTAAAATAACACGTATTCTTACCCATGGCTAGCTTGGTCGGAATCTCCACCTACCCAAATGGTCGTTGGAAAAATTAGTTTATTGCGTTTCGCATTTATTTTGAAAGCTTTTGAACCAAATCCGGTTATAGTTTAGATTTTTAAAAATGCTAATTCGCTATAACCTTGGCTCTGATACCACTTTCTGTCACACCACGCCTATGGCGGAAACACGTGGCGCGACGGTTCAAAAGTATTAAGCCAAGATTAATGCAAACCACAATGATAGTTAAATAAACGGGCATTTATTCAACGCCGAAAATCATGTCAAATTATTCGTACATAATCATAAATTGTTTTTGAAATTAATAAGGAGGCTCCTCCCTTTATCCCGAAGTCCATGGAATAAAGAGATGAGACCCCTTCACGACATTCCAACGCCCGACCTGGAGATTCCCCCAACCCTGCTTGCCATGCTAACCTTCATCATTCAATTACCTGAAAGATATGTTCGAAAATCGTCAATATATAAATATTGGTGAGTTCACAGGTTTTGATTTAATAAAACTTTATTAAGTGGGAATATCCTTGTTATGACATTTATAGGAGTTGCAAAGTCCTACAATTTACTTGAGCCTATAACCAGACCAAGACAATTAATAATGCCCCCGCCCCAAGTCGTTACTCGGTAATCCTACGACTTGATTTCAGAATACGTGCACCCCAGGCATACGCCGATGCATAATCGACGCTATCGATTAGGGGTGGGCCTTGTCAGGCACCAATAGTACTATCCAAATATTCCTTTGGTTTCTCTTTCCTGAATTAATGATTATAGTGGGGAGGTCTCAACCCCGAGTGGCGATCTTAACTCAAGTATCCAACCCGTCATACAAATCCCAACATATCTTTCCCCCGTAAGAACGTTAAATAGTTTAGAAATGGGGCCGTGAGACTCACCTGTAACTGTGCTCGGCTCAAAGAAGAAAATAGTAAAGTTTGTGATCCCGCACCTACAAATGTTCTAGGCGTATAAGTCACTACACCTATGGTGTATGTGTCTTGGCAAGTTGTACACCCAACTCCCCGACCACGTGTTATCCCAATTTCCGTTTAATTAGTCTCGTATCCTAGGTTCATTGGCGATGGATTACCCTTTTCTTGCAAGTCATATATTATTCTTGTTAATATCTTTTGTGACTTGTATACAATTATTCTCGACGCGACTCTACCCAACGTATAATTATTTTCCCATTTAAATAATTATACTTAGGAACGTTTCGCTCGGTATAATGTATTCTTATTACCCGTCCCGACTCACTTTGCCACATATTTACTTTCCCATTCAAGTAAACATGCTAAGGTCTTGTCGTTCGGTTGTATATTCTTAACGTCCGACTCGACGTACCGTGCCGTATATTTATTTTCCCATTTAAATAAATATACTAGGATCTCGTCGGTATTTACATGCTCGTGGATATACTTCACCTTGCTCGTCTCGGTTTTCCTTCTCGCATATCTATTTTCCCATTCAAATAGATATACTAGAATTTCGTCGAAACGGGCATGTGTACATATACCATTGCGTGAATACTACTTGTTAGGTTCATGTGTCGTCTAGCGTTCTTAGTTTATTACATTGCGTTTTCTCCCACGAATATTCTTTCTACACTTAGGAAAGTGTTACGTACGTTTCACTCTTGTTATATATATTTTATTTCCTTAATATATATATATATATATATATATATATATATATATATATTTGTCTTGCCGTAACGGCATTTTTCTCATGTGTCCGTTTATCCGTTTTCGTTAGTTCGTGTAACTAGATCCGTTAGTTAGCTTTTTCCACATTTTCTTCCAATATGTGTTCTATGGAAATATTATTCATACTTCCAATTCCGAACGTATATTTCTTTGGATAAATACACTTTCGTATTTTTAGCCCAACTTGTCCAACTTGTAACCCAAAAATGTTTCCGATACTTTTATATTCCCATTTATATAAAAGTATCCATTTTTGTACAAGTTTTTCCCAAGTCTTTACTAATATTTTATAAAATCTTATTTTTGTAAAATCCTAGTGTTACTTCTTTTATTTTTATAAAACTTATACTTTTATGAAAATAACTTTTTAACTTATACATAAGTAAGTTTCTCATGTTTATTAACACTACACTTGGAGAAAACATTATTTACGTTTTTGACACTAAACTTTCCGTTTATGCATTTTTGGACCAAGATTTCTAAAATACTTATTTTAGTCCCTCAACATCCAAAGTTGCCATATTAGTCCTTTAACTTATACTTGTTGCATTTTTCACCCTAACTTTCAAAGTTAATATTTTTCTTCCATTTTAGTGGACTTTGAAGAACCATTTTCTTAATGCTTAGTTGTTTTTACTTCTTTTCACTTTTAATGATCTTCTAATCCATCCTAGATGCCATTAACATGTTTATTCCATATTTTCATCCAAAATACCCATTTTTCACTCATTCAAGTGAGTGGACTTTGAAGATGGAACCTTTTCACCTATGACTTTCTAACCCATTGTAATATCTTTTTGACATTAACTAGTCATCTTATGATGATTAAAACCATCTTTCATCATATTCAAGTCTTTTTCCCAAATCATGTTCTACTCATCTTCTAACTCAAGTGTATGTTATTATTATTACATTTTCTCACAATATCACTTTTATTAATGTTAATCCAAGATTTCTTCATGTTATTATTCCTTCATTTCATTCATGTAAGACACATCATTTCAAAACCACATTTCCCATCAATGCACAACTTGCTCATAAAGACACTTAATATGAACATTAACAAACAAAACAAGGTAAAACTTGCTACTAGCTCAAGGCTAGGGAAGACAAGAATCCTTGGATTGGATGGGGTTTAGTGTGTTTTTCCAAAGGGGTTAAGCTCCAAGCTCTTGAACACACAAAGGGGTTTGATGGATGATGATTTAGAGATGATTTGTTAGTGTAAAAATTGAAGGAAAAGTGTTAATGTAGGGGTGAAAACCCACGGCCAAAGGGAAGGAGAAGAGAAGAAATTTTGTGATCTTGTTTAAGTGTGAGCATGTATGTATCTATATAATCTTCTATCAAATCTCCAAGGATTACCACTATCTAGCTTGGATTGGGTAGAAATCTTAGTGTAGGATTTTAGAAGATTATGGAAGATTATAAAAAAAATCTTAGGGATATTATTAGAGGGTGCTTGGGCCGAGTTTAGAGAGAGAGGGAGAGGTGGTGATTTGGTTAATTTTCTTGCCCAATACCTTTGCATGCAACCTTATGATTAACTTTAATTCTAATGGTTAAGTAAGATTACCAAGATTATTAATCATTTGGAGGGCCATAGGCCGGCCCCATGGGGTGTTTTTGTGGGGTCCACTTTGCTAAATAATACCCCATATTATTATGTTTAAGTTAATCTTGTTCGGGTGCCGTCCGGGTATTTTTCGAGTTTTTATCGCGTGTCTTCCGGATATTAGAAATAATTTTAATAACTCTTAAACATAGTCCAGTTTAATTACTGATAAATTATTTTGGCTCTTGCCGGGTGAAATTACGTGTTATGCGCGTATCGGGTGCGGTACGCGCACTTTATTCGTTACCGGGAGATTTGTATAATAAGCTTTCACGTATGGCTTTTGGTTTCCAAAACTCATTATATTTTGTGAAAATATTATTTATTTTATATTCCGGGTGTCCGGAGTTCGTTTCGCTTATTTAATTTTTACCGGGTAATCGCCAGTGTCCATACCGGATAGATTTACTTGCACATGATCCTATCATGTTTTGTCATTAAACATATGCATTCCTATGCATTATTTGGGATTTGCTATTTTCATAAGGCCTCAATTAAATAAACAACACATAATTACACTTAATTACGTTAATCGCGTTTAATTAATTAGTACGGAATTACCTTAATTTTGCCGGTTGTTACATCTCCTACTAGGGATGTGATCCCTTTTATAGGAGAGTTCGTATGCCACCATTACCCAAGTCCTAACCGTGATTAGGTTGTCTCCGTCACCCTTAATCATGTTAGTACGGATGATATATGGAAAGCTAGATTAATGGGAATAGTGGAACATAATACCGCCTTTATTATTGTGCTTACGTGATTTAGGCATGGCAATTGACCATGCATAAAATCCGCCTTTGACAAGGACTTGACCATTGACCGGTCATTATTGTGCTTTGACTACTCCTTGCTCATGGGCTTTCTCCGCGTGGCAAATGCCTTTCCGGGTTTGGGTATGCGGAATAGTGTATTCGGTACCCAATCCCATCATAAGGGGAATTGGATTTTAATAACCTGAACTATTTGAAATTGGCTATTGGCACCCCCAACTAAAAAATTGGTCATATATAGCCTGAACTATTGTCTTGTTGGAGTCTAACACCCACTAACGGTTAAATCACTAACACCGTTAGTGGGTTCGCTGATGTGGCAAGATTTGTTGACGCGGCATGCTGACGTGTCAATCCACGTGTGCACACATCAGCGTGCCACGTCAGCAACCCAACTAACGGCGTCAGTTAATTGGGTGCTAAATTCCAATAAGTCAATAATTCAGGTTATATATGGCCAATTTTTTAGTTGAGGGTGCCAGTGGGCAATTTCGAATAGTTTGAGTTATTAAAATCCAATTTCCCTTAAAACAATCCCACATCTTGACCCAATCAAATGTTTAAAGTTTAAACCACCACGTATCAGTTTAAACAAAGTATAAGAAGAATACATTACTTTTATAGAAGGAAAAGAATAGTGATTTTAGTAGAAAAAAAAAGTGCTGGACTATAATAATTGGTTGGTTATATGGATAAGATGTTGAAAGAAAGAATAAGATACTAAGGTAATAGAAGAGAGTGATCTAGGGGCAATGAGAATCTAAGGCACGCAAAAAAGTGACCATTTTACTAAGGAAGCTTGTGATAATATTATTATAGAGTTAATGGTCAAAATCGTTCCTGAGGTTTGGCCAGTTTTGCTACATCATTCCAAAATCGAAACTTTTCACATCTGGGTCCTTTTGTTTTATTTTTTTTTTGCCAAATTCGTCTCTGCCACTAAACCCAGTTAACTATTGTCGTTAACTATGGGGGTATTTTTGTCTTTTTTGCTGCCCCCTTTTTACATCTTGGTATTTTTGTCTTCTGGGGGTATGGATAACTCTGTTTAAATTGAGTTTTAAAAAGGGGGCAACCAAAAAGACAAAAATACCCCAGAGTTAACGACAATAGTTAACTGGGTTTAGTGCCAGGGACAAATTTGGCAACAAAAAGTAAAACAGAAGGACCAAGATGTAAAAAGTTTCGATTTTGGACTGATGTAGCAAAACTGGCTAAACCTCAAGGACGATTTTGGCCATTAACTCTATTATTATAACACCAAAATTAGTTTTACTTAAATAAAAACTTTCGCTTTGGCTATGTATAATTATCTAAGTATAAGTTCGCAAACAATGAATGTGTCACATCACCTTTGAGCAGAAGTAAGACATTACCACGTTTTAATGCAATACACTAAGTTCACATTACATGACTTTTAGCACATCATCTTTGGACATATGTGAAACCTTTCATTAAATTTTAGGTGAACCAAATTATAATGCCTAACTAGACTTAAATAACATCATAAGTGTAACACATTACCTTTGGGAAGAAGTGAAACATAAGTGTGTTATTCAAGTTAGGAAAAAATAGGTTTTCAAAACTTGAAATGTTAAGGTTTTATCAAAACTGTTTAATTAGTTAACAACAAGCCCCCTGCTAGGGGGTTCTCCTCAAAAGCAAAAATCCCCCCCCCCCCCCACACACACAAAATAGGGGTTTTCTAATTAGTAGGTTCATGTTTGCGGAAATTTGGGGTTTACGGATAATAAGGTTCTCAGAAAACTTAGGGTGTTTTCGGAAACAAGTTAGGTTCTCGAAATAATATTAGGTTTTCGAAAAGTAAGTTAGGTTCTAGGAAATATATTAGGTTCTTGGAAAATACGTTGAGTTCTCGATTTTAAGATAGGTTCTCGAAATCTAAGGGTTCTCAGAAAACTTTGGGTGTTTTCGGAAACAAGTTAGGTTCTCGAAATAATATTAGGTTTTCGGAAAGTAAGTTAGGTTCTCGGAAATATATTAGGTTCTCAGAAAATACTATGAGTTCTCGATTTTAAGATAGGTTCTTGAAATCTAAGGTATCTCGGTTACAGTTTTGATCCAAGAACCTGATTACGAACCAATATCCGAGAACTATTATCCGTGAACTTGTTTCTAAGAACTAAGAAAACCGTAAACCTGATTTCGTGAACACGATTCCGAAAAACTTGAGACCTTTGTAATACCGAGTTCTCGGTTATAAGGTTTCTCAAAATAATCCGTGTCACACCCTCAAATTTCCACTTGCGAAGTTTTACCGCGAGGCGCGTGACAAACCAAGATCCAAGTCAACGGTCACAATAAACAAAACTATATGATAAATACCAAACTCAAAAACATAATTCTTATATCAAAAAACTGTAGCGGAAGCATTATCAAAGTACAAAGCCAGTGACAACGTGTTCAAAAATGTTTATTTCAAAAGCATGAAACTAAGCCCTAGACGCCATGCAGACTCGTGCGCCTAGTCCGTGTGATGCTACCTTAGCGACCTGAGAAAAACATGCCAAAAAGACGTCAACATATAATGCTGGTGAGTTCATAGGTTTTCATAAGTGTTGCCACGTGTTACCAAATGTTACAAAATGTTAACAAGTCCAAAACGTGTCAATACTATATCAAGTGAAACCAAAGTACGCTAGCTAGGCGTATATTTTGTTACTACTATGATTGGAAAACCATTACGGGACACGTTTAGCAAGTTTAGCATATGCTTAGGCCGCCCGAATAATGTTCAGCAAGTTTAGCAAAGTTCGAGACAACATGCACCCGCCCGACCTCCAGTCGATGAGTAGGGCAGGTCACGCCCAATAGATCTATCCACATTTCCCCCTGTTGTGCATCCCCGCACATTCATGGTTCCCCCGGGACTTCCAAATATCGTATAGCAACTCAAAAGTAGATCATAGTATGACATATGTTACAAAATGGAGTTTAGCGCATGTTTTCTTCCCCAAAAGCAAAGCCAGTCAAGTGGGGCCGTGAAACTCACCTTAGGTTGCGTTTTCTTCAAGATAATAATAAAAGCTAATCCCTTGATAATCCCAACTATCGGAGATCTATCAAAAAGTTCACATAAGTGTTCCAACTGATAACCATAAGGTTATCTAGTCCCCGATTGTCCAGATCGTGACCAAGTATGTTTAAAAACGTGTTTGACTGTTCAACTGACGCACTAGACTGACCCGACATCCCGTTGGTGACCCATTACATAAACTAATCAAGCAACATAGATTACACATAAGGTTCAAGCATAAAACACTTAGTTTGCATCAAAAATCGCACATACGAAGAGATAGGGTCAAATCAGTGTTTCTGGAGGCTCCTTCGACCCCAAGGACCCTTGGTTCGACCCCCATGAAGTTCCCTCAACCATCATACAAGTTCAAACAACCTAATACATGTTCCTTCGACGTTAACACATGTTCATTCGACCTTAACATGTGTTAATTCGACCTAAATCAAGTTCGTTCGACCTAACTGAAGCTTATTCGACCACCAGAGTTCCAGGTTCGACCCCTGGGTTCTTCATTCGAGCCCACGTAGTTCGAATGAAGGCCAGGTTCGACCTCCTCTGCTGCAAACTCTCCAAAACGCATCAAAACAATTCGAAAACAGCACGAAACATCATGAAACACAGCAGTCAATCATGAACAACATATTCCTACGAAACCCTACCAATTTTACTCCAAAATCAATCCATTTTAATACATACCCAAAATGGTAAAATTATGGAAACGTCACATCATGCATGAAAACTTTACCCAATTTGGAAACTTTTCGAAATCCTTTCATAATCTTCTAAAAGTGCTCAGTTTGTTATGTTCATGAAAACCCTTGATCGTTTTATCAATAATAACAAGATGCATCAAACCCTAGATTCATCAAAATACCCATAATATCATCATCCAACCAATTGTTACCTAGAATCATCATAAAACAACACCAATAACAGCCCTAGATCATGTTTCTATCATTTGTACAGCAGCAAATCATTGAACAACACATAACATAACATAAACACAATCTAACACATGTTTATTGATATGAAAACTCAAGTTTAATGATAGGGTTTTGTTTAGAAAGATGTTTGAAAGGTTTTAAATCATAAAAACATCCTTAGAACAGATCTGGACATTTGGGGTTAGACGAAAACGAATAAAAATGCTTTAAAAAGGGTTTTGGATTAAGAACACACCTTAGATTCTTGATTAGATGATGTTTGTAGGTCAGATTATGAAAAACGAGAGCAAAAACTCCTTCCCCAGTGATTATAATCGAAAGAGAATGTTTAGAGGCGACTAGGGTTTGTAAAATGATGAAAAATGACAAAGTGTGGTATTTATACTAAAGCCACATTCGACCCACATACATGGTCGAATGGACATTTAAGTTGTCCCATAAGCCCGGTTCGACCCCCCTACAGGTCGAACCAGATATGTGTTTTCCAGATTTTCCAGTTTTGTCGTTTAAAAAGCATTTTAACGCACCCTAACACATGATCATGCAATCCTAACATATGTTAAGCATGTACAATCATGATGTTTACACCTTTGAAAAACGTATTTGCAACTTGTATCACACGTATGTATCAATCTACGTATCCTACTTAATTCAATCCATGTAATTTCACCAAAAGACTAGTGTATTCCCAAAACAACTCCCAATGATCCTCCAGATCATTGAACCCTAGACAATCCTAACCTGACCCGGCTCAACTGACCCAGTTAAGTCTGTTTATAAATGTTTTTCGCTAAGGTAGACTTAAGTTTTACCAAAATGTTTAAGCCGAACATGCCGGGTGTCACATCATTCCCACGTTGAAAGAATTTTCGTCCCAAAAATTGCACGATGCCAAAAAGGAGAGAGAGACGAAAAGAAAGAAACGAAAAGAAAATTTACCGGTAGTTACATCATTCCGACGTTGAAAGGAATCTCGCCCCAAGATTCATTCAGCTTCAACGGTTTCATGCCTAGATTCAAACGCACGCTTTGGAAAACGATGAGGATACTTAGATTTCATCTGATCCTCCCGTTCCCATGTGAACTCCGGTCCACGGTTCGAGTTCCAACGAACCTTAACGATGCAGATTTTACTCCGGCAAAGGCTACGAATCTTATAGTCAAGAATCTCAACAGGTTCCTCCACAATGCGAAGACGATCATCAACCTTGATCTCTTCTAGTGGTACAATAAGAGATTCGTCAGCCAAACACTTCTTCAAGTTAGACACATGGAAGACGTTGTGAACACTGCCGAGCTCCGCTGGTAAGTAAAGTCTGTATGCCACCGGTCCAATCCGTTCCAGGATTGCGAACGGTCCGACATAACGAGGGTTAAGCTTGCCACGCTTTCCAAAGTGTATGACGCCCTTCCATGCTGAAACTTTCAGAAGTACCATGTCCCCAACCTGGAACTCCAAAGGTTTGCGACGGCGATCGACATAGCTCTTCTGACTATCCCGTGCGGCTGCTAAACGGTTACGAATTAGTACGATTTTCTCTGAAGTTTCGTACACCAGTTCCGGACCAGTGAGCTGACTCTCGCCCACCTCGGCCCAACAAAGAGGAGAACGACATTTCCGTTCGTAAAGAGCTTCGAACGGAGCTGCCTTGATACTAGAATGATAGTTGTTTTTGTAAGAGAACTCCACCAACGGCAAGTGAGTCTCCCAACCTTTGCCAAAATCGATAACACATGCCCGAAGCATGTACTCCAAGGTTTGAATAGTCCGCTCACTTTGACCATCAGTTTGCGGATGATAAGCCGTACTCATATCCAACTGAGTACCCAAAGCTTTGGGCAGAGCCTTCCAGAAACACGAAGCAAAACGAGAGTCACAATCAGAGATAATAGAAACAAGCACCCCGTGCCGAGAGACTACCTCCTTAAGGTAAATTTGAGCTAACCGCTCGAGTCCATCATTTTCCTTAATAGGTAGGAAATGCGCCGATTTTGTCAACCTGTCGACAATCACCCAAATCATATCGCAACCACTTGGTGACGTCGGTAGTTTGGTGACAAAATCCATTGTGATCCGTTCCCACTTCCATTCCGGAATCTCAGGTTGTTGCAGGAGACCAGACGGCTTCTGGTACTCCACCTTGACTTTAGCATAAGTAAAACATTTGCTTACGTAGGAGGCTATGCCAGCCTTCATGTTCGGCCACCAATAGAGTATATTCAAATACTGATTCATCTTGTCGGAGCCAGGGTGAACAGAATACCGGGATTTGTGAGCTTCATCCAAGACAAGCTCCCGTAACCCCCCGAACAAAGGAACCCAAACGCGTTCTGCAAAGTAGTGTAGGCCATCGGACCTGAGTTCAAGATGCTTATCAGCACTGTGCATAGTTTCAGCTTTAAGGTTTTCCTCCTTCAAAGCTTCCAGTTGTGCAGAACGAATTCGGTCAGGCAAAGAGGAATGAATGGTGAGCTGTAAAGCTCGAACACGACGAGTTTTCGCAGATTCCTTCCTGCTCAAGGCATCCGCCACAACGTTCGCCTTTCCAGGATGATACTTGATTGCGCAGTCATAATCGTTTAGGAGTTCAACCCAGCGACGTTGCCGCATGTTTAGCTCCTTCTGGTCGAAAATATGCTGAAGACTCTTGTGATCGGTATAAATGGTGCATTTGGTACCGTACAAGTAATGTCTCCAGATTTTCAACGCAAAGACCACCGCGCCCAATTCCAAGTCATGGGTAGTATAGTTCTTCTCGTGAACCTTAAGTTGACGAGAAGCATAAGCAATAACCTTCTCGCGTTGCATCAACACACAACTGAGACCACGAATAGAGGCATCACAGTACACAACAAAATCATCTGTACCTTCAGGTAAAGATAAAATAGGCGCAGAACAAAGTTTAAGCTTCAGCATCTGAAATGCCGATTCCCGCGGTTCACCCCAGTCAAATCCATGAACACCGCCGGTGCGTTAGTGAGACCAAAAGGTGTAACACCCCAACCGATGGCGGAAACATCGGGGTGCCACGTATTGATGATTGTTTTCAGTAGCACATGGTATAATATAAATTTTAAATAATTTATTCAAACATAATATCCAAAATATGAAATGATGTCTAAGAATTCAAATACATGATATCAAATAACAACTTCAAAAACTTCAAATAAAACTTCAAGTAAAATCCTCATGCTAACTCAAGCCTCAGCTTCATTGTTACCTGAAACATGTTAATTTTGAAAGTATTTTGGGTCAACATAAGTTGGTGAGAATTACATAGGTTTTTGATAATAAAATGAATAAAATGTTGTGTAATTCATGTGTCATGTCAATCTAGCCCATATGTGAGAACATACTAGAAATAAATCGAGTGCATAATCAACCCTGATGATTGTTATAAAATGATACATACCATACACTCATGGTCCAATTGAATATGTTATGCGATAACAAACACCCACGTAACCTTTGTAGGAGGCACGTATCCGGGTGGGATTGTCAGTCCAATAGATCTATCAATGTATACCGTCGGCTTGTACGGAGTTAATGATTATGCTAGAATGGTGCTTACTCTAATCATGCTCAAGACATAATGCAACATAGAAAACACATAGACACATTGATGATTGAATTGCAATGATAATGTTATAACATGTTTCACCCCAAAAATGGTGATAATAAAAGGGGCTATGTAAAACTCACCTTAGCAAATGTTAAACTTCTTGAAAAGATGAAATAATAGTGTTGCCCAAAATGATTCCAAATATCACCCTATAATAAGGTAGTATATAATAAGTCTAAGTCTAATTAACTTATAAGTGTATCCTAGGGTTTCGTTTTGGGGATAATCAATTGTTGAAATTAAATTAAAACGTTAATTAATAAAGGAAAATTTGATAATTAATAAAAGAAAGTCTTTTTATAAAATTTGAATTTTGAATGTACACATTAAAGTGTTTGGAGTATAAAAATAATTTTTATAAAATTATTTCATTTAAAATAGATTTTTAAATCTATTTATTATAAATAGCCAATATTTAACTTTAATATTCAAAAATACTAAAATTAAAGAATTTCTATTTTAAAAATCATATTTCTGTTCTAAATAATTAAAAATAATTTGTATAAAATTTTGGTGCAAAAATGATGAAAATTGGATTTATTATGATTTAATTATGATTAAATCTAACAAAAATTGATTAAAAATATAAAATAATTGATTTTACTGAATTAAAAATTATTTCAGTAAAGTTTAACTTTATAAAAAGTCAGGATAATTTTTGGAGAATTTAACAAAATTATTTTGATATATAAATGGATTTTTATAAATATAATAGTATAAAAATGATTTAATTATTATAAATATTAAATAAATGAATTTTTGAAAAACAAAAATTGTAAATAAAACTTTTGACTCAGATTTAATAAATATAATTTTTTTAGAATTTATAAAATAGTTTTGATATTTAAAAATGAATTTATAAGTTTTAAATATAATATATATATATATATAATTGTTGTTTTAAAAAGAAAAGAAAAGAACAAAAAAAAGAAGTCAGAGCCGGGACTCGAACCCGGGTGACTATTGTGGCAGGCCTTGGTCACAACCACTTGGCCTAGGCCAGTGGTTGTGATACTCTCTGATTAAAATTATATAAATACACTACGCGAATCAGATTTTATCCCCAAAATATAATCACGAACCCTAGATTTAACAATTGGACAAATCACACATCAATAGCCTGATTAACCATAGGGCTATTGATGTGTGATGGCCGATGAACATAACCCATATAAATAATCAAACTCACAGTGTTGATTCGAGTATAATTGCCGGGTCAAAGCCAAAGTCAAACAACGAACAAGATGATTATAATCAGAGTGTTTCAGAGATAATTGGAGGTTGAGAGAGAGTTGTGAGCGAGTATCCAAGGTTCGTAGAGGGTCTATTTATACAGAGGATCAAAGGGTTTGGTTAATTGGAAGGTTGACCTAGGTTTAATATCATACGCGTATAATTCAAAATTAGGTCAATGATTAGTTGTAATTGACGTGTAAACGAGTCACACTGGGCCGATAATCGTATCAGTTTGCCAATTATAGATCAATCAAGCATTGATCTTGATTGATAGTTCAAACGCGTCCAAGGCAGTTGACTTTCACGAGTCAAACTGCAGATTTAGAAGTGTGTATATATTTAATTTGTGCCGGGTTTATTCCAAAAAGATGGTTCAGCCCAGTTGGTTGTGCTTGTGTGTGAGTTTGACCCGGTCTTGGCGCGGGTTCGATTCCCGGCCAAGACTTTTAATTTTTTTGATATATTTTCAATACCACACACATATATAATATTATATATATATATAGTATTAGGGTTCCACAAATGCGACAAAAATAATAAATGCAACGTATAAGACAAAACTTGACGTTTTTATTGATGACGAACGTGTACGTACAAGTTTTAAATGCGTAATGTTACAGTCTCCCCTACTTTTAGGAACTTCGTCCCGAAGTTGGAGTTGGAGAGTCTGGTGGGAAAAGATGTGGATACTTCGACTTCATCTGGTCTTTACGTTCCCAAGTGAACTCTGGGCCTCGTTTAGATTCCCAACGAACCTTAACGATCGGAATACGACTGCGCTTGAGTTTCTTGACTCCAGTATCAACAATCTCGACGGGTTTCTCGATAATGTGCATGCTTTCATCGATTTGCACATCCGCAAGAGGAACATGAAGGTTCTCATCTGCTAAGCACTTCTTGAGATTCGAAACATGGAAGGTCGGATGAACATTGCTTAGCTCAGGTGGAAGATCAAGTTTGTAAGCCACTTTTCCAACTCTGTCAAGAATTTTGAAGGGGCCTACGTATCGAGGAGCTAGCTTTCCCTTTCTACCGAAACGAATAACTCCTTTCCAAGGGGATACCTTAAGTAGCACAAGGTCCCCAACTTGAAATTCCAAAGGTTTACGACGTTTATCATCATAACTCTTTTGGCGACTTCTAGCCTTGAGAAGATTATCCTGAATAAGCTGAATTTTGTCTGTGGTTTCCTGGATTAGTTCGGGTCCAGTAATACGAGCTTCACCAACCTCAGTCCAAGAGACAGGAGAACGACATTTCCGACCATAGAGTGCTTCAAAAGGAGCCATGTTAATGCTGGCGTGATAACTGTTGTTGTATGAAAACTCAACCAAAGGAAGATGAGAATCCCATGCGCCACCAAAATCGATGACACATGCCCTGAGCATGTCCTCGAGTGTCTGGATGGTTCGTTCAGTCTGACCATCCGTTTGAGGGTGATAAGCAGTGCTCAGGTTCAACTTGGTACCCAAAGCATCTTGTAGAGATTCCCAAAAGTGAGAGGTGAAACGACCATCGCGATCAGAAATAATGTCCAAAGGTATACCGTGACGACATACGATTTCACTTACGTACATCTTTGCCAACCTTTCCACAGAATACTTCTCACGAATAGGTTGGAAGTGAGCGGACTTGGTCAAACGATCGACAATTACCCAAATACTATCAAAACCTTTGTGTGTACGAGGGAGTTTGGTGATGAAATCCATAGCTATGCTCTCCCATTTCCAGACAGGGATCTCTGGTTGTTCAAGCATACCAGATGGTCGTTGATGTTCAGCCTTAACCTTGGAACAAGTGAGGCATTTTGCAACGAATAGAGCAATGTCTTTCTTCATACCAGGCCACCAATAAGAATAACGAAGATCTTGGTACATCTTGTCAGCTCCAGGATGAATAGAATAACGAGACTTATGAGCCTCGTTCATGAGAAAAGTACGAAGATCATCACGGTCGGGAATCCACAGTCGATTAAGGAAATAAAGGAGACCATCGGGTTTGGTTTCAAGTTGAGTCTCAGCACCACAAGACATTTCATCGTACATGTTACCTTGGGTGACTGATGTGTGTTGAGCCTGGAGAATGCGATCTTGAAGATCAGTACGAACTCTCGCACATTGGAGTTTGACACGCTCTTTACGACTAAGTGCGTCAGCCACAACATTCGCTTTGCCAGGATGGTAGCGAATTTCAAAATCATAGTCGTTAAGTAATTCAACCCAACGTCGTTGTCTCATGTTAAGATTCTTTTGATCGAAGACATGTTGGAGACTTTTGTGGTCCGTGAACACCACACATTTGGTCCCATAAAGATAATGTCTCCAAATCTTGAGTGCAAAGACAACAGCGCCCAATTCAAGATCATGGGTGGTATAATTCTTTTCGTGAGTCTTGAGTTGTCGAGACGCATAAGCAATAACCTTTCCTCGTTGCATGAGAACACAACCAAGACCTTGGTTCGATGCATCACAGTAGACCACGAAATCATCATTACCATCAGGTAGAGACAAGATAGGAGCTTCACAGAGTTTCAGCTTAAGAGTTTCGAATGCTTCCTCTTGCTTAGGTCCCCACTCATAGGGTTTACCCTTGTGAGTTAAAGTAGTGAGAGGAACAGCGATCTTGGAGAAATTGGCGATGAATCGACGATAATAACCAGCCAACCCAAGAAAAGAACGGACTTCCGTTGGAGTGGTGGAACACTCCAATTCTTCACAGCTTCGATTTTTGCAGGATCAACATGAATTCCGTTCATATCAATGACATGACCCAAAAATTGAACTTCCTTAAGCCAAAATTCGCATTTTGAGAACTTGGCATACAGTTGTTCTTTCTTTAGGAGAGTCAAGATAGAGTGAAGATGTTGCTCGTGATCGGATTTTGATTTAGAGTAAATCAAAATATCATCGATGAAAACGATCACGAATTTGTCGAGATAGGGTCTACAAACCCGATTCATCAAATCCATAAATACCGCGGGAGCATTGGTCAACCCAAAAGGCATAACCATGAATTCATAGTGACCGTAGCGAGTGCGAAAAGCTGTCTTGGGAATATCTTCTTCGTGGACTCTAAGCTGATGATAACCAGAACGGAGATCAATCTTCGAGAAGTGGGTTGCTCCTTGAAGTTGATCGAAGAGATCGTCAATCCTAGGAAGCGGATAACGATTCTTGATGGTGAGTTTGTTGAGTTCACGGTAGTCAATACACATCCGAAGAGAACCATCCTTCTTTTTAACGAATAAGACAGGGGCTCCCCATGGAGAAGAACTAGGGCGAATGAACCCTTTATCAGAAAGTTCCTGTAATTGACTAGCAAGTTCTTGCATCTCAGAGGGTGCAAGACGATAAGGAGCTTTAGCGACAGGATTAGCACCAGGAACAAGATCAATACGAAACTCCACTTGTCGAGCAGGAGGCAAACCAGGTAAATCCTCGGGAAAGACTTAAGGATAGTCTCGAATAATAGGAATGTCTTGGATACTTTTGCCTTTGTCCTTCTTCTCTATCACGTTAGCTAAGAAGGCTGTATACCCCTTTCGTAAGTATTTTTGGGTAGTAGTACAAGACATAAGCTTAAGCTCACCACAGGGTTTCTCACCATAGATCTTCAAAATCTCACCAGATTCGAGAGGAATGCGTATGACTTTCTCGAAGCACAAAATTTCGGCACGATGAGTTGACAACCAGTCCATGCCTACTATAACATTAAAACTACCAAGATGCATGGGGATGAGATCGATAGGGAAGGTATGATCGTCGAGGTTCAACAAGCAGTTACGAATAATAGAGTCGATCGAAATAGACTTCCCGTTAGCTACCTCTACCACGAAAGGTTCTTCTAGATTAGTGTGGGGTAAGTTAAGTAATGGTTCAAACTTTAGTGACACGAATGACTTATCAGCTCCTGAATCAAATAATATGGATGCATAGTGGTTATTAATGAGAAACGTACCATTCACCACTTCGTTGTTATCACGAGCCTGGTTAGCGTTGAGATTGTAGGCGCGACCTCGAGCACCTTGGTTCTGGTTGCGGTTTTTGGTTTTGGTTTTGGTTCTGATTTTGGTTTTGGTTACGGTTACGATTAGGGCAGTTGTTGATGTAGTGATTAGGGTTGCCACACTCGTAGCATTGACCACGAGTAGGCCTGTTGTTTTGTTGGTTGGGAGCTGGGTTATTGTTGTCTTGGGTAGCAAGAGATCGACAGACGTTCACCAGGTGACCATATCTTTGACACTTAGTACAAAAACGACATGGCACCTGCGTTGGATGATGGTACTTGCAAGTGTTGCACAAAGGGTGAGGTCCGGTGTATGGTTTCTTGGCTGGGTTTTGGGCAGCAGGTGGAGTAGCAGCAACCATATAGTTTCTAGCCTTGCGCTTTTTGTTGCTTGAGGTCTCAGGCTTGACTTCAATTGCAGGCTGTGGAGTGTCTTTGGCAACCGTCTTCTTAGTGCCCTTGCGAACGAGAGTACCGTTCTTCACGTGATTATCAGTAAGAGTGGCCGCTAGACGTTTGGCCTCTTCCAGAGTTGCAGGATTTCTACCCCAAACGGTGTCCTGGATATGCATGGGCAGACCACCGATGTACTTCTCGATGGCTACCGGCAGAGGAGTAACTTTGTGAGGCAACAATAAGCTAAGCTCATGAAAGCGGGTGTTGTAGGCAAGGTTTTCCCCACTATCTTGAGCTAAGGTGTGGAACTCATCCTCAAGTTTCTTAACTTCATTGCGAGGACAAAACTCTTCCTTCATGACCTCCTTGACTTGGTCCCATGTCATAGCAAGAGCAACCTCGGCCCCACGAGTACGCTTTTCTTCATTCCACCATGTGAGTGCTCGTTTATGGAGAACACTCATGGCGTAACGAACCTTGAAGTTGTTGGGGCACTCACTGTTGATGAAGGTATTCTCAATACCCTCAAACCATTGGAGGAGTCCAGTAGCTCCTTCTTCACCACTAAACTTTGGGGGGTTACAAGAGTTGAAATGCTTAAGGGTGCAGGCTTGGGGTCCATTTCCATTGCCATTGTCGTTCCCATTCCCGTTGTTGTGACCATTCCCGTTGCCGTTCAATTGGATGACCTAAGCGAGTAAATTGGGAACCAGAGTTGCAATTTGCTGCGCCATTTGTTGAGAAATGATCGCAGCCAGTTGAGCATCAACCCCATTGTTGTTGTGGTTAGGAACTTGGTCATGGTTGTGGTTATGGTTATCACCACCTTCTTCGTGGTTCTCACCATTGTTGTTGCGAGTGCTGTGACGAGGAGGCATGATCTGTAATAGACACAATGAAATGAATGAGAGTTTATATAAGGAATGTAATCATTTATTCATTAATTAAAACGAATAAACGAAAACGTTGACTTATCAAAGATTCTAAATTCTAATAACATATGAAGACATGCTTTAGCCTATAAGTGAACACTCATCCCGAGAATTCCCAGGTAGGCATCCGGGTCCCTCTTCTGATTGGGATATATGCGCAATGCCAGCCTAGACAGAAGACTCAGAATATAGGCGTTCACCCTTCCAGATTGCACGTGTTCGTTATTAAAATCTAGAACTTCGACGAGATCTCAAGGGGGTTCAGGTTAAACCTGAGGATTTTGTCCTATTAATCTAATGGTGGATCAGGATTGCAGCAGACAAATAAGAGTAGTCACATGTAGGTTTAGGGTTATAAGGCATAGGATAAGGATAGGATTAGGGAAGCAATTAGGGTTACAAGTAGGAGAAGCAAGTACTGTTTAAGTCCCTAAGGTTATAGTCTAGATTATTTCTAATAACCTAATTCCCTATAACCAAGGCTCTGATACCAATCTGTAACACCCCAACCGATGGCGGAAACATCGGGGTGCCACGTATTGATGATTGTTTTCAGTAGCACATGGTATAATATAAATTTTAAATAATTTATTCAAACATAATATCCAAAATATGAAATGATGTCTAAGAATTCAAATACATGATATCAAATAACAACTTCAAAAACTTCAAATAAAACTTCAAGTAAAATCCTCATGCTAACTCAAGCCTCAGCTTCATTGTTACCTGAAACATGTTAATTTTGAAAGTATTTTGGGTCAACATAAGTTGGTGAGAATTACATAGGTTTTTGATAATAAAATGAATAAAATGTTGTGCAATTCATGTGTCATGTCAATCTAGCCCATATGTGAGAACATACTAGAAATAAATCGAGTGCATAATCAACCCTGATGACTGTTATAAAATGATACATACCATACACTCATGGTCCAATTGAATATGTTATGCGATAACAAACACCCACGTAACCTTTGTAGGAGGCACGTATCCGGGTGGGATTGTCAGTCCAATAGATCTATCAATGTATACCGTCGGCTTGTACGGAGTTAATGATTATGCTAGAATGGTGCTTACTCTAATCATGCTCAAGACATAATGCAACATAGAAAACACATAGACACATTGATGATTGAATTGCAATGATAATGTTATAACATGTTTCACCCCAAAAATGGTGATAATAAAAGGGGCTATGTAAAACTCACCTTAGCAAATGTTAAACTTCTTGAAAAGATGAAATAATAGTGTTGCCCAAAATGATTCCAAATATCACCCTATAATAAGGTAGTATATAATAAGTCTAAGTCTAATTAACTTATAAGTGTATCCTAGGGTTTCGTTTTGGGGATAATCAATTGTTGAAATTAAATTAAAACGTTAATTAATAAAGGAAAATTTGATAATTAATAAAAGAAAGTCTTTTTATAAAATTTGAATTTTGAATGTACACATTAAAGTGTTTGGAGTATAAAAATAATTTTTATAAAATTATTTCATTTAAAATAGATTTTTAAATCTATTTATTATAAATAGCCAATATTTAACTTTAATATTCAAAAATACTAAAATTAAAGAATTTCTATTTTAAAAATCATATTTCTGTTCTAAATAATTAAAAATAATTTGTATAAAATTTTGGTGCAAAAATGATGAAAATTGGATTTATTATGATTAAATCTAACAAAAATTGATTAAAAATATAAAATAATTGATTTTACTGAATTAAAAATTATTTCAGTAAAGTTTAACTTTATAAAAAGTCAGGATAATTTTTGGAGAATTTAACAAAATTATTTTGATATATAAATGGATTTTTATAAATATAATAGTATAAAAATGATTTAATTATTATAAATATTGAATAAATGAATTTTTGAAAAACAAAAATTGTAAATAAAACTTTTGACTCAGATTTAATAAATATAATTTTTTTAGAATTTATAAAATAGTTTTGATATTTAAAAATGAATTTATAAGTTTTAAATATAATATATATATATATATATATATATATATAATTGTTGTTTTAAAAAGAAAAGAAAAGAACAAAAAAAAGAAGTCAGAGCCGGGACTCGAACCCGGGTGACTGTTGTGGCAGGCCTTGGTCACAACCACTTGGCCTAGGCCAGTGGTTGTGATACTCTCTGATTAAAATTATATAAATACACTACGCGAATCAGATTTTATCCCCAAAATATAATCACGAACCCTAGATTTAACAATTGGACAAATCACACATCAATAGCCTGATTAACCATAGGGCTATTGATGTGTGATGGCCGATGAACATAACCCATATAAATAATCAAACTCACAGTGTTGATTCGAGTATAATTGCCGGGTCAAAGCCAAAGTCAAACAACGAACAAGATGATTATAATCAGAGTGTTTCAGAGACAATTGGAGGTTGAGAGAGAGTTGTGAGCGAGTATCCAAGGTTCGTAGAGGGTCTATTTATACAGAGGATCAAAGGGTTTGGTTAATTGGAAGGTTGACCTAGGTTTAATATCATACGCGTATAATTCAAAATTAGGTCAATGATTAGTTGTAATTGACGTGTAAACGAGTCACACTGGGCCGATAATCGTATCAGTTTGCCAATTATAGATCAATCAAGCATTGATCTTGATTGATAGTTCAAACGCGTCCAAGGCAGTTGACTTTCACGAGTCAAACTGCAGATTTAGAAGTGTGTATATATTTAATTTGTGCCGGGTTTATTCCAAAAAGATGGTTCAGCCCAGTTGGTTGTGCTTGTGTGTGAGTTTGACCCGGTCTTGGCGCGGGTTCGATTCCCGGCCAAGACTTTTAATTTTTTTGATATATTTTCAATACCACACACATATATAATATTATATATATATAGTATTAGGGTTCCACAAATGCGACAAAAATAATAAATGCAACGTATAAGACAAAACTTGACGTTTTTATTGATCACGAACGTGTACGTACAAGTTTTAAATGCGTAATGTTACAAAAGGCATGACCGAGAACTCAAAATGGCCATAATGAGTATGAAAGGCAGTTTTCGGAACGTCGGCTTCCTGAACGCACAACTGGTGATAACCGGATCTCAAATCAATCTTCGAATAGTAACTAGATCCCAGGAGTTGGTCAAAGAGATCATCAATGCGAGGGAGGGGATAAGGATTCTTGATGGTCACTTTGTTCAGCTCGCGATAATCGACACACATGCGAAGACTTCCGTCCTTCTTCTTCACAAACAAGATAGGAGCTCCCCACGGGGAAGAACTCGGTCGAATGAAACCCTTTTCCAATCGTTCCTGTAATAGGTGCTGCACCAGGAGTAAGATGATACAGAGCTTAGGCAATAGGAGCTGCACCAGGAGTAAGATCAATGCCAAACTCAACCTGAAGATGAGGAGGAAGACCAGAAAAGTCATCGGGAAACACGTCAGGAAAGTCACGAACCACAGGGATATCCTCGATCTTCTTCTCATCAATAGACGAAATGGAAACAAGTGCCAGAATGGCCGAATAGCCCTTCCGAATATACTTAAGGGCTTTCATACTAGAAATGATACTCAGCGGAGCACCGCTCTTCTCGCCATGAACCGAAAGAGTCTCTCCATCAGGGAGAGGGATCCGAATGACCTTATCGAAACAAACGATCTCCGCACGATACAACGATAACCAATCCATGCCCACAACTACATCAAAACTACCCAGGGATACCGGCATAAGGTCAATGGGGAAAGACAAGCCTGACAGTTCCAAGCGACATTCCCTAAGAATATGTGTAGCTTCGATTTTCTTACCATCAGTCAATTCTATCAAGTACTTAGCCTCTAAAGGTGTGGGTACTATATCTAGCAATCGACTAATGTCCACAGATATGAAGCTCTTATCGGCACCAGAATCAAACAAGACAGAAACATAGCGATCGTTAAGAAGGAACGTACCGGTAACTGTGTCAGGATCTTGCTTGGCTTCTGCAGAGCCAATGACAAAAGCACGCGCATTCCTGCCGCCGCCTCCGTTGTTCCCGTTACCGTTCCCGCCCTTCCCATTCTCGCCCTGTTTCAACATGGGACAATCACGCTTGAAATGCCCCGTGTCAACACAGTTATAGCATCCCTGCTTTCCTGGAGTCCCGTGAGTAGCAGGAGCAGGAACAACAGTATGAGCCTGAGTCAGCGGAAGTGACACTCTAAAGTCCTTAGCAAGATGCCTCAACTGATGGCACCGATGACAACGAGCTCGTTCACAACCCCCAGAATGATGAAAACCACACTTGTTGCACTTGGGATGCTTCCCAACATACCCACTCGACTTCTGCCCCGAAGATGACCCAGACGAATCAAACTTCTTCCTCTGCTGTGACGGTGCCGGCACAGAACTCTTCCCCACACTATCCCACTTCCTCTTGTTACCCTCAGAACCCTTTACGGCAGTACCCCGAGAAGGCAAAACACCCTCGGCCACCTTCAAGTTAGTCATCCTATGAGCCGATCAGACGACTTCAGCAAGTGTTGGAAGATTCCCGGCAGCCACCAACCCTGCTATCTCTGGCACCAACCCAAAAACGTAGTGCTCAATCCTCCTATACTCAGGTGTGTGTAAATCAGGACACAATTCCGCTAACTCGTTACGCCTCACTGTGTACTCCTCAATCTCTGACCCAACCATCTTGCAGTTCCAGACCTCGTGTTCCAATTTCTGCACTTCCTCCCTAGGACAGTACTCACTCTAAAGACAATGCACAAAATCCGCCCAAGGCATAGCATGAGCCTCCCCCAAACCCATGTTCTGAGCAGTAGCATTCCACCATGATGACACAGGACCCTCAAATGTCATAGTGGCATACTTAACCCGGTCCCCAGCGGGACAGTTACACATCAAAAACACAGGCTCAACCTTCTCTAACCATCGGAGCAGTCCCAACGCTCCCTTAGTCCCAGCAAAATTATGGGGCTGACAGTCCCGAAACATCTTGTAAGTGCACTGAGGTAGGGGTGGATTAACAGCAGCACCTGAGACAAGACACACGAATAAACCACAAAAGAAAAGGCATGACAGCCAAGAATGAGGCAGAGTTGATAGAAATCAACTTACCACCCAGAACGTTATGTGCAGCCTGGAATGCAGCCAAAGCCACATTCACCTATTGCTGCAACAAGTTGTTCAGTTCCTCTTAGGTCATGTTGATGTTACCACGACCGCCGCCACCACCACCGCCACCAGCATGACCACTACGAGCGCCAGACATGATCTCAAACAAAATCGAGAGATTCAGATTCACTGCTAGTGCCAACCACTAGAAGTTACAAGAGTTAAACTTAGGTCCCATCCAGGACTAGTCATCCAAACTCAGAGTCCACTGGGATTTCCATGCATTTCAGTTTATGATTTCGTGTGCACCCAAAATGATAAACTGCTCTACACGGTCCTCTAAGTGTTCTCCTAATTCGAACTCAAGTCACCGAATACTGTCACCTAGTAATATGCTACTACAAGCATAAGTGTAAAAGAATATGTGTAAGCGAGTGCGTCTATTGGAGCATAGAGAGGAGATGTCCGAATCCGGGTCAAATCTCAAGAGTATGCGAAAACCACTCCAATATACAACACTGTTGTGCAAGGTTCAACTAGTTAGTCTATTCGTCTTCAAATCCCGAAGAAGAAGACAGGAGTAGGCAAAACCCAGGTAAGAGTAGATGATGTAACACAGAAGTACGATGATGACGTAAAGACACCCCAACAAAGTTAGTATGTATCCCATTAAAACAACTCATAGTATGTGACCGTCTAGTGGTGTGACTCGGCTATAAACCAAACTCTACATGCAGTCCTAGTTCACTATAACCATTGGCTCTGATACCAATCTGTTACACCCTCAAATTTCCACTTGCGGAGTTTTACCACGAGGCGCGTGACAAACCAGGATCCAAGTCAACGGTCACAATAAACAACACTATATGATAAATACGTAACTCAAAAACATAACTCTTATATCAGAAAACTGTAGCAGAAGCATTATCAAATTACAAAGACAGTGACAATGTGTTCAAAAATGTTTATTTCAAAAGCATAAAACTAAGCCCTAGACGCCATGCAGACTCGTGCGCCTAGTCTGTGTGATGCTACCTTAGCGACCTGAGAAAAACATGCCAAAAAGACGTCAACAAATAATGCTGGTGAGTTCATAGGTGTTACCAGGTGTTACCAAATGTTACAAAATGTTACCAAGTCCAAAACGTGTCAATACTATATCAAGTGAAACCAAAGTACGCTAGCTAGGCGTAGGTTTTGTTACTACTACGATTGGAAAACCATTACTGGACACGTTTAGAAAGTTTAGCATATGTTTAGGCCGCCCGAATAATGTTCAGCAAGTTTAGCAAAGTTCGAGACAACATGCACCCGTCCGACCTCCAGTCGACGAGTGGGGCAGGTCACGCCCAATAGATCTATCCACATTCCCCCCCGTTGTGCATCCCCGCACATTCATGGTTTCCCCCGGGACTTCCAAAGATCGTATAGCAACTCAAAAGTAGATCATAGTATGACATATGTTACAAAATATAAGTTTTCGAAATCCTTTCATAATCTTCTCAAAGTGCTCAGTTTGTTATGTTCATGAAAACCCTTGATCATTTTATCAATAATAACAACATGCATCAAACCCTAGATTCATCAAAATCCCCAAAATACCCATAATATCATCATCCACCCAACTGTAACCTAGAATCATCATAAAACTACACCAATAACAGCCGTAGATCATGTTGCTATCATTTGTAGAGCAGCAAATCATTAAACAACACATAACATAACATAAACACAATCTAACACATGTTTATTGAAATGAAAACTCATGTTTAATGATAGGGTTTTGTTTAGAAAGATGCTTGAAAGGTTTTTAATCATAAAAACATCCTTAGAACAGATCTGGACATTTGGGGTTAGATGAAAACGAATCAAAATGCTTTAAAAAGGGTTTTGGATTAAGAACACACCTTAGATTCTTGATTAGATGATGTTTGTAGGTTAGATTATGAAAAACGAGAGCAAAAACTCCTTCCCCAATGATTACAATCGAAAGAGAATGTTTAGAGGCGACTAGGGTTTGTAAAATGATGAAAAATGACAAAGTGTGGTATTTATACTAAAGCCACATTCGACCCCTATACATGGTCGAATGGACATTTAAGTTGTCCCATAAGCCTGGTTCGAACCCCTACAGGTCGAACCAGATATGTGTTTTCCAGATTTTCCAGTTTTGTCGTTTAAACGCATTTTAACACATCCTAACACATGATCATGCAATCCTAACATATGTTAAGCATATACAATCATGTTTACACCTTTGAAGCACGTATTTGCACCTTGTATCACACGTATGTATCAATCTACGTATCCTACTTAATTCAATCCATGTAATTTCACCAACAACGGGACTCAAGACTAGTGTATTCCCAAAACAACTCCCATTGATCCTCCAAATCATTGAACCCTGGACAATCCTAACCTGACCCAGCTCAACTGACCCAGTTAAGTCTGTTTATAAATGTTTTTTCGCTAAGGTAGACTTAAGTTTTACCAAAATGTTTAAGCCGAACATGCCGGGTGTCACAATCCGAGAACTTGAGAGAAATCCCAAGAACTTATAATCAATTGGTTTAGATCGAAAACTTGGGGATTAAGGTTTTCAATTATGTTTTTCCTATTTTTGAGGGATTCTAATATCTTCAAAAATCTTTTATTTTCTAAAATCATATCTTTAAATTTTTTCCCGAAAATCGGATATATCCCAAAATCTTAGTGAAACAAAATTAAACTCAAATCTGAACTAAAACATAAAGGATTTTGGATTTGTAGGATGAACAATGAAGAACATCTCGAAAATCATAAACATATTTTTTCCAATTTTCTGGAAACGAAATCTGAAAAACTTAATTATTAATAACCAGATTTCGAAATTCATAATATCGCAGTTAATTGAAAACAGGATTCACTATTAAAAACCGAAAACCGTGAATCATCTTTATACGATTTTCAGATTTGATTTTTATAAGGTTTCATTCTAAAATAGTTCAATTTCCTATTTAAATTCCAGATTTAAGGGAAAACAATGAGAACTAATTTGAGCAACACATGCTCTGATACCACATGTTGATCGATTCTTATTGTATGTAATGATATAGCATGATAATAAATAATACCTGACAGATTAGTGAGTCCATAAACATATGCTGACAGAGTGTTGGAAGACGACATCTTCTTAGTTAGATCGAGTTCCTGTTTAGGGTGTATGATTAAGATGGTAAGGTGATCTAAAGATCACGATTATGAGGGAGAGAGAGGTGGACGGTTAGGGTTGTGGTGTTATGTTTTCATTAGTCTCAAACCTCTCTATTAATCTCTTTTATATACACCCAAGGGGAAACCCTATTATTATCAAGTAAGGGTAATTACGTCCATCGAATAATTACCTATTAGTGATATAGGGGTATTAAGGTCAATGGTCGATTATTAGATAAATGATTATAATAGTCACATAATTAGAATATATAAAATATATTCTTACAGAAATTAGTATAACATCGCTATCACATGACTGCTTGATTTTCACTATAAAAACAATCCAACATCTAGACCCCAATCAAATGTTTAAAGTTTAAACCACCACGTATCAGTTTAAACAAAGTATAAGGGGCTGTTTGGTTGATTAAGTGCTGAATCATTAAGAGGTCTGAATTGTTAAGAGGCTCTAAATGATTAAGGGGCTGTTTGGTTGATTAAGTGCTGAATCATTAAGATAGTCTGAATGGTTAAGAGGCTCTGAATGGTTAAGAGCTGAATCATTCAGCATCCATTATTAGCTTAATGGTTCAGCACTTAATCATTCCATTCAGATGCTGAAACAAACAGTCTGAATGCTGAATGATTCAGACCTGAATGGTTAAGAGGCTGATTAAGAGGCTACCAAACAGCCCCTAAGTATTGAATGGTTCAGCTATGCATCAAGTCTGAATGGTTCAACTCTTAACCATTCAATTCAGAGTCTTTTTTTATGTTGAAAATGTTGAACCATTTAGAGCTGAATGGTTCAGAGTCTCATTAAGAGGATACCAAACATGCTCTAATAAGAATATATTACTTTTATATAAGGAAAAGAATAATGATTTTAGTAAACAAAAAAAGTGCTGGACTATAATAATTGGTTGGTTATATGGATAAGATGTTGAAAGAATCTATACCGATCAATGATTTCGAAAGCTACAGCCTACAGAATAAATATATCTTTTGAAAATATTCGTAAATATTGGATTATAGTTTTTCTGTTCCATCCCTTCTCAATAAAATATAAGTGTCCAATGATAATATAAAAATTGAATTATATCATTGCGTAGTATGTATAAAGTACCATTTTTAGAATGTGTGTAGCATGAGAAATCACTAGATGAATATTGTATAGGATGATCATATCTACACACCTTCCAAATGTGTTGTCACACCCTAAAACTATCATATGGTGTATGGATATGTACCTCATATATGAGTTCACACTTTATTGACTTTTGTGCTAGCACTAATTGGGTGTCAGATTATGTCTGGTTTTTTTTTTTTTTTTTTTTTTTTTTTCCGGAGAAACTATAGTTTTTCTTGGTCGGCATGTTATTTTATAAAAAAATTTAAACGTTCAGTATAGATATACGGTATAGATTGTTTTTCGGAATAGACATGTTACGAGTTATACTTTGTTAAAAACACTATGAATTATTTTTTTAACGACATACATATGTTTTTTTATTTTAAAAACTATGTATCAATATATGCACATATACACTCCATTTTTATTACTTTTTATCATAACTCGAGGAGGAGTAGTCGATCAGGAGAGAAATGTGGTCGCCACCTGTCCAAATGTTTTATAACGAAAAAAAAAAACCACACCCAAGACCCAAACTTGAGAACACAACCAAACCACACAGGCTACATCTAACTTTGCAAATAGAACATAATGATAAACTTAAATACAAATATTTCAGTAAAGCTAGAATTAAAAAAAAAAAAAAAAAAAAAAACAAACCAGTAACTTGCTGCCTCGTGGCAACAAATACTATTCATCAAGTTGAAAAACTTCTGACATATACATCATTACATTACTCCAAATGCATTAATAGTAGATTATATGCACTACTGATTATAAGTTAACTAGTATCGTTGTTGCATACTCTCGAAATATTATTTATCATTCTTCAAAGTATGCATTTTAGTGTAGTGTATGTAACTATGTATTGATAATTACACCCCATGTGTTACCAACTATGCTTTTTTGAGTATGCATTGTGTAGAAATTCGTATGCCCGTTTAAAAATTATTTTGCAACGGAAGCCTTTGAACATACAAGGATTTATAATATACTTTATCGTGAATCACTGAATGGGAAAAAAATATCTTTTCGGTATCAAAAGGAAAAATTGAAAGCTTCGAGGGACATGCGTGACCCCAACAATTACTCTCGTGTATTAATCGATACGGAGATTAGAAAGTGAAAATAACGCACCTTAGTCCATGTAACTAAATGCGGTTAAAATGAAAAGCATAAGTGGGGACATCGATCACGACGTATTACAAGATAATTATATCGTGATAGACTAAGGGCCTGTTTGGTAGCCTCTTAATGAGGCTTCGAATCATTCAGCTCTGAATGGTTCGGCATTCAGACTGGTTGTTTCAACCTAAAAAAAAGCTCTGAATGGAATGATTAAGAGCTGAATCATTCAGACTTGGTGCATAGCTGAACCATTCAACACTTAATCATTCAGAGCCTCTTAACCATTCAAACATCTTAATGATTCAACACTTAATCAACCAAACAGCCCCTAAGGATATGTCCGATAGTTTGGACCAAGAGTCCGGCCTAATCCGCCTTTGTAATTTCTCATAGATCAATATTATGCCATATCATAGTAACACATTCGTGTATTACATTCAAAATAGTATTTTATTGAATGTAATATACTTTATTTTTTAACTGTTGCTACAACAAGGAAAATGACCGGGATTAGGTTATGAGATGTTTAGGTTTATATGTTAAAGGCATGTAGGTTATGGTTATGATTATGATTTAGGGGATCCTCTAGCTCCTGGAATGGACCTGCACAAGGTAACAGACACCGTTAACCTTAACGCAGGAGGGGGTCTCCTGCGTTTGGACTCCGGCGTGAGAATAAGTATGTATTCTTTTGGAGTGATAAAGTAGAGAGTATGAGAGTAGAAGGAGTAGTGAGAAGTGTGTGTGGAATGCATACCCAAGGGTCTCCTTATATAGGCAATAGAAATCTGCCCAGGAGCTCCCTTACGGTAGCATCCTTACTATACCTGGCCATGGTTGACTCTCTTTATGCTGCCAGCAGTGAGACTTTGCCCTTTTAGTGCATTTTTAGCTTTTACTATTTCCTAGGCAGGCTTGGAGCTGTGTGATGTTTTGTTTTATGCCAATAGTAACAAGCCAAAGCACCTTTTTATATTTCCAATGATTTTACTGTTCACTTTCTGCTGCATAGCTACCGTATGGCAGCCATGCTGCCTTATGTTAGCTGTTCAGCTCCAAGAAGTCCAACAAACCTTAATACTTTTTACTTTGCTTTATTTTCTTGACAAGGGTTTAGATGTGGTCGTTTTAGGACCCACGTCATCAGCCCCCCAGTCATAAGCATTTGTAAAGAAGTTATAAGTGCTTGTGACTTGTAAGTCGTTTCTTTCCTCGGTAACAGCGTTAGTGAAGCTGATCTGAGTACCGAGGAGTTATCAGACCCCAAGCTCCCTCATGGGAGCTGTATATTTGTGTCATGTCCTTGCTAATATTTTATTTTAACTCCTGTCCCTTCACTTCGTATGATGAGTTTTATAATTAATTATCGTTGGCCATCATTACTTTTGGGGGCAGATTTATGTCCCATCAGCTGCTACTTCGGCTGCTGATTTAATGGGCCGCATAGGCTGACGTCATCCTATAGGGCAGATGAATGATTTCTTCCTTGGTAACCGTTGTAGGTTATTAATTTCAGATTTTAAACTTTATAAAAAGGGGAAAAACTTCTTAATCCTTCATTCCATTCCCTTTTTAGTATAACTTCTCTCTCTCTCCCACGATTCCCTCTTTCGCCGGCGTCCCTATTTCTTCTATAAAAACTGGTAAGTGTCTTCCTTTTCTTGCACTCTTGTTTTTTCGTTATGGCTAAAAGTGATCTTATTTCTCAATTTACCCGGTTATCCAAGTCCGATGCTGAACAGTTTTGCTCGGAAATTTGTATTCCGTTGTCTTTTGAACCCTCTGTTCCGAAGGGTAAGACTCCGGTAACCTCTGTTTCTTCCGGCAAACTGGCTGTGTACACTCGTCAGTTTAATCAGGGTAATCTCCGATACCCTTTTTCTAGGTTTTTTCTTAACGTTTTGGAGTATCATCAACTTGGTCTTGATCAGTTGTGTCCTTCCGGTGTAGCCCATATTATTCATTTTGAAATAGTGTGTCGGTGTCTTGGCTATGAGCCTTCTTTGGCTATGTGTAACGCCCAGCGTTTCCCAAATAATATAATAATAATTTTATTCATAAAACAATTTTTAATTCGTTAACACTAATATCTCGTTAGCAAATAATACGTTCTTACACGACATTAACTTATAAAACATATATGTAATTGTCGTTATAATTATTAGAATCAATAACTGCTCATGATAAATAAAACGCGACTAAAAATATATTATAACAAATATATGGTCCAACTACTCGTTTTAAGTCGGGTTATATAAATAAATTTAACAAAATATGTATTTTAAACGATTAAAACAAGTTACGTAATTTAAACGAGACCGAGTCAGTAACTGGCTCGTATACGCAGTACCCAACCACTTAACCCACACAATAACCCTAACTAATTAATCACCTCACCTTATTCCACCTCCATCCATCTTCTTCATCACTAAAACCCTAGCTGCCATTCCCTTTAAATTCCTCTTTCATTTTTCCTATACCCATCTTATACACACAACACAAACACAAGATCTTTCCCTGCTCTCTCATCTCTCCCTACTCTCTCTCGCTCAAGACCTAGCGGCCGCCGCCGCCGCTCGCTCAGCCACCAGCAACCACTCTTACCCTCTTCTCTTTCCTTCATCTCCTCCCTCTCTGGCTCTGCAGCAGCCGCCGCTAACCACCACTCCAGAAAGACCACCGCCAACAACCATCACCACCCCAATCATCCATCATTTTCCTTTCCTTCTCAAAAGAAACAACAACTCCAGTAATAAGAATCCATCATTGGACTCCGTCCCCTAAGCTCCAACCATCGACCGAGCCCCACTAAACATGACCTACTCCCCTGCCTCCCTTCCAGACTGTCAGCACCACGATGTCACCTTCTGCAGCGGCGACGCTGATGGTGGTGACAGGTGACGGTGCCGATTAATTTAATGGTTCATGTCTTGATGCAGCCTCATGGGTGTTTGCTGGTGCGTGGCCCGGTCATAGTGCAACGATCGACAATAATGGGTCTGGTTCGTTTCCTATGCAGCACCGGTAATGGGTTTTGGTTTTAGATCTATACTATGGTTCGTTTTCTTTCGAGATTTATTGATTCGACTAGTTTGGTTTCTGCTTTGATTAAAATGGTCATAATTATTAGTAGTACCGGGTGGGTCAGACACAAATTAAGCCCTGTCAACCATAGTCAAGGCTGGTCAACCACAGCCAACTGTGGTCAAAGCTGCTCAGCTATGTTCGGGGCGCGTAGGCATCGGTTCGCATACGTTTATCGGGAAGGTATAACGCGTGCCTTGGCCTTCATTAAATATTTTATTTTGTATTACATTGCATATAAAAATTCAAATAAATCATGAAAGCTTAACGAATCGAACTGACTTGTAAATAAAATGCTTAGAGTGGAAATAAGACGTTTGATATAAAATGGTTAATTTATATATGTTCATGCGTATATGCATTCATATTAGGAACTAATCAATTTGTTGAATATTTATATGAACACACACTTTTCTTGCACAAACACATTATTTAGCGAAACATATATATTTTTTTAAGGATTATTTAGTCCGCTAATAATATACGGGATATTCAACTAGATGGAATCAAGTGTTGTAATATCAAACGCGTCTATTCAAACCTTATTACATGTCGTTTTAATGTTTCTGGCAACGAAATAATGACTAACTTATACAAATCATTATGACGACTATCAAAGGTTGAACTATAATATATAAATGTAACTTGTCGAAAGGTATAATTTACGCGCTTAACATTGCGTTTGAAAGTTAAACCATGTGTCGTGTATTTGTACATTTGATGTTTTGGGATATAGACGACTTGCGTTGTCTGGTTTCTTACAAAAATAGAGGAGACTCTGTCTGAATTTTTATAAAATATAAGAAAATATCGGATGGTCAAACCTATTATTTTGTACAATTGAAGCTAAGTATTACAAGTAAATTTTATTAGCAGACTTTACTTTATCATATTAGAAATATATACGCTTTTATAGATAAGCCTAATATATACACCATCCAACCTACGAAAGAGGTTAGCGTTCGAGTAAAGTTATACCAATATTATTTTCTTAATACAAATTGTGTCCTAAACAATTACTTCAAGGCGCAACCCTGAAAATAATATATTAAAGTATATATTTTAAATAACTTTACACGTACACATATTTTTAATAAACCAAACCAAGTTACCATCGGTTCGTTAAGTCATACACTTATTAAGACACGCATTTTTTCAATACGTGTCTAGGTAGTGAATAAACTATCTTTACAACCAAGAAATGAATTAAACTCATTTGCATTAGAATTTAAGGCATCATTTATTTGTAATAGGATACAAGAGTTCAATTAATCCAAGTTCAGACTTGTTGCTACTTGCTAGTACCTACACAGTGAATTTCAGGTGAGTTTACGTAACCATGTTTATGCGATGCTTTATACTTGCAACATTTTATTTAAGCAATTCAACATGTATGTCTAGTTGTAAACTTTATTGCCTCATGAATTAGTCAACAACAGTTTCAACGAGTTTCAACATTACATAATCATTAGCTATGGCCAAGCCGGCGATACTCAATAATAGATCTATTGGATTGACAATCCCACCCGGATACGTGTACCTCCTACATAGGTAGCGTGGGTGATTGTTATCGTTCCAACATATTACTATGGTGAACCGTAGATGACGGGATGGACCTAAACTAGTCGGAGGTTTGATTATGTTGATTCAACATATTATGCTTATTCATGTAGACTTAAACTTACGATAGACATATGAATTGCTAAACTTTTATACTTAAACTATTTGCTTAACATGGCTTATGTATTCTCACCAACTTCTAGTTGACCCCCCCCCCTATTTTTCCAAACTCTACAGGAAATACTGATGCTTGAAGTCTAGAGTTAGCATGAGGAGATATTTGAAGTTTAAGCTTTGTTTGATTATTTGATGTAGACTTTGATGTAATTCAATATTGTAATGAAATAAAGGAATTATTTAAACTTGTGCACTACCATGAGCTACTGAACAATCATTCATACGTGACACCTCGATGTTTCCGCCATCGGTTGGGGTGTTACAGATTGGTATCAGAGCCATGGTTATAGGGAATTAGGTTATTAGAAAAATAATCTAGTCTATAACCTTAGGACTTTAACCAGTATTTGCTTCAATTACTTGTAGCTCTACCCTATCCTTATCTCTATCCCTATCCTCATCCTTATTCTTAGCCTAACTTGGTCTTGCCTACTCTCTTTCACTTACTTGCTATAATCCTAACGTACTTCTAGATTATTAGGGCAAATTCGTCGGGTTTAGACCTGATCTGTTTTGATAAGCCAACATTTTCGTTTATTCGGGGTTAGATATTTACAATCTTTGTGTTTCATTATCATTTATACCCCCCACTCCCGTATAAAATCTATGTTTTGAATCTCAAAATTTCTACAATTTAAATATATTTTCTTCTTATATAATTCCCTCATTAGTTTAAACTTCATGAATCATTTCTGGATTTCACAATCCTAATTCATTTTACAAACTTATAATATTACCCATAAGTCTAATTATTTTTAATATCTAACCCAAATCATATGTTTCCCTTTACATCATACATAAATCTATTATCTTTGATGTTTCTGATCAACTTTATTTTAAACTCCCCCCCCCCCTACATTTTTATTTATGTGTATATATATGTATATCTTGAAGATACCATCAACCGTAAAATTTCACCACATTCGAGATTTTAAAAAAAAAAAAAATCCTTGTTTAAACTATAACCTTATAATCTGTGTGTAGGAGATACTGTAGCACCAAAGCTAAAGAGTACTGAATTTTGTCAAACTTTCATCACTTGGGAATTTCACAAACTATAACAAATAAATGAAAATATATATATATTTTTTTTAAAAAAGAGTCTTTTATTTCCACAAACTTATTTACTAAATTTCAAATTTTTATTGAACAGTTTATTGGCGTAACAAATGATTTACGATAAAAATGTTTTTAATCTATTAAGAATGATTTCTTTTATGTATTACTCGAAGCCTATTATACAAAACGTATGAACAGATTCTTGATTTTTGAAATCCGACATCGTGTTTAAAACCTATGACTCATCGAAATATTTTGATCTAAATCAATTTAGTTGTACAATTTAATGACTTTTGCTTTATATACAAAACCAATTTTGAAAATAAAATCTTTCCATCCACAGGAACAAAATTTACTCTACAATTTTTCCATTGACACCTACTTATTTTAAACTTGTTCGAATTATTACAAATTTTTGGCAAATACCACGATCATGTTTTCTCATACGCTTGATTCTAACCGTTGATCCAAACCCCACAATTTGCACTGCCACATAATCCCCTTACTATAAAATAAACTCCTTGTCAACTATTTTCACATTCAATATCTCTCACAACTTTAATTCTGCTTCAAGATTTTTCACCATCCCCTCAAGAATTAGACTCATATCCTTCACCTTCTCAAACATGAACTAGTTACCCATGATAACCAAACTATTGAAACTTGATTGTGTGTTGCATCAAACTTAATCCTTAGTTATACATGAGGATTCGATTATCTACCATATTTGAACATTTGATACTAGAACTATTTACTATAGACACACCTAGAGTCATTAACCTTGTCTAGGGCAACTCTATTACAACTCGCATGCTATACTTGATACTTGATTGCTTACATGTACATATTACCAATTTGCAACTCATGTGTAATAATTGGTACACTTAATCAAACAACTGTTAGGGGATGAAGTACTTGCTCAACAGTTAGTAGAGTACCTAATAACCTGCTCAACGATTGGTAGAGGTCATCATGCCTGCTCAACAGTCGGTAGAGGTTCTGATAACCTGCTCAACGACTGGTAGAGGCTATCGTACCTGCTCAACAATCGGTAGAGGTTCCTACTCACTAACTGGTAGAAGTCTTTTTCCTGCTTAACAGTTGGACTCATCTTTGGATACATTATACATGTAAATTGATACAAAGATTTATTAGACTCATTAATACAAAGATTCAATCACAATGTTATTTTGCATTACTTACATGTGTGTTTAGAGTCATAGAAGGACACAAAACCCTAATGTAAGGTAAATTGGTGATTGCGGTCCGGAACGTAATCATGAATTTACAGGTACGTTAAGGTAGTGTGGAATTCTATCAAGGTTTTCGGTAGATAATCAATTATAAACGCTAGTTACCTAGTAATTCATTTAGTCTTCCCATAGTCAATCAACTCACACATATCAAAACTCTTACCCAAATTATTCGAAACATATTATCCTATTACTTATAAATTCACGTTGTACCTTAACCCATATTTTTCCAAACCATAGTTGTCTTAACTTCTACCCAATCACACTCAACCCTGTGTTTTTAATAACTTCGGGACGAAGTTTCCAAAAGTGGGGGATACTGTAACGCCCAGCGTTTCCCAAATAATATAATAATAATTTTATTCATAAAACAATTATTAATTCGTTAACACTAATATCTCGTTAGCAAATAATACGTTCTTACACGACATTAACTTATAAAACATATATGTAATTGTCGTTATAATTATTAGAATCAATAACTGCTCATGATAAATAAAACGCGACTAAAAATATATTATAACAAATATATGGTCCAACTACTCGTTTTAAGTCGGGTTATATAAATAAATTTAACAAAATATGTATTTTAAACGATTAAAACAAGTTACGTAATTTAAACGAGACCGAGTCAGTAACTGGCTCGTATACGCAGTACCCAACCACTTAACCCACACAATAACCCTAACTAATTAATCACCTCACCTTATTCCACCTCCATCCATCTTCTTCATCACTAAAACCCTAGCTACCATTCCCTTTAAATTCCTCTTTCATTTTTCCTATACCCATCTTATACACACAACACAAACACAAGATCTTTCCCTGCTCTCTCATCTCTCCCTACTCTCTCTCGCTCAAGACCTAGCGGCCGCCGCCGCCGCTCGCTCAGCCACCAGCAACCACTCTTACCCTCTTCTCTTTCCTTCATCTCCTCCCTCTCTGGCTCTGCAGCAGCCGCCGCTAACCACCACTCCAGAAAGACCACCGCCAACAACCATCACCACCCCAATCATCCATCATTTTCCTTTCCTTCTCAAAAGAAACAACAACTCCAGTAATAAGAATCCATCATTGGACTCCGTCCCCTAAGCTCCAACCATCGACCGAGCCCCACTAAACATGACCTACTCCCCTGCCTCCCTTCCAGACTGTCAGCACCACGATGTCACCTTCTGCAGCGGCGACGCTGATGGTGGTGACAGGTGACGGTGCCGATTAATTTAATGGTTCATGTCTTGATGCAGCCTCATGGGTGTTTGCTGGTGCGTGGCCCGGTCATAGTGCAACGATCGACAATAATGGGTCTGGTTCGTTTCCTATGCAGCACCGGTAATGGGTTTTGGTTTTAGATCTATACTATGGTTCGTTTTCTTTCGAGATTTATTGATTCGACTAGTTTGGTTTCTGCTTTGATTAAAATGGTCATAATTATTAGTAGTACCGGGTGGGTCAGACACAAATTAAGCCCTGTCAACCATAGTCAAGGCTGGCCAACCACAGCCAACTGTGGTCAAAGCTGCTCAGCTATGTTCGGGGCGCGTAGGCATCGGTTCGCATACGTTTATCGGGAAGGTATAACGCGTGCCTTGGCCTTCATTAAATATTTTATTTTGTATTACATTGCATATAAAAATTCAAATAAATCATGAAAGCTTAACGAATCGAACTGACTTGTAAATAAAATGCTTAGAGTGGAAATAAGACGTTTGATATAAAATGGTTAATTTATATATGTTCATGCGTATATGCATTCATATTAGGAACTAATCAATTTGTTGAAATATTTATATGAACACACACTTTTCTTGCACAAACACATTATTTAGCGAAACATATATATTTTTTTAAAGATTATTTAGTCCGCTAATAATATACGGGATATTCAACTAGATGGAATCAAGTGTTGTAATATCAAACGCGTCTATTCAAACCTTATTACATGTCGTTTTAATGTTTCTGGCAACGAAATAATGACTAACTTATACAAATCATTATGACGACTATCAAAGGTTGAACTATAATATATAAATGTAACTTGTCGAAAGGTATAATTTACGCGCTTAACATTGCTTTTGAAAGTTAAACCATGTGTCGTGTATTTGTACATTTGATGTTTTGGGATATAGACGACTTGCGTTGTCTGGTGTCTTACAAAAACAGAGGAGACTCTGTCCGAATTTTTATAAAATATATGCAAATATCGGATGGTCAAACCTATTATTTTGTACAATTGAAGCTAAGTATTACAAGTAAATTTTATTAGCAGACTTTACTTTATCATATTAGAAATATATACGCTTTTATAGATAAGCCTAATATATACACCATCCAACCTACGAAACAGGTTAGCGTTCGAGTAAAGTTATACCAATATTATTTTCTTAATACAAATTGTGTCCTAAACAATTACTTCAAGGCGCAACCCTGAAAATAATATATTAAAGTATATATTATAAATAACTTTACACGTACACATATTTTTAATAAACCAAACCAAGTTACCATCGGTTCGTTAAGTCATACACTTATTAAGACACGCATTTTTTCAATACGTGTCTAGGTAGTGAATAAACTATCTTTACAACCAAGAAATGAATTAAACTCATTTGCATTAGAATTTAAGGCATCATTTATTTGTAATAGGATACAAGAGTTCAATTAATCCAAGTTCAGACTTGTTGCTACTTGCTAGTACCTACACAGTGAATTTCAGGTGAGTTTACGTAACCATGTTTATGCGATGCTTTATACTTGCAACATTTTATTTAAGCAATTCAACATGTATGTCTAGTTGTAAACTTTATTGCCTCATGAATTAGTCAACAACAGTTTCAACGAGTTTCAACGAGTTTCAACATTACATAATCATTAGCTATGGCCAAGCCGGCGATACTCAATAATAGATCTATTGGATTGACAATCCCACCCGGATACGTGTACCTCTTACATAGGTAGCGTGGGTGATTGTTATCGTTTCAACATATTACTAAGGTGAACCGTAGATGACGGGATGGACCTAAACTAGTCGGAGGTTTGATTATGTCGATTCAACATATTATGCTTATTCATGTAGACTTAAACTTACGATAGACATATGAATCGCTAAACTTTTATACTTAAACTATTTGCTTAACATGGCTTATGTATTCTCACCAACTTCTAGTTGACCCCCCCCCCCCCATTTTTCCAAACTCTACAGGAAATACTGATGCTTGAAGTCTAGAGTTAGCATGAGGAGATATTTGAAGTTTAAGCTTTGTTTGATTATTTGATGTAGACTTTGATGTAATTCAATATTGTAATGAAATAAAGGAATTATTTAAACTTGTGCACTACCATGAGCTACTGAACAATCATTCATACGTGACACCTCGATGTTTCCGCCATCGGTTGGGGTGTTACACTATGTACCGCCGGTTTTTTAGGTTAGCCAAAAATGGGAACTGGTTTACCATTGAGAAGACTCAGTGTGAACCAGCCCTAATTTCCAGCGTCATTGGTCTTGTATCCCCTTGGAAGGATAAATTTTTCTTCTTGAACTCTGATTTCCTACCCTTCAATGCTCCGAGGAGGTCTCCTGATACTCCTCTTAATGAGAAGGAGCCTGATCCTGACACCCTTGATCAGGAGTTGTTGGAAAAGCTTCGAACTTGTCCTACCCGTCTCCGCACCTTTCTTGAAGATTTTTTGGTTATGATGGGTCTCAGTGTTAATTGGGGTGATCCGGAGACTGAACCTGTGATTTATCATGGTGGGGAGGGTATGTGTTGTTGAGGTTCATTTCCTTTTGTCCTCTTTTGTTCCTTTGTTGTATCTGATGTCTTTTTTCTTTTTTGCAGAAATGAGTACTCTTGACTTCCTTGCTTTGGATGATATTGCTGATGTCAAGTTCAAGGTCCGGGCCTCGGCTGAGGGGAAGAATGTGGTTGTTAGGACTGAACATGTCCGTTTCCAAGGGGATTATACTAGCATTACCTCCTCTCCATCTGCTGCCGCGGAGCCTTTAGTGAGGAAGTCTATGAGTGTTCGTCGTTCCAGCAAGCGACTTCAAGGTGTTTCCTCCGGGCCAGGGAACATTCCTGCTGTTCCTCTTGTCATTGAGGAGGAGGATGAAGACTCTTCGCTGATAGCATCTGCTATGGGAGGTGTGCCTGCCTCTAGGAAGGGTAAGCTAACCTTGTCTTCCCCTAAGAAGGATGATGCTTTATTCAAAAAAGCCTAAGGATGTGGTAATCAAGAGTGGGGATCAAAAGTTGTTGCTGTCGGGAGCTGAAGGAGGTGAGAGTTCAAGGCCGGTTGCCTGTGTTGGTGTTGATACCCCTGTTCAACAGGGTCAAAGTGAAGAGGTGTATGTACCAAAGTGGGACATTAAAAGTTCTGACCTGTTGAAGAGGGCTTCTGTTTGTCGAGATTTGATTGATCACTGCATCCCTGATGCCGAAAGGGCTATGCACCGGGAGTGGGCGGACAAAGATTTGATGAAGAAGATGTATTTTCATTTTGGACAGTTCTTATCATTGTTTCCAGATGGTATGGCTAGGTGGGGTAGTTTATTGGTTCGGAGTGAACATGTGGAAGGAGCTTATGCAAAGCATGAGGGGGAGCTGCTAAAGGCGAAGGAGGAGTTAACTAAATATGTTGCTCGGGAGAAGGATTTGGTGCATGAGTTGGCCGTGTCTAGGACTCAGCTAGGTTTGGAGAAGGAGAAGTTCGACAAGATGTTCAAGGGTTTGAATGATGAGAAAGTGAAGGTGGCTGAGGAGAGGGAAGGTCTGGCTAAGGCCAGGGAAGCGGTTAAACAGGAGTTGGTTGCTGTGGAGAAGGTTGGTGTGGAGCTAAGGGCTCAGGTGGATCGTATGACCGGAGAGAAGGATTGGCTGATTTCAAAGGGGGTTCCTCGTTTTGTTACCAACTTGCTTCATTCCCAGGAGTTTAATGCTCCGTTGGCTGACATTTATGCCAAAGCCATAGCCTTTGGACGCCATGGGGGAATACACGCTGGTTTTAAGGCAGCCACTGAGGGTCAGAAGATCGATGAGCTTCCTTCTTTTAAGCCTTCCTCTGGGGATGAGTTTGTGAGTGCAGTGAAGGCGATGGAGGTCTCCACCTATCCTTATATTGCAAATATTGCCAAGGCCTCCCAACAACCTATCTCTTCTCTGCAAGGTCTGGAGCCGGAAGGTTTGAAGAAGGAGGTGGCCGACGAAGTCCTCAATGCTTATGTGTCAAAGAGGCCCCAACGGATCATGTTGGAGGGTGCTGATGGTGGGGAGGGTAGCTCAAAGCGTTTAAAGCCTGCCGATTCGTCTAATGTTTCTGGTTTGGAGCAGGTATTTGAAAGTCCCTCTCCCCTTTAAGCTTTGAAGATTGACTCTGTCCCTCCTGTTGGTGAGGATGATCCGTTTGCTGGCCTTGACACCGAGGATCTGTATGGAGATGTTGGGAACCGAGCTCTGACTTTCACCGGTGAAGGCGATACCACCGATGAAGCTGAAGATTACATTACCCCATGATTCCATCATGTTTTAGTTTTTTGTGTTATGTTTTGGGCAACTCTTGTAGTGAAACTCTAATATACTCAGCCTTCGGGCTTTTAAGTTAATGGAAACGCTCCCCCGATAGGGGTGATGCCTTTTATGTTTAATGTTTGGTTGTGTTGAATATTTGTGCTTGCCGTTTATAGTGTTTGCAATGTCTTTAACCTTTTGCCATGAGGTGGATGCTGCAGTCACCCATCCCAGGCTACTAAGCTAGAGAACCGATGCAATGCTTATCCTATCAGCTTGTTGGTAACCTTTCTCAATGGTTACCTATATGAAATCTTCGTTTTGATCCCAGGCTACTAGGCTAGAGAACCGATGCAATGCTTATCCTATCAGCTTGCTTGTAACCTGTTATGAACATGTATGAGCTGTCTTGGTGTGAGGAGCTCACCCTCTTTCATGGGTTTAGGTATTCCATCTAAAAGGACTTGTCCCATGGAGTTGTGGATTGTATTAGGAACTCACCCTGTATACAGGAAGGTCATTATCCTTGTTACCTATTGAGCAGTTGTGGCCTAGGAGCTCATCCCCGTTTCATGTGTAGGTATAGCGCCGGATCCAATGGAGCCTGGTTAGGAGGGGCTCACCCTTTGATAAGATAAGTGACAAGTGAACTATGATTTTTAAAAGAAAGTTCATTCATTCATTAGCTGTTTCATGTGGGATACATAGTAGCATTACAACCATTAAACATAGAATCGTTTCAAATGTTTGTCGTTCCAATGGCCTCGGGACCATGTTGCCGTTTGGATCAGCTAGCTTGTAGGATCCCCCTTTGTGGGCTTCCTTGATGACATAAGGACCCTCCCATCGGGGACCTAGCTTCCCTACACTTTGCTGCCTGCTAGCTTCATTGCATCTCAACACGAGGTCTCCTGGCCTGAAGACTTCCTTTCTAACCCTCGTATTGTAGTAGGCTTCGAGTTTCTTTTCGTATCAAGCTTCTCTGATGGAGGCTTGATCTCTTGATTCTTCGAGGAGATCCAGGTTGAGCAGGACCTCCTTATCATTGTGCCGTGCATCTCGCCATGTGCTTCTTCCTGAGCTTACCCCAATTTCAGCTGGTATGACGGCTTCGCTTCCAAACACGAGGCTGTAGGGTGTCTTCTGGTGACTTGTTTTCTCCATGGTTCGGATAGCCCAGAGAACACTCGGGAGCTCGTCCACCCATTTCTTGCCATGCCTTCCCAGCCTCGCTTTGATACCTTCTACGATACTCCTGTTCATACGTTCAACCTGTCCATTGGACTGGGGGTAAGCCACTGAGCTGAAGACTTGCTTGATGCCCAGCTCGATGCACCAGCTGCTGAACGGTTTGTTGGCAAACTACTTCCCATTGTCTGTTACAATTTCTCCTGGTAGTCCATATCTGAAGATTATCTGCTCCCATACGAAATTCACCACATGCCTTCCCGATATTGTGGCCAAGGGCCTGACCTCCGGCCACTTGGTGAAATAATCAACAGCTACCAAAAGGAATTTCAGTCTTCCCGGGGCCGGTGGGAAAGGACCCACTATGTCCATACCCCACTTATAGAAGGGCCAGGCAGAGATGATGGGTACAAGATCATGCTTTGGGTTGGTCTTCACCGGTGTTTGTAATTGACACGCTTCACATTTTCTGATCGTTTCAAAGGCATCTTTGTGCATGGTGGGCCAATAGTAACCGAGGTTCATGAGTTTCGATACTATGGAGCGGGGCCCAACATGCATGCCACATATTCCCTCGTGTACCTCCCTGATGAGATAGTCACTTTGATTGGGTCCGACACACCTGAGTAGGGGTGCCAAGTATCCTTTCTTGTAGAGCTTGTCATCTTCAATCACGTATTGTCTTGCCTTGACGACCAACCGTTTTGCTTCTTGCTCATTATCTGGCAGCTTCTCTTATTTCAGGTAAGACATTATTGGGGTCATCCATGTGGATTCTGTTTCTGTGACTATGTCTTGGACTTCTTTATCATCAATGGAGGGTTCTCTAAGTACCTCAACCAGGACTTTCTTTGTCAAGTGAGCAAACGTTAAAGAAGCTAGCTTGCTCAAGGCATCTGCTTGCTTGTTCTTGGTTCTCGATACTTGCTCTAGTGTAAAGGTTTTGAACTCCTTGATGAGTTCTTTGACCTTGTCCTTGTAATTGATCATTGAAGGTTCCTTAGCGGTGTATCCTCCATTCACTTGCTTGACTACCAGGTTTGAGTCAACAAACACCTTCAACTCTTGCACTTTCATGTTCCTTGCCAACCTTAAACCGGCCAGTAGGGCTTCATATTCAGCAACGTTATTGGTGCAAGGGAACTCTAAACGGAGGGCATAAGTGTATTCAGTTCCGTGGGGGTCTCTAATGAGGAGACCAGCCCTGGAACCTTCTACACTTGAGGCTCCGTCAGTGAAAAGGCACCACTTCCCTTGGAGGTCAGGTTGTTCTTCCTCGACCTCATTCATCTCTTCTTCCGTCTGCAGGACAGGTAGCTCGGTTAAAAAAATCAGCGAACACCTGCCCTTTGTAAGCCCTCCTAGGCACGTACTCTATCTTGTGCTCCCCAAGGCCAACAGCCCATTTGGCCAACCTCCCCGAGTCTTCCGGCTTTTCAAGGATGGAACGTAGGGGTTGGTCAGTGATTACCTTCATTGGGTGAGCTTGGAAGTATCGCCTTAGCCTCTTAGCAGTGTGCACAAGTGCTAGCACGAGCTTCTCCATGGGAGCATAATTGATTTTAGCATCTTTGAGGGCCCTCCTGACGAAACAGACAGGTATTCCTTTCCTCTATCAACAAGGAGGACCGAGCTAACTGCTTTAGATCGTGCAGACAAGTAAACTGTTATTACTTCCCCTTTTTCAGGAGCTGCCATCTCTGGCAAGGAAGCTATGTGTTTTTTAAGCTCAAGGAAGGCAGCCTCTGCCTCTTTAGTCCAACGGAAGTCCTTCTTGTCAATACAATTCTTGAGTGTTTTAAAGAAAGGTAAGGACTTTTTCGCGGACTTAGGTAAGAAACGTTTCAAGGCAGCGATTTTACCGTTGAGGCTCTGCACTTCCTTCTTCGTGGAGGGTGACTTCATCTCTCGGACAGCCTGGATCTTGCTTGGGTTTGCTTTGATGCTTTGTTTCCCGACTATGTGACCAAGGAATTTTCCTTCCTCGAACCCAAAGGAGCACTTTACTGGATTTAGTTTCATGTTTATGCCCCGGAGGTTATCAAAGGTCTCACGGATGTCTTTTATCATCGCCCCTCCCGACTTGCTTTTGATGACCAGATCGTCTACATAGGCTTCCATATTCCTCCCAATTTGTTTCGAGAAGGCCTGATCAACTAACCTTTGGTAGGTAGCTCCTGCGTTTTTTAGGCCAAAGGGCATCTTTCGGTAGCAGAAGATCCCTTTATCTGTGTGGAAAGCTGTCTTATCCTCGTCTTCCTGCTTCATTTGAATCTGGTGATACCCCTTATAGGCATCTAGGAAGCACTTGTATTGGAAGCCAGTGAGGGAGTCGACCTTCCAATCGATCTCGGGTAGTGGGTAGCAGTCTTTGGGACAAGCTTTGTTGAGATCCTTGAAATCTACGCACATCCTCCAGGAACCGTCTTGTTTGGCTACCATGACTGGGTTGGATACCCATGAGTGGTACTGCAGCTCCCTTAAAATCCCTGCTTCTACCAATTTTTCTACCTCCTGGCAAGCAGCCAGGCTCCGGGCAGGTGCCAGGCTTCCCTTCTTTTGAACAACAGGTTTGTAGGAGGGAGCTATGTTAAGGGAGTGTTCTGCCAAGCTCCTTGGGACTCCAGTCATATCTCCGGGACACCAAGCAAACATGTCTCGGTTGTCCTGCAAAAGATTGATTAGTTTAAACACAACCTCATAAGGGAGCAGATTATTTACGTTTATGGTCTGCTCCGGATAGGCAGGGTTTATGCTGATTTCCTTGACGGGACCACCGGCCGGTGCTTTCATCTCTCTGGGGGCTTGCGTCTCTTCTACAGAAGCTATTAAAAGGGCTTCTACCGATGGCTTCAGGGTTGCGATCCCATTGGGCGTTAGGAGCTTCATAAGGCCATGTGTTGTCGAAACCACTACGTCAAAGGTTGCGATACCCATTCTGCCGATTAGAACATTGTAGCTTGACGGGTACCTGATTACAGAAAAGGTCAGCTCCTCCGTCCTGGATAGGTCCCCATCTCTAAAACAAACGTTTAGGGTGAGCTTCCCCAGGGGATGTACACGTTCTCCTGAGAAACCCACGTGGGAAGCATCTGACGGCTTGAGTTTGGACCTGATTTCTGGGCTTAGTGACTCGAAACACCGTTCGTACATTACTTCTGATGAGGCACCTCCATCCATGTACACTCGGTCTATTGGGAAACCATCCAGTTCGGCCTCCACTATTACGGGGGTAATGATCAATTCATCTGGAGCAGGAGGGAGGCAGATGTATTGCTTGTTCCAAGGCTCGGTCCGAGCCCTCTTAACCTGCTGGGCTCCCTCGTATCTGATCATGTTGACCTCTTTGTCCTTCCTCCCCTCATCTTTCCTTCCCTTGATGTCTTTGATCAAGTGAGCCAATTCTTCGGACTTAACTGCTTCTTCTATCCTCTTCTTTAGCTGGTAACAGTCGTTTGTGTGGTGTCCGGTGTCATTGTGGAAAGCACAATGCTTGCTGGCGTCCTTCTTATTGGCGGGCTTGGACAAGGGCCTGGGAGGTCGGAACGTGTACTTGACCTCCTCAGTGGAGAGTATCTCCTGAGGGGTCTTAGTTAGGACTATGAATACATGCCTTTCTTTTTCTTGACTTCTTCCAGGCCTGGGAGACCGTCGTCTTTCCTCATTCCTTCTTGACTCGAATGGTCTTCCAGATCGTCTCTCGTTGTAGGGTTGGAAGTTGGCTCTTCGGGAGCTTGTCAAGCTGTCTCTCCAACTTCCCCGATCCCGTTTCCTGGTATCCTGCCGAGTGAGAGCTTCTTCTCCCCGAAGGAAGGCTTCCGCTCTCTCAAAGGCTTCTTCCATGGTTTGGGGAACGTCTTCATGAAACCTTCTCAATAACTGTTTAGGGCGGATAGCCCCCATGAATCCCGATACTCGAATATTTTCTGTGGCTCCACTATATTGCAAACTTTCCCTCTTGTATCTCTCGATGAAACTGCGGAGATCCTCATGTCCCCCCTGTTGGATTTGGTATAGTATAGCAGCAGCTTTAGTGCATTTTCTCAGTGGATTGAAGTTCGAGGTGAAACTTTTCCTTAGATCATCAAAGGAGGAGATGCTACGGGCAGGGAGGCCACAAAACCATAAGCGGGCCGGACCTACCAATGTTTGCATGAACATGTGGCAACACTCAGCATTGTTCCACTTCTCCACAGTGGCTGCCCCAGAAAAAACGTTCAGATGGTCGTCGGGATCCTCGGTCCCGTCGTATGTCTTCACGTTAGCGGGAATTTTGATCTTGTTGGGGAAGTCAAAATGTGCTATGTGTTCGGCAAAACATTCTAACGACTTGGGACGGTATGGCTCAGAGGGGGTAGCCTCAGTTCGGGTTTCTGTTGTGGAGGTTTGAACCAGGGGTTGTGGAATACCTGTCTCCTGACCTCCGGGAAGAGACGTTGCTAGTACTTGGTTTAATGGAAGTGGGTACTGCCATGGGTACCCTCCGTGCCATGTAGGGAAATATGGAGGTATATACGGTGCGTGCTGAGGTTGGGAGTAGTTGAGGTACATTGCTGCTGATGAAGTAACTGGTCCTCCAACGTAACATCCGGTTCCTGCCAAAGAGGTGGTAATTGCACTACTTGCCAAGGGCAGGGACCTCAGAGCTTACGCAAAGGAGAGAGGTGTTGAGGACGACAAGGACACTTGTGTGGCTTCCACCAACTATCTTGTCGTGTGTTCCTGGACCCCGGGAGAGAGTATGGTTCTGCTAGGACCTTCCCCTGAGAGAATACCTCCCTGACTATTCAAATAGGGGTGAGGATTCGTGTCAATACGTTGGGTTACTGGGGAGGTAGTTGTACCCCATAACGGAGGAGAGGGTGAGAGGGTAACGGTAGGTTCTTCGTCGTATGACAACCTGACCTTCACACCCCTAGACCTTTCCTCTCGTACATAACCATTCAAGAGGTCTCGGAGTTGCAAGAAGTTTCTTCGTACTCCCTCCGGGGTGAAGTCCATTCGTTCAATAGGTAACAACACGTCATCTCTAGGATATGAATAAACAGCCCTTGAGGCTGGTGGAGTTTGATAATTGAGCGTATCTCCTAGAGACGGTTCGACGTGTGGTCCGTCCGTTCCAGGTGTTTCATGGCCTGTAGCGTCACCGGAAGTGTGACTGCTGGCCGGAGTTTCTTGAAGACCCCCGTCTTGATGGTTATCCCCACCGGTCATCACAAAAGAAGGTTACTTAGGAACAAATGAGACTGAAGATTTTTCAATAGCTTTGTTCAAAGTAGCGACAGCCCCACGGTGGGCGCCACCTGTTGCTACAACAAGGAAAATGACCGGGATTAGGTTATGAGATGTTTAGGTTTATATGTTAAAGGCATGTTAGGTTATGGTTATGATTATGATTTAGGGGATCCTCTAGCTCCTGGAATGGACCTGCACAAGGTAACAGACACCGTTAGCCTTAACGCAGGAGGGGGTCTCCTGCGTTTGGACTCCGGCGTGAGAATAAGTATGTATTCTTTTGGAGTGATAAAGTAGAGAGTATGAGAGTAAAAGGAGTAGTGAAAAGTGTGTGTGGAATGCATACCCAAGGGTCTCCTTATATAGGCAATAGAAATCTGCCCAGGAGCTCCCTTACGGTAGCATCCTTACTATACCTGGCCATGGTTGACTCTCTTTATGCTGCCAGCAGTGAGACTTTGCCCTTTTAGTGCATTTTCAGCTTTTACTATTTCCTAGGCAGGCTTGGAGCTGTGTGATGTTTTGTTTTATGCCAATAGTAACAAGCCAAAGCACCTTTTTATATTTCCAATGTTTTTACTGTTCACTTTCTGCTGCATAGCTACCGTATGGCAGCCATGCTGCCTTATGTTAGCTGTTCAGCTCCAAGAAGTCCAACAAACCTTAATACTTTTTACTTTGCTTTATTTTCTTGAAAAGGGTTTAGACGTGGTCGTTTTAGGACCCACGTCATCATTAACAATTGACGATGTGTAGCAATAGTACTTTATTTTGTTATTTTTATGAATTTTTCTTTATTTTTATTTTTTATTTTTTACCCTGTAGTTTTCATCTTTTACAAATCTATTACAAAACATTTTCCATTTTTGACCACAACACCTTTCCACTATAAACTTTGGTCTTCTATATTTTCATCTTTTACTAATTACTTTTTGGTTTTAAGATTCCGTCTAAATTTTACGAATCAACACGATATAACGAGCATCTGCGGTTAAACGTTTACGTGCGGATCCTAGCTCGACCTGGTTAGTTTTTTTATATGTTATATGTTTTGTTCTATCTTTTGTGTGTTAACATGTCGTAATGAGCGTGTGTGGTTCATCGTTTTTACATCTATTTTTTGTTCGGTTTGATGGTCTCACCACAACGCACGGGTTTTAAGTACTAGGTGTGATATATTCATTGTATCTACATTTTAATATAAGTCTTATCATTAATTAAGATCTATCTGATATGATACATTTCGATACGTTTCAAAAAAGGAAAATATATTAAGTAATACTATGTTTATCATAAAACTTGTATAAATTTGTTACTATAGAACATGGTCAATAAAGTAAACCACATTCACTGCTAAAGAATAATTTCAGTACTAAAGAAAAACTTCAGAGCTGCTGAAGCACGAGTGTGATACTGAGGACAACTGGACAAGTTTTGGTTATTAGCTTGATTCAAGATATAATTGAATTTATGAATAAAAGTTATCTTAATTTTTAAAATCACCCATGTCTTGAAGTAACTACTAATTGAATCAATCTAAGATCACCCGTAGTGGTGTACAAATTGGGTTTTTTTGCCCAATAACGCGCCCCAAAACGCCTCATAACGCCGGAACATCGCCCTCGGGAGCGTTTTTCTTGCAAAAATGGGTTTGGCATGTTTTTTTTTTTCATGCCGGAAAATGACGTATTGAACCCTCCTTTTTGCTGGGCCAATCAAATAAATCCAGGTGTAACAGGGACGTTATATTTATCCACCACTACGTTCGGTCTAACTGTCGTAACAATCCGACTCAAATGCAAAACCAACCGTTTATGAAAATTCATACTTAAAAATATCCAAAAGGTTATTCATATGAAAAATATAAACTAAAAAAGAATAAATGTAATGAAATTTATAGATTATGTAACTGATTGGATGAGTTGTGTTCTAGGGAAGGTAGTAATTTTATATATATAAATTGAAGAAACAAATAATCTCACCACCGGTTAGGGATGATAAGATTATAGGTTGCTATAGGGTTGATCCTTCACTAACAGCTATGGATGGAGGAACCTGCAAATAAGAATGAATATGTAGGTGTGGAGACGACTACACGAGGTAGTTGTTTATAACAAAAACGGGGTGAATGGGGATACTATCAAGTGTGACAGCTCTCCAGGTCAGTAGAAAGTGTCATCTCCTATTGGGGATGTGACCCCTTTTATAGGAGAGTCCGTATGCCACCATTACCCAAGTCCTAACTGTGGTTAGGTTGTCTCCACCACCCTTAATTATGTTAGTGAGGTGATATATGGAAAGCATAATTAATGGGAATGATGGAACATTGTACCGCCTTTGATATTGAGTCTACGTGATTTATGCATTGCTGTTGACCATGCATGATATCCGCCTTGACCAAGACTTGACCATTGACCGGTCATTAATATGTTTTGACCACTTCTTGCGCATAGGCTTTTATCCGCGCGATGATGTTGTGTCGGGTTTGGGTATGCGGAATAGTGTATTCGGTACCCAATCCCATCAAGTCCCCCCAGTCCAGTGTGTCTCTTATCTGAGAAGTTATGATAAGATGGGAGGGACGCTGGACTTATAGGATGTGTGTTGTTGATGGGAGCTTGTCGTTCATGGTAACGTGCGCATATGTGGTTGTTGAATGTCTTTTGGTTGCGGAGACTTTTATGCGGAGAACGGGTGATAGGAATTTACGTCAAAATTCCGCAGCTGTGGGACACGTCTGTAGTTTGCTATGGACACTTGGCAGCTCTCCATGATCTTCAAAACTTGTGGCCCATATAGCGAGTGGGCCTGACGTGACTGGTTGCAGTTTGAGACGTGTGCAGGCACGTTGAGCGGCGGTTGTCAGGCGAGTGGGCGCGTGGGGCGCGTGTGACGTCTGTTTGTCTTCAGGTGTACACGTGTCGCCTCCCTATTAGACTCATCCTTGAAAAAGTCTGGCTATCCCTCTGAGCATGACGTCAGCTGTATCAATTGCAAAGCCTATATATTGAATTTTAATTATGGCTTTTCCCATTTCCAACTTTTTCAAAATTTGAATTCTTCTTCAACGTCTCTTCTCCCCAACATCATTATTTCTTTAACCATGTCTCAAGATTCACAAGATGTTCAAGAATCTAGTAAGACGTCAGATTCTGTCAAAGATCTAGGAAAAGAATCATCAAAAAGTATGGAGGCCACCACTATTAAGTGGGACAAACCCTCATATTTGACTTTCCTTGATCAATATGGCATTTTGCCTGAATGGGAGCCAGAGCTTCCAGCCGAAGGGAAGACTGCTTTAAAAACACCTCCTGGGAAGATAACGTTGTATGCAGCAGCTTTTACAAAATGTTGTTTCCGTCTACCGGCTACCAAATTTGTGGTGGATACTTTGTTGAAATATGGTATTCACCCTACACAATTGACCCCTTATGGGTGGTGCCGTTTGCTTCATTTTGAGGCCACTTGCAGAGCTTTGGAGATTGAAGCTACATTTGAGAGGCTGAATGTATTTTATATTCTTGAAGCGGCTCGTGGTGGTAGCGGTTAGTATAGCTTAGGCATTCGTCGGAAGGTGAAGCAACTTGTATCGGAGAAAGTGAAGTCCATGTATGAGTGGAAGGATTCGTTTTTCTATATCAATCATGGTGTTATTCCTGCTCCTTGTCAATGGTTGATGGTAGGCTTAAAGGAAAAGATTGTTGAATTCCCTCCAATGGCGGGATTCAAAGAGCAAGGTTGGTATAGGCGTGAAAATGAGTTCCAGCGGGATTATCAAAATCTGAAAGATTCAGAAGCCAGTTTGCTAGGGCGTGAAGAAGAATTTCAACGCGCTCGTTATGAGATCCGGTCAGAAATTGAGCATCACAAGAAAGTGGCCCGTGATGCTGTTGAAGAGATGGAGAAGGTAAAGAAAGATAAAGCTGAAGCCTCCCAAGCCTAGTCCGCTGCTTGTAAGAGGACAAATCAGGAAACTGAGCTGTTGCAATCTACTATTGATAATTTGAAGCTTGAGAATGCTCGTTTGAAGAAAGAGATGGAGCAAAGCCAGAAATCTTATGGAGAGAAGCAGGCGGGACTTGCCGATACTATCCAGAAGTACAATGCTCAGCATGATGATCTTCTCAAGGCGACCACCTCGTTGTCTGATGCGGAGGCCAAGATAAAAGATTTGGTATTAGAGAATTCCAAGTACCAAGAAGAAAAAGCTTTGGCGGAGTCTTCTTGTTCACAGGCGAAGCTGGAGTTGGACAAAGTGCAAGCTTTGTTTGGACAAGCCACTGACATGGATGTTGCTGCTAATGAGAGGATAGCTTGGTTGATGAGCGATGGTGTCACTGGAGTAAGCTAGAAATCCCCCTTTTGCATAACTGGTTATTGACTGATTCAACTTTTAATGTAATACTATCTGTCATGCAGGTATTTAAGCGTGTCTGGAATGATCCTACGCTGACAGAGGTAATTGCCCGCATTTCCAGCACCTCCGTGAAGCAGGGGTTGAAACTGGGTTTCTGTGAAGGCTTTTGCCATCATGCGGATGGTAAGAAGAAGGAGGCCGGTCCATACGAGAACGAGTCATACGACGATGAGTTGCTGAAGGCCTATGACGATTATGAGCATCTGAAATTTGATGTTTTCGACCTGTTGGAGGCTTGTATGAAGACTGACGACCCCGCAGGTGAATTGCGCAACTATTTCATCAAGTCAGATCGCCTTGGTGCGGAACTTGCGAAAAAGGCGCAAAGAGAGGAGAATGCCAAAGCAGTGGCTACTGATGGTGGGGCCGGGACATCATCCGCGGCCAGTGACAAGCGTGTAGACAGTGCTAATGCTGAGGATATATCTCAGTATTTGAACCTTGGTTGAATAATTTATTCATTTCCTTGTCTTTGCTTGTAACGTTTCTGATGAACAATTTAGTTCACTGTTCTTATTGTAGAATTTAATGCAACATGTCCTTTGTTTTACACGTGTGTGTGCTAATCATTTGGTGATGTCATCTTTACTTCCTGACACGAGTGTCTGTCAGACTACCTCATGATTGATGTGACGGTTGTGCCGGCGATTGTCAGGGCGACTGTCACACTTCCTTAGGGTAATTGAGTGGTTACCATTAATAGTAATTAATGGACATAACCTCTCTCTTCTATATATAGTAGGTGCATCTTTCATCTTCTCCATTATACACCTGTTAAAAAAAAACTACACTATTCTTTCTGGAAAAATGGCGACTAACTCATTCAACCACAATCTTGGTGTCATGGAGAGATTAGCAATGCAGGGGATGATGAGGCTATCTCAGCATCCTAGTCGTGATCAGTCTTCAACTGATGCTCTTGATCGTCTAGCAGAATATTGTGAACACCTGTTATCCCAAGAAGACATGCGGCCTGATAACTTGGATAATCAAGGTACTTCTGATGGGAAGCCGTTGAAGATGAAGAAGTTGTCAGAGTTAGGAGATGTAAATAAGTCTAAAACCAGGAAGATTAGGGGTTAAGGTGTCTTTCCAGTATGTTGAAGCCCTTATGTGTATATTATAAGTAAAGTCTTTTGGAATTGCTGTTGAATCATCATGTCTATGGGGCGTAATTTGTTTTTGTATTGACCCCCTTTTTTGTATGTGTAACAACAATCTACGTATTAGGTGTGTAGATTGTACTGTTGATCAATAGCTTGTATGATAAATGCTTTTTGTAATATAAATGACGTTGGACATAAAGTCCTTATTACAAAATCATGAAATAGCAGATTACATGTAGCATATACGCAGTTGTGCTGCATTCCAAGTACGTGAATAGGTGAGCCATCTAGGCGTTCTAGAGCATATGCTCCTTTTCCCAATACCTCTTGGATTTTGTAAGGTCCTTCCCAAGCTAGAGCAAGCTTCCCTAGTTTTTTCGCGCTGGAAGCTTCATTATTGCGGTAAACGAAATCGCCAACGCGGAAAGCTTGTTCTTTGACTCGCGCATTGTAGTATTTTTCTAACTGTCTCTTGTATGAGGCTTCTTTGACACAGGCCGAATCTCGGCGTTCATCTAGTAAGTCTAGATTCATCCTCAACTCTTTATCATTGTCAGTTTTTTGCGCGAGCAAAACTCTTAGGGACGGATTCGTGACCTCTATTGGGATTACCACTTCAGTTCCATATGTTAGGCTGAATGGTGTTTCCCCAGTGCTTGTTTTGGAAAGTGTGCGGTGAGCCCAAAGGACATGGGGTAATTTATCTACCCACCCGCTGCATCTCGTTCCTAGGCGTGTTTTAATGCCTTCAACAATGCTTCTGTTTGCGCGCTCTACCTGGCAATTGCCTTAAGGATGCGCTACGGAAGTAAATATCTGTTTGATTTTCATTGAAGAGAGCCATTCTTGTAAGTGTTGGTCCGCAAACTGCGTTCCATTGTCGCTTACAATTTCCAGTGGTAGACCAAATCTGCAAATGATAAATTCCCATATAAATTTCTTGATGTTGCGCCCATCAATTGTGGATAACGTCTTCGCTTCCACCCATTTAGTGAAGTAATCAATGGCGACCACTAAGTATTTGACGTTGCCTGGTGCCGTAGGGAAAAGTCCCATGAGATCAATGACCCATTTTTGGAATGGCCATGCTGTGGTAACTGGTATCAAGTTGTTCTTTGGTCTAAGTGTGCCAGGTGCGTGCCGCTGGCAGGCATCACATTTGTGCAGCTCTCTTACCGCATCGAGGTGCATTCCAGGCCAAAAGTACCCAGTGTTCATGAGTTTGGCCACGACCATTCGAGGCCATGCGTGTAATCCGCACGTGCCTTCGTGAATATCTTTTATCAAATATGTGGCCTCTGCAGAATCTACACATCTGAGTAATGGTCCAAGATAAGACCGTCGGTATAAGATACCATCATTGACCTCATAATGCAAGGCTTTGTGTTGCAGCTTCCTTGCTTCCGCTTTATTCGATGGGAGGATGCCTTTAGTCAGGAAGGCCATTATCGGGGTGATCCAAGTTTCCTTTCCTGTCTGAATCACGTTTACTTATTTTGGCGGAACAGATGGCTTGGCTAGTACCTCGACTCGTACGTCTTTCGCCATATGATCAAATGCGGTTGACGCCATTTTGCTTAAAGCGTCCGCTGGCTTGTTCTGGCTTCTGCGCACGTGGGTTACTTTACAATGGAGGAAACTATTCATCAGCTCCTTGGTATGCTGCAAGTATAAAATCATGGACGGCTCTCTGGCTTCATATGAGCTATCGATGTGATTGGCGACTAACATTGAATCAACATTGGCTTTGATGTATTGAGCGCCCATCTTTTTGGCAATGCATAGGCCTGCGATTAATGCTTCATATTCTGCCTCGTTGTTAGTTGTTTGGAAGTCGAGCCGGATTGCATAGGTGTATTCTTTCCCTTCCGGGGTTATCAGGCGTAAGCCTGCGCCGGCCCCTTCGTCATTGCAAGCGCCGTCGGTGAATAGCTTCCATATTTGAGTCTCATCGGGCGGAGTTGATTTTGATGATGTCTCTTTTGCACATTCTTCAACTTTTTCTGCTGGGACTTCCGCTATGAAATCTGCAAGGATTTGTCCCTTGAAGGAAGGTCTTGCTTTGTATGAGATTTTATGTTAACCCAGTTCTATTGCCCATTTGGCCAAACGTCCAGAGAGTTCCGGTTTGCGCAAGATGTCGTTGATGCGGAAATCTGTGAGGACATTGATTGGATGTCCTTTAAAATATCTGCGCAGTCTTCTCGAAGCATTGACTAACACGAGAACCAGCTTTTCCATTGTTGAGTAGTGGGTTTCTGCGTCAAGCAGCATACGGCTGACATAATATATTGGGGTTTGTACCCCTTTTCGATCGACCATGAGCACCGCACCTACTGCCTTATCAGTGACAGACAGGTATAGGGTAAGTGGTTCTTTTGGTAACGGAGCGGTGAGTGTTGGCAGGTTGCTCAAACACTTCTTCATGTCATAAAACGATGCTTCTGCCTCTTCCGTCCAGTTGAAGTTTGATTTCTTCAGGCAATTTTTGAGCGTGTCCACGAAGGGGAAAGATTTAGGCGCGTAGTTTGACAGAAACCTGTTCAAAGCTACAAGTCGCCCCATCAGAGTTTGAACTTCCTTGACTGAAGATGGGGACGACATTCACTCGATTGCTTGAATTTTATCCGGGTTGGGCCGGAAACCGTCTTTTGTTACAAAGACTCCGAGGAACTTTCCTTCTTCCATCCCAAAGGAACATTTTCCCGGGTTGAGTTTCATCCGCACACTGCGCAATTGATCAAAGGTTTTCTGAATGTCAAGTAACATCTGGTCCTCTTCTCTGCTTTTTATCACCAGGTCGTCAACGTACACCTCCAAATTTACACCTATTTGTTTTACAAATGCGGCATCCATTAAGCGTTGATATGTTTCCCCTGCGTTTTTTAACCCGAACGGCATCTTGGTGTAGGAGAAGGTGCCCATGTCTGTACGGAATGTTGTCTTGTCTTCGTCTTGTTTGGCCATCTGAATTTGATGATAGCCTTTGTAAGCGTCCAGGAAGCATTTAAGCCTGTAGGGTGCCAAGGAATCGACTTTCAGGTCAATTTCAGGTAGTGGGTAACAATCTTTAGGGCAAGCCTTGTTTAGGTCCTTGTAATCGACACACATGCGCCAGGTGCCATTGGATTTTCCTACCATGACTGGATTTGCCACCCAAGTTTGGTATTTGCTCTTGCGGAGGATACCGGCCTTCAAGAGTTCCATCACTTGTTCATTCATCGCCTTTGTTTTCTCTGGCCCCATGCTGCGCTTTTTCTGGGCAACTGGCTCGGCGTTTTTGTAGACGTTGAGCTTGTGCTCTGCGATGTGTCGCGGGACCCCAACCATGTCTGATGGTCTAAAAGCGAAGATATCCATGTTCTTTGTTAGTAGCTGCTTTAAGTGAGCGCGAATGGAGTCAGATATTTCATGGCCAATGACGACTGTCTGTTCCGGGAATGTAGGGTTAATGACCCATTTTTCCGGTTCGGTTCTGACAGTTGGTTTTGTTTGCTTTGAAGGCCTCGTCGCTTCTGTTGTATGGCATGTTTTGTTTCCGCGGATAAATGCGACTCCTGTCCGCGTAGGGAAACCTGCCATCTGATGTGGCGTGGACGCGTTGCAGTTGAACTTTGCCTATCCTTCTCGCCCCAGTAGGATATCATGTGAAGAATTAACGGGAAGCACTGTAATGTCGCACGTTTCAGTGCGCGAGTGCTTTCCATCTGAGAGTGTTACTGGGAAAGTGAGCATACCCAGTGGGTAAATTGTTTCATGGATAAAGCCCGAAATTGGCTCTGTTGCTGGTGTTATTATTCTTTTGTCGTCATCGTCCAGCTGGTCGAAACATTGCTGGTACATAATATCGGTGTTGCTGCCATTGTCTAAGAACATATATCTTGTTCGATAATGGCCAACAACGCCTGTGATGATCAATGGAGCTGTGGACGAAGCCCCGCCCTTTACTCTTGGCATAATCACTTGTTCTTGTTTCCATGAATCATCTCTTGCCTCCGTAAAGGTGCGCTTGTGGCTTGCGTTTCTATGGATTATGTTGCATGTATTGCGCGATGTGCTATGCACGTGATGCACATTGAGATTGCGTATCTTTTTCTGAAAGGGCTCGCCTCCTTCCGTGTTGTCTCTCTGTTTTCTTCGCATGTTCTTCACGAGGTGTGTTAACTGCCCTGATTTTATGGCGTTTTCTATTTCCATCTTCAGACTATAACATTTGTCTGTCATATGTCCGTGGTCTTCATGATACTCACAGTACTTTGATCTATCCACGTTTCGTCTGTCACCTCTGAGTTCTTGCGGTTTCGGAAATTGAATTTGTTCAGTTTTTAGCACCTCAGATGGCGTTTTGGATAGTGGTGTCCACTCGTAATTCTTCTTTGAGTGTCCTTGTGATCACGGGACCCTCTTGAGCTAAGCATGTTTCGTGCGTCTTGCGCGGAGGAGTATTTTCCTTCCTCCGCCGTGCCTGAAATTCTTGACCAGACAGACTGTTTGCCTTTCCCTCTGTTGTTTGATGATGGATGGTGATTGCTACTTTGGTGCGTGTTTTTGTTTTGGTGAAAAGATCATTCGGAAGATGCATACACTTTAGCACCTTCGATCACTTCATCCCAAGCATGCGGCACGCCATCTTTTCCCGTTAGGCACGTCGTTTCTTACCCCATGTATGAATGTTGCGCGGGTATGTTCTTCTCCGCATCCTTGTTATATCTGACGATGTAATCTTCTAGAGATTCATTCTCGTGGCGCGTACACAGGAGAATGTGAGCTTTGTCCTTCTTGTGTTTGCGCAGATGTGAGAAGTGGTTCTTGAATTTTCTTATTAGATCATCGAAGTCCACCAGACTTCCTACAGGCAGGCTTTCATACCAGAGTCTGGCTGCCCCTGTTAATGTTTGCACGAAAAGATGGCACCAGGCTTGCACCGGCCACAGCTTGGAGCTGCCTGCGCAATTAAAAGCATGCAAGTGATCGTCTGGATCGCGCAAACCGTCGTATTTCCCGATGGTGCTTGGTAGCTTGCACTCTTGGGGCATCGGTGCTAGTGCAATACGCGTACAGAATTTTGATCTTTCGGCAAAAGTCTTCGGCCTGTATAGCTTATAGAGGTAATCATCTTTGGGTGCCAGACTGCTGGCAACAGATTTGGAATTCTGTTTTTTATTAGAATCATAATGCACCTCATTTTCTGATTCGTAGCCGTCTGGTTCCTCATTCAGGTTGGCGGGGTCCTGGCCGTGAGTATTTCTACCATGGCCTCCACCACGCACCGCCTGACGAGGTCCCTTAGTGTGACGACCATTGTTGTTTTCACGAGGAGATTCTGATTCTTCCTCCCTTGTATCGAAACTTAACGCCTTTTGGATGTTGAGTTTAGCTTGATTCATTACCATCTTCTGGTATTCAGCAATCGTCTTTGAATTTTGTCGAGCCAACCATTCATCCGGGTCAACCAGAGATAGGTTATCTTGTTTCTTCTTACCTCCAGTAGATCCTCCCTTGATTGGAGGGAACTGGAATGTCGAAACCGGTTGCTTCTGAGCCACATTCTTCGTGATGGTGTTTGGTGTAACGTCCTGGATTTCATCGTTGATTGTGGCATCTACTTCAGCATTGTTATTGTTGTTTGCATCCTTCGAGAAAGCCATGTTGCTAGTTTGAAAGATTGGTTAAAACCGTAAGGGATGACGCCAATGAAGAAACAAATAATCTCACCACCGGTTAGGGATGATAAGATTATAGGTTGCTACAGAGTTGATCCTTCACTAACAGCTATGGATGGAGGAACCTGCAAACAAGAATGAATATGTAGGTGTGGAGACGACTACACGAGGTAGTTGTTTATAACAAAAACGGGGTGAATGGGGATACTATCAAGTGTAATAGCTCTCCAGGTCAGTAGAAAGTGTCCTCTCCTATTGGGGATGTGACCCCTTTTATAGGAGAGTCCGTATGCCACCATTACCCAAGTCCTAACCGTGGTTAGGTTGTCTCCATCACCCTTAATTATGTTAGTGAGGTGATATATGGAAAGCATAGTTAATGGGAATGATGGAACATTGTACCGCCTTTGATATTGAGTCTACGTGATTTATGCATGGCTGTTGACCATGCATGATATCCGCCTTGACCGAGACTTGACCATTGACCGGTCATTAATGTGTTTTGACCACTTCCTGCGCATAGGCTTTTATCCGCGCAATGATGTTGTGCCGGGTTTGGGTATGCGGAATAGTGTATTCGGTACCCAATCCCATCATATATATATATATATATATATTACCTTATTAAGGAGGAGAGATGGGTAAGAAGGTAATTTCACCATCATTTTAAGATGGCATACAAAAAGGTCTCATGCATAAGTCTCTAACTTTTACCATTTTCTTCCATCTATACCCTTATGTACAAGTCACTAATACAAATCAATTGCACCATTCAATACATTTAATTCATGTATTAATTTTTTGTTACTTAGAACCATTACCAAGTAATAGATTAATTTATATAACTTTTTTTTAATGGATTAACTTTTTGTTACCAATGGAATTTGAATTATCACCAGAAGAAAAGGCTAAGCCTTATTTAACACTTTGTAACCAGTAGGCTAAAGGCTCTTTGGTTCATGTGTGTAACTAAATGTTGCAAATAAAAATCAAGCATGGATCAGATTGGATAAATGATAGTATGGTGTATAAAGTTTTGGCAATTTAAAATGTGAATAAAAATACATATCCGCGACAACGCGCGGACATTCCACTAGTATATATTTGTTGTTCTAATATTAACTTGTGTAGTTTATAAAGGGTTGACAATGTAAATTGTATACCAATAATGTTACTCCAATTAATTCATTCTACCTTCCACGTTACGTTGCCTTTAGATTAATGGATTTTATCGGCACTTTCACTTTCTTGCTATTTAATTTCGCAATGATTTTTAATCATTTAACTTACAAGGAATGAGATATAATCTATATCTAACAATGGGTGGTGGTTCATTGGTAAAGGCAAAGCCTTTAAAAACATCTAGGTTGTCAAAGGTCTTGGGTTCAAGTCTCACAGACCATAAGATTTAAAAGAAATTAACCTTAAAAAAAAGATATAATCTATATCTATACTACTATATAATACACTAGCTGATTATCTTGGGAATGTCTTGTGGTTGAAAAATTTAATATGACCTAATAAAAAATGCTAAAAAAAGAAAACTCAAATCACGAATTGTCATCACAACTATAACATCAATGATCTACAATCAGAACAAAGAAATATAAACCATTTCGACTGTTACCGTATCCCATAAGTGCATAAGATGCTACCATCTCAATTATATTGGTCCTATATGGATTTGATTCCTATATTAGCCACTAATAATTACAATAAAATACCACTACATAAACTAAAGTAAGGATATAAACTTAAATCTAAAACAAAACTGAAATCACAAATTGTCATCACAACTATAACATTAATTATCTACAATCTGAACAAAGAAATATAAACCATTTCGAGTGTTACCATAATGCCTAACTGCCTAATACGCTACCAATCACACCTTCTGTATCTCTTTTATAAAAAAAAAAAAAAAAAAAAAAAAAAAAAAAAAAAACCAAAGCTAAACTTATGGACCACCACTTCTCTTTCTTCTATCATTTTCTGCTCGTTGTGACTTGAAGGGATAGGGAGCCTAATCCACGCGGACGCGGCATCCCTATCCCCGCTACATGAAGATCCGCGAAAACACCCACGCAGGATGAACTCCGCGGAGAAGAGACGAGCCACAAAACAGCCTCAGATTGCGTTAGGGGGATAGCAAACGCACGTCTGCCAACGCGTGGGCTATTCCACTTCATAACATCCCCAGGTACGAGGTATGGTAGATCAAGGGTCAGGGAGATCCATCTGCAGAGGATCACTGACACCACCAACCGGGTAGCAACGCGTGTCCGCAGTAGCCCAACAACCACTGATGTTCAACAGTGACGTGACTAGTTCCATGCTTCCACCATGTTGCCCCTACTGTATTGACCAGACATGCTTACCTGCTGTCAGGGGTCACGTCAGACACCAGCAAGTATGTCAACCATGCTGGTTCAGAACGACATACCACCGGCGGCCAGTCACAAGCTGCCACGTGTCGGCCTGTTGACTCATCGTCAGTCGATGGTGACATACTCTCCAAAGTAATAACATCACCGGCTCTTCACAATGGACGTAGGTCTTGTCTGACCAAACCACTTACTTACACTTACATTTACATTCTCGAGTTAAACCAAAGGTTTGGGTAAAGGAACGTACCTGTAGTAACATAAGTATACACCACTCGGTGGTTAGTGATAATCTCCGGGATACTTATTGTTTCTTCATTGGCGCCATCTGTCGGTTAGAACATTTTTTTCTTCTCGTCTTTTAACCCACCCATGGCTGAACCCAACCCCAACACAACTGTCATCAACCAGACTGGGACGTCGACGTCCAGCTCACTGAAAACGACAATACCCCAGCCACTGTCGTCAAATAGTCCACCTCACGCATCCAGAAGCCAGCCTTCGAGGTGCGTGACGTGGAAACTGATGAAGATAGTGGTGACAACTCCGAGGAGGACCCAGGCCAGTGGCTCCTCCGCCAAAGCTCACAAAGCGCCGCTATCTACCAGCGGATGCTCATGAAACAAGCAAAAAAGAAGGGCAAGACCCTGACTTATGGCTCCTCGCCAAAAAGGAGCTATAAGAACAAATAAACTACTAGCCGTCGTGGTGGTCATAGCGGGGAGCTCGGCGGAAACGCTGGAGCTCGGGGCTACGCCAACCTACATGACGAGTCGAACGGCTACGAGTCATCTAGCACGGACTCTGGCCACAACGGGAAGGCACGCTCTCGCCGCCCACACCGCAAGGACGTGGACGACGACTTGGTCAAGCATTTCCGACCAAAGTCTTTTGCCGAAAAATCAAAATTTGTCGCTCGCATAGAGACTGCGGAAATCCCCAGGAAAGCCAAACTTCCTAGCAGCGTCGACAAGTATAATGGCCTGCGCGACCCAGACGACCACATTCATGACTTTGAATGTGCGGGAAGTTCGGTTAACTGGCCAGTCCAGGTTTGGTGCCACCTCTTTGCCCAAACGCTAACTGGCGCGGCAAGAATCTGGTTCGACAATCTCCCTGCGGGGAGCATTGCGGACTTCGACGACCTCACCGACAAGTTCGACAATCATTTCTCGCATCTAAGTAAACACAAGCGGGATAAGGCGCACTTACTCTTGTGCCGCCGATATGACCATGAATCCATCAAGGACTTCATCGTCCGTTTCAACAAAGAAGCCCTACAAATAGGATCCGGAGAGGAGCTCATGCGTGCTGCGTTCATTCACAACGTACGCAACCCAAAACTCATGAAATGCCTTACGGGCAAAGATGGTATCCCGGAGTCCTGGGATGAAGTCATCCACTCCGCCAAGATATATGCCTCATCCAAAAAGTCTTTCAGTCAGATGCACGACTTCCAGCAGCAACACCACCATAATCATAATAATAAAAATAAGGGCAAATCCATTTGGAACCGCATCTCCGGTTCCACAGATGAGGGGAAATATTCCCCCGCCAACGACTCCCACCACATCATCAGCGGCAAACAGTCAAGGGAACAACGTGGTCACTCCAAGAAAAATCATGACTGGACCCCGCTAGTCAAGAGCCCGTCACAAGTCCTTAAGACGGAGCAAGTAACTCTCAAAGAACCCAAACCCTTTGGGAGAAGAAGAAACGTGGACACATCAAAGTTCTGTGAGTACCATAATGACTTTGGTCACCTCACAGATAACTGTTACATCTTAAAGATGGAGACGAGACCGCGCTGAAATCCGGTCAGCTCGGTTACCTGGTTAAGAATGTCCACCGTGCCGCCAAAGGGCAAGCTGGCGACGACACGCAGGTGGAAGGATCACGGAAAAAAATCCGTGACCTAAATACACATGCCGCCACTATCATCCCGCGCCACTAATGCAACATGACAAGGCTGGAAAAGAAAGCCCAGCTCGAGAAGCGAGCCCGTGCACCACAAAACGATGACTCTTGGAAGGAGTTAGAAGTCCTCCTACCAAAAGTCCATGGCGGAGTATCCTACACCGCCCCTCTCGTCATCACCGCCGTCTTCGACCATTACCGCACAAGATATATGTTTATGGACGGCGGAAGTAGCACTAATATCATGTACGATCAGTGTTTCCAACAATTGGACGATAAAGACAAGACAAAACTTTTCCCTGTCAACGAGCCGATCTCGGGATTCATCCATGAAGACGGTAACGATGTCTGACGGCACACATGAGCGCACCGAAATTTGCGACTTCATGGTCCTGCCGGCCAACTCTAACCACGACATCTTGTTGGGCTGGGAGGGTATTGCGCGGTTCAACGCAAACGCCTCCACCGCCCATACAATGGTTGGCTTCCCAACCAAGACCGGCGTTGCCATCGTTCAGGGTAATAAAGATTACCATTCGGCGGAAGGTGCTAAACCGCCAAAGATGGTCAAAACAGATGCCCGCACAGAGCCGGAAAAATGGGTTCTTAACCCTAAATTTCCGGCGCAAACGGTGGTCATAGGCCATGCAATCTCCGACTCCATCCGCAACCATCTAAAGCAATTACTGATCCACAACATGGACGTGTTTGCATGGCAACCAACGGACATGGTTGGCGTTTCGCGAGAAATAGCGAAACACAAGCTTAACGTATATCGCTCAGTAGAGCCAGTGGTTCAAAAGAAAAGGAGCATGGGGCCGGAGAAAACAAAGGACATGAACGAACACGTCACCGAGCTGCTCAATGCAGACATCCTACGACCCATCCGATACCAATGTATAAAGGCCTTAAATGCAATTTTAATTGAAAAATACCTTGACTAAAGATGGTGCACCGAGACCGTGTATGAACCAAAACATAAAGCTAATAATTCGATTGGTGTGATGATTGTAAACGTCAAATAATATGAGGATTACAATTTTCGGAGGTTTATGGGTGAATTCTTTGGGTTAATCACGACAAAACAATCGAATATAACGATTTAGAATCTGGGTTTTTGGAAAGTCTTTATAAATGGTTTTGACTGAAACAATTAAGGATCATAGGCGCGTTTAATTGGTCAAATATTTAGACCAGGTGTAGTGAAGCGTGAAGAGGGCGTGAAAAGGCAACATAGCGCCCCCCACACCTTTACATGGGGGCGCAATGTGTTCAAAATTCGTCCCAACGTTATGATAATCACGCCATGCAACAAATGAACCAACCAATGATCTTGTGCCAATTGTCCTCAACAGTCAAAAAAAAAAAATCCAATGGTCAAATTTTTTGAAGGGGCAACGGTCATTTTTTTAATGGCAACACTTAATTTTTTTAAGTATATATATGTATACACACTACAAAACACACACTACAACACAAACTCATCAAATACATATTATTCAAATTAAAAAACACAAGTTCAAAACACAAAAATGTTTCCCTATCGTCCACCTTTTGGGGTCCCGTCTCGCCCGGGTAGCTCGAATTCTACGAGGCCAAAAACTACCCCAACCACCGCCCAATATTAATTGGGGCGATTTCGACGCGAATACAATGGGATACGCTCAATTACTTAGCATGTCGTGTCAATTTTTTCAAGGGCCAATGGGGTTTGTGTCAAACCTAAACGTAAACTATGGTCAAGGTTCTCAAGAGGAGCTCGAGCTCGTGCGTGAACAGGGGCAGTGGGGAAGGTGATGTCATGCTTTTGCGGAGGGTTACCAACGTTGTAGCGACAACAGGGGCAGTGGGGAAGGTGATGATAGTGTGTTGGCAAGAGCGTTGAAGGAAATGAACGCAACCCGTGGGACGTTCGGGTATTTGAGGATTTGGGAGATGTTGAGAAAAAGTCCTAAGTGGGCTGAGGTACCGCCTATGGGGTCCGGTAATAGGCGCCAAATCAGGAGAGCAAAACGAAGCAAAACCTCCTCGTCGCGAGATCCGAATACACCGTCATCCGATGCTCGCTAAGGTAATCGTATTAACTTGGAGGATGAGGACGAGCAGGAGGAGGAGGAGGATATTCCTAGACCACCCGGTAGAAGATCAAAAAGGGTGGCAGGTGGAGTCGTCTTTGGGAGGTGGTGAGTTGAAGGAAGATTTTGAGGAAATGAATCGACGACTACAAGATATTCGCGACCTTGGCCAAAGACGTTTGGAAACTATGCACCAAAGAGTGGTCGAGAATAAAAGGTTCGTCGACATCAAAGAAGCGAGGCAAAGGGAAAAGGACATTGAGTTTTTGTCCAGATCGATCGACCACCTCGAGGGAGACATCCTACGCCTTGCATAACTTCATAGGGAAGAAATTCTTGCAAAATATAACCTCTAGTGTGTTTCGTTTTTTTTTATGTTGCGTTTTTTTTTTTTTTTAAATTTGCTATTGTATTTTTTTAGTTGTTTGAATTTAATTAATATTAGTTGTGTGTTTTAATATTATTTGTAATTTTTTTATAACATTTGTCTTTTTTTTTTTTTTTTACTTTTTAGTTAAATACTTTAAAAATAATAATAATAAAATAAACAACTAAACAGAAACAGGGGCCTTATCTTTTTCCCACTATCACTACACCTTATTTTCACTTCAAACCCCATGCTGACTCAGCTGTCACGTAAGACAATAAAAAACAGGGGCCTTATCTTTTTCCCTTCCCCACTACAGGTAAAGAGATCATAGGAGCTATGATTGCGGGATTTAATTGTGTTTATGATCGCGTTTTATGGTCAAATCGTCGGCTGCAAGTTCATGGTCGCTGGTCAACCTTCGACCAAAGCTGGTCAAAGATGAAGGGTGAAGTGGTCTGGTTTGTCTGGTAGGCTGAGGTGCTGGGCTGGGCGATTGGGCTGGAGGGGGGTGTTCCGACTTTTGGGCTGGGATATATATATACAATAATATACTTTAAAAAAAAGTTTTGGTTTTGTTGATGCTGCACATCAGTCTAAGTCCACAAAAAAAAAAAAAAAAAAAAAAAAAAATAGGAATGAGGTTGTTATTATCTTGATGACAACATGCTAAATGAATCCTGATCATGTGACCTATTGGTAAAAGGGTCGGTTCTTTCTTTAGGGCAGCCGGGTTCAATTCCTATGGGAGGCATGTGATGGATACCCCCACCCTTGTGGGGTAGGTGTTTGGGAAGTGATGGAGAGACTCTTGACCCTTGTGGTCATGGGTTCGACTCCTGATCCCTCCAGGTTTTACCGATTCACTACCGTCGTGCCTCTGGCCGGGTTTGTGGGCCGGGTTTTCCCTGGAACAGGAGACGGGTGGGGCGAAGGGCTCTGTCCGTACGGACTAGAGGCCGTCTGGGGCCCCTTTCGGCCATTAGGGGCCGCGTACAGAGTACCCGGCAATACTTTAGTTGATCGTTCAAAAAAACAACATGCTAAATGAATATAGCAAAACATAACTTCAAAAATCATTCATGTTCGTCATTGGAAATACAAAAAGATAATATATTATTTATCATTTATTTATTACTCATTATTATATAAAAAAATTTGTTTTTTTTAATTTATATATTAAATCTTAACTAGATAATTTTTTAACCAAATTTAATAGGTCTTGCTAAAGATATCGTCTTATAAATGAAAACGAGGTTCATGTGTATGTGTGAGTATAAAACGCGAAAATGTCTGACATAAAATTAGTCATTTATTTAAATTGTGTGATTTTCAAACCTTTTAAACTACGAGGGTTTAAAAGTAAATTTCTAAAATAGCTGAAGTGAAAGGTGTGGGGGTCACACACCCCGACCATTCACAAGATCATTAAATAGGATCGTCATCTTGGTTTCATCATTCGTAGCTTCCACATCTAACCGGTGTTCGACTTAATAAGGTAGTTTTTCATCCTTGATTCGCCGTTGACCTAATCGTTGTGATTGATAATTGCATTAGATGGGAGTCAGTTTTCTGACAACTTGTTGAGTAACTAGGACAAACCATTTAAAGGTATAGTCTATAATTAAAGGTATTGTCTATAATCGATTTTATATATTATATGGCTCAAGCCCATTGTTTTTATTTTTATTTTTCTTATCGCCTAACTCGATATTACAAAGATCATTTGGTTTAGACGAACGTTTCGTAAATATACTCATCCAAATGGTTAAATATGATTAAAATATATGGTTTAGTTATTTTAGTTAAACTAGTTGTTTTTAAATCGCGCGTTGCGCGATTCTGGTATCTGACGTTTTTGAACAACAGGTAAAGTCATATTTAAGTAGATGAATCCAAGGAAAACGTTTAAAATTGTGAAAGCATATACGCAACTGAAAAGTTTACAACTTTTTTCCTTAGCGATTAGAGATCTAATTACAAAAACAACAATGCGTACATTTATGAAACATTCATCAATCATTTTCTAAAACGTTAAAGAAAAACGCAAGTAAGATGTTAACCATAGTTACCAAACAAAAATCCATATTAAATCTTTTCGCTACCAAACTACCGCGGGTACCCGACACGATATAAAAGATGTCCTTCTCGGCCCCGATCCCCTAGGACTTCTACTTATTAGGTGTGTGCATACACACAGCCTACGACTTTCCATTATTGAAGTTTACATTTGTTTTTTGTTTTATTTGTTTTTTGTTTTATTGTAATTAGCAATATAATATAATATAGGGGAAACCAATTATTTGACCAATCCAATCCAATGGTAATCTAGTGTGGACTTTTAGATGGTTTAAACAGTTTGATTCCACCTTTACAAACTGAACCATTTGGGTTCAACCTAATGAATACCCCTACGACTATTTAACTAAGAGTTGTCATCTTTACTTTCAGATTTTTGACCAAAACTTAACCTGGTAAGCCATATATACAACAGAATATGTTTTACTTGTACCAAAATGACATGAAAGATATTGTGTCTAAACGTATGTCTACACATAAGTTCATGACTATTATGACTTATTGATTTTGAGTCTACCTATCGGTGTTGTCATGCCTCCCTCTCTTTGCGACGGATCCTGAATTTGACATGGTGACCCGAAGGTTTAGCATAAAGTCATTGTGGATTGTAGCCAGTCGAAATAAATATTTAGTTTTTGTGTACCTTCTGCCTCGAGGAGTGGTCAAGTTGCGGAGATTATATTTATACTACTTAACACTTGCTTAACACTTTGAAACCGAACATCTTCATTGAGCACACCATGCGTACAGAAGAGAAAAAGCCCCAATTGACCATGATCCAGTCAAAGTTGATACAAACATAAAACTATTATTTAACATTGTATCTATAAACTAAGACAATAATCACGTTTAAAATAATATCATTATTGTTGAAATAAAGCATAAGCTGATCAATTACGACAAAATCAAAATTACAACAATGTTAAGCAAAATGTACAACACTCAATTCATTACTCAACAAACCTTCCATTTGATCACCAACAATCACCACGGTAACATAGCAACAACCTTAACCCAAGTCGGCCCGGAAAGAATATCAGCAGCCCAAGCGCAAGCATGAGGCCGCCCCTGAAACCACCCCTTCGCCTTTGTGGACCTCAAGTAACGCATCCCGGGTTGGTGATGCAAATCCGCCAGCATGAATCTATCTCCAGCCAAATACTTACTCTCCTTCAACCATTGTTCGTACACGTCCAGCACGCTTTCCAGCTTCCTTTCGTACTCGCGCACTTCTTGACCGCCATTTTTCCCCTCTATGGTTGCTTCGATTAGCTTCGAGAAAGGTGGATCGAATCTCTGGTTTTCAGTATCCATCCAAACCATTTGTATCGCTAATTTAACCAGATCCTTTAATATTAAATCCGTTCCGTTACCTTCGTATTTGTTTGCTATGTATTGTGTGATTGCTCGTGATTCTGTAACAAATAAACCTCTACCTGTCCGCATCAGTTCTTTGACATGAACAACCGAATATTGTTTCTTTAAATCTCCGGCCCACAACCACTTGTCTTTATCGTCAACAAAGTTACACTGCTGCAGCAAATAAGCAACATCCTGCAGCTCTGAAATAGCTTGAACAGACCCGGGTTCTCGCTTCCAACTCGGAGACAGAATAACCTGATTATTCACTACCTACGGCCGATAAGGTCTAACCAAAACCTTAAACTGGAGCCGTCCCCTAACTTGCCACGGATTAGAATTTGAAACTTATTTTCTTGTACCTGCGTTTGGTTCAAAACAGCAACCAAAGCCTTCCAAGGTTGATATTAGTCGCTCAAAGTGTATTCAAAATGCATAAAAATATAAAGCCTTCTCAAGTGTTTTATTCAAATAAACAGATTATAATTTTAAAATATAGCTTTGTAATCATATCTAAAATTTTAATAACTTATGCAATGGCTGGCCAGTCAAACCAACCCAACCCGCACCCGGCACCGTCCTCTTGGTCAGCACAACGCCAGAGTCCCCCGTCTCTTTCCGCACTGGAGTGTGGTGGTGTGCATGCCGGTTGCCCGGCTCTGAGCACATTAAGTGAAACAAACCATGCTCAGGTTGAGCTTGTTTACACCCAAGTGAAGTACAGTAAACAAAACCTCAATTAAACCTTCTTTGTGATAATAAAAAAGACGTGAATGATGCAATATTTGAAGAAACAGTAGTTTTGGATGTCTGGTGTAAAGTCAAGCCTCCGCTAATCACAAACATTTCATATGACCCATGTACCTTAAGACAGAATGAAATCACCAAGCCACCTATTGCAGTCAATATAATTTGTATGGATTGAAGCAATAAATACCTGAACAAATTGAGATCAACTTACAACAGGAAATTATGTCCATTTGATGAAAAAAAGAAACTACATCAATAAAAATAAATATAAAAACAGTTCTAACCGGGAGCTGCACACGTTTTGTAGGAAATCTGAAGGAAGTCCCTCCCAGGTAAAAGACCTCTCAGCGGACATCCAAAACTCTGCAAGAAAAGACCGGTAATAGCGCCTTAAAACAAAATGAGGAACAGAACCACAAGAAGTAAATGATTGTTTTATAAACAATACTTCATGAAACTACTGTAATTACCTATATGATAAATGTACATACAATCCATGGTTTAGAGAAGGTGTATCACTGCTACTATTATTATTATTATAAATAAATAAATCAGATATGCAGAGACTAAATGCATGTGCGCCCAGGCAAAAATATTATAGAAAATGGAAAATTCTTGCTATTTTTTTGGCGATTGGCGCCTATTCGTCTAGGCGCCTATGCGGCTAAGCGAATCAAATGCCTTAGTGCCCAAGTGAATAAACGTCTATGCGCCAAGGCGAATAGTCTATGCGCCTAAGCAAATCAAACGCTTAAGTGCCTATTTGCCTTGGCGTTTATTCGCCTAGGCACCTACGCGCCTAAGCGAATTAAATGCTTCGCTCCTAAGCGAATCAAATGTACCTACGCATAGGTTTTATTCCCATGGATTCTGCCTTCTTTTTTTCCACTTCTTTCATTGTAGTAAAGCAAACAATCACTACAATTATATAAGAAAAAAACAGTTTAGTCATTAATTAGTTATTTTCAGTTGCGACTGTTTATACAATAATTAGGAAAGATTATATAACAAATGTTTGTTTTACGCACACTTTAACCGTTGAGTATGTATACACTCTGGATTCAGTTGCTGCAAAATTAAGCAATATTACATAAAAGATTAAAAGCCCATTAACATTTTAATTGAATCGAATGAGTTAACCAGGTGCTGGATTTGCGTTTTGGATAAACAGAATATGTTCTAATTATCTGAATAATCAGTTTGTAGACAATAATCCACATCCAAACATTATCTTTCACAACTGGTAAGCAGTTGATAGTAATTCCAATATAACTAATCATGTCTAATCCACAACATTTACCAACATATCAAGAAAAACAGTTGTTCATTAGTATTTTCACACCAATATTAATCAGTACAACAGTAGATAAACAACAAACAGAAACAGACCTCTGTTTGCGGCTTATTTGATAGTATCGCTGTGAGTGTTCATCCCATTGAAGGAATATTTGTTGTTCATCATTCCTTCGTATTTTGCGCAACTACCCACCATTGAAACACATACAATGGTCTTCATAATACATAAAGTGACCAAAAAAACATGTCAAAGAGTTGAGCAAAACGAAACTTATGCAGACGACTGTGACAAAACACCAACATAAAACATAAAAATACACTACCGTGTCCAAAGGACAAATTACAATTTCAACAGACAATATGTTCTTTATCAACACCAATAACAACAAATAAGTGAGCCTTCATTAGCCAATACCTACCATTTAAACACATACAGTGGCTTACATAGCACATCAACTGACCCAAGAAAAAAACAAAAAAAAAACAAACATGTCAAAAAATTTAGCAAAACGGAATTTATGTACCTGCATGAACACGCTCTAGCTCAAACGTAGAAAGCCGACGCAAACCTACAAATGGAAAAAAAACCTAAGAAAAAACGGTACAACAACATTGATTCATCTTATGTTTTACATAGATTCATCTTAAGAAGGAAAATAATCCCTTACATGGCCCTAACCAGACTCGTTCCAGCCCTTCAGTCATTACCAATAAAAGCTTAGCCTGTAGAACCATCACAAACAGAAATACATAAGAACCACACAATAGATTGTTATACGACATTCATAAATGTAAAAAAAAATAAAGAAAAAACAAAATGCTTCATTCCTATCATCAACGGAGGCCATGCAATGAAGCATCTAAACCGTCGGATAATCGATTAGGGTTTGAAATATACCTCAACATTCTAAATTTTCCAAGAACAGGAGACGTACTTCCGTTCTAAGCTAGAAATCGGCAGAATTACCTCAGCATTAGCCATTGAAAAACCCTACACAAAAATTCCACCATCGTTACCATCTCTCAACAACATATCTGTGGTCTAAACGATTACTACCACCGCCATCGCATCAAGATCCGAAACGAAAGCCAGAGTCAGGTTGGTGGTGGCTGGTTCCAAGACATGAAACTCTGTAGAGAGAGAGAGAGAGAGAGAGAGAGAGATGAGATGACAATGAGTTGTACACATATGCCGTATCTCTACAACACGTGTAAATCTGGAAGTTACTAAAATACCCTCCAATAATCAACTGTTCAAATCAGTTGTGTTATTAATATAGTGTAATGAATGTTTTATAAATAAATCAATTCAAAAGATTTATTATGGCTAAATTTTATGTTTTGATTCAAGACAATTGATATGATTAAATTAACTACTTTTAAAAATTAAAAACTTATGATTAATTTAGGAAAGTTTTATGAGTTGTTAAATTAAGTTATAGTGACAAATTATTATTTTTTTTTCTTAAGTAAAAGAAAAGGTTAGATTCATAAAACTTGATGCAACTTTACACTTCAGTACGAAACAAGTTACATGATGGAATAATAGTTTATCATAATATAAAAAACAAAATAAACATTGTACATACGTGAATTCAGTTGCATATCTTTTATCAGCCTATGGCAATTATAAAAAGCGTGTACTGTTGATGCTTTTCGGGGTGTGACCCTTCCTAAGGATGGCCCGATTATCTCTCACATGTTATATGCTGATGATGCCATGGTTATGGGTGAGTGGTCGAGTTCCAACTTTGTTTGTTTAAGACGTATGCTTAGAATTTTCCACATGTGTTCGGGCCTTAGAATTAATATCAATAAGTCTACTTTGTATGGTGTGGGTGTGGATGAGGTTCATGTTGGGAATATGGCTAGGGGGATGGGGTGTCGGTCGGGGACCACTCCTTTTAAATATTTGGGGATACAGGTTGGGGCGAATATGTCCAGGATTAGTAATTGGGAGCCAGTTATAAAAGTTTTTAGCGACCGATTATCAAAGTGGAAATCGAAGACGTTGTCCCTTGGGGGTAGAGTGACATTAATCAAGTCGGTGCTTGTGAGTCTCTCATCCTATTATTTTTCTTTATTTAAGGCGCCGGTTGGGATAATCAATGTTTTGGAAGGTTTGATTAAAAAATTCTTATGGGGTGGTAATGTGGATGTTAAGAAGATTCATTGGGTGGGGTGGGAAGTGGTTACTAAACCTATTAAACAAGGAGGTTTGGGTATTCGGAAACTAGGTGACTGTAATAACGCCTTCTTGATTAAATGGCTTTGGAGATATCGTCATGAAAATAATGCCTTATGGAGACGTGTAGTTGATAGTATTCACGGCTCTAACCGGAAATGGGATATGTTTCCAGCTAGTTCAAGATACTCGACTACATGGTACAAGTTGGTGAATAATGGGTTCCGATTTAAGGTGGGGGACAGAAACAGTATGAGTATGATCCGTGGTCGGGTAGGAAACGGTAACGATATTAAATTCTGGGTGGATCCTTGGTTGGCCGATATTTCGTTAAAACAAATGTTCCCTGATCTGTTCCGATTGGAAGTTGATAAGGGCTGCAAGATTTGTGACAGGATTACAGGCGCTGGCTTACCGCAGTGGAATTGGAGGAGAGTTCCGGCTACGGTTGTGGAAGCGCATCAGTTGGAATCCTGTGTGCAACTGATTGCGGGAGTTGTTTTGAGAGAATCAGCGAACACTTGGTATTGGGATGCAGGTTCGAGCGAAGGTTTTTCAGTCTCAGAAGTAAAGAAATGGATATGTACCGAAGTTGTTCCGCAAACAGGCTTGGTGTACAAATGGTGTAAATGGATCCCGATCAAATGCAATATCTTCATGTGGAGGCTTTTATTGGATCGAATCCCAACTAAGAAGGCGCTTCTGCGGAGGAACATTAATTGTTGAGATGGTATATGTAATTTATGTGAAGACCAAGATGAGTGCGTGGATCATTTGTTTACGGCTTGTGTTTTAGCCAATGGGGTTTGGAACAGGATTGCTAGTTGGTTATCACTTGTTGGCGGATTTGGAGAGCTAGAAATGACAAGGTCTTCAGGGAGGTTTGCAGGAACGTGGTAGAGATTGTAGCGGATGTTAAAGCTTTGAGTTTTCTTTGGTTTGCCACTAGGTGTAAAAAGGTTACGGTTGGGTGGTCGGATTGGCAATCCTTTCGTTTTGATGTAATGTAACTTTTTTGTTTGGGTGTCTCTGCCTTGGAGATCCCCTGGTGGTGGTGTGTTTTAATAAAGTTTGCCTTTCAAAAAAAAAAAAAAAAAAACTTAGTACATACAAAACTTCATCGACAACTTCCATTTAATTGTGCTTATGGCTCATTGGATATTAAAACAATCAAGAACAATATGAATGTAAACGAACTTATACAGACATAGATGAGACGATAGATCGATTGTCAACATGATGCGAATTATCAAAGATGTGGTGTGCATTTAAACAATTCAGATATAATAGACTTGAGAATTTGAAGTAACATTATGCAACAAACCAACCTCAAACTAAAATTTATTTTTTCAAACTTGGATTATGGAAATAGATAAGTTTATTGATTTGAGGTTTATTAAGTTATAAATGATTGTATTTGATTTTTCTTTTCATAATAATGATTTGAACTCAATTATCTAAAGCATGAAATTTACAAGGATTTTTAAAACGGACAATGATCTTAAATACTGAAAATGCCATAAACCATAACGATTCACAAAATTTGATCTCATGTAAACATATCTTTAGTTTACTTCAATTTTTTGCAAGACACTATAACATTTGACCAATTATAATTAAAAAGAAATGAAAACTTAATTGTTTTATGAATTTATATATTACATTTTATAATCATAATTGAAAGGAAATAACCTTTAGTCTTTAAAATTCAAATGATTATTTATTTATTATGTTGTTATGTCATTATACCGTCGCGAAGCGCGGGGTTTCCACTAGTATTATTTTAACGGCGAAGGGCAATAAATATGAGGGATGGGCCATCCATGATGTTACTGACGTCGGGATACACCGTGATGCCCCGCCCCACCCATGTTTTCACGGTCATAGCCATCATTACTATGATGGTTATAACGGGCGTGAAAAATCGATTATAATGTTGGTAGATAGCCTTTTGAATGTTGAAGGCTTGAAAAAACCATTTTTACCCTATAAACAGGTTTGGCCCTTATGGTGGCCAAGGAGGCCCCCTAATTGTCTAGGGCATATTTAAAAAAAACTGTATATATGTTGTATATATATGTGTTTTATTAAATAGAAAAATCATTTAACATTTAAATTGGGTCAAATAAAAAGTCTGTTTAAAAACAAATATTGTTAAGTTGTTAGCCCGTAACTGTGATAGTCGTACATAAAATTTAGTTTAAATTTCATATTTTAAAACCTAAGGGACATATGTAGGACCAGAAATGAATCAATTAACAGTTAATCAACACGATTTATAAACCGTCAGGTGGGAAAACCCTAACGATCTAGCAAAATGATGAAAATCGATGTCAAATCGTACACAATAAATCATTTCCAATGTTTATCTTAATCATTAACTTCAAATAAACGATTACAGACTCGATTAAAGATAAACTCTCCAAACTAGGGTTTTCTGGACACAGACAATAACTAACTATAACCGCTGCCCAACTACCCTGTATATAAGCAGACTTCATTCGACCTATCGAAGGCCCGAATGAGTTCCTTCAACCTTGAAAGACTCTGAATGAAAACTTTCAGTTTTCATTCAACCTATTGAATACCCAAACCAAACATACAAAATCAAAATACAAATTAACAAACGACATTTAACGACCTAGACTACCCGAAAGCTACAGACACGTTTATGAAATATGCATCTACAACATATTTTTAACGTCTTCGAAACACCTAAATCTTTAGGGACGCATCTACCTATAAATATTTAAAACTTTTAACCATTTTTTTACACCACTAAAACCCTCATACAACACCCAGATTGCAGTCCAAAAAAATATCAAATGGAGGGTCCAAGTACGTTTCCACCATAGTTATCTGTTGTGCCAGATTTTGGAAGGTTTGCGTTGTCTTGAATAATGTTAGTGTAGTTTGTGGGTTTCGGCCTTAGCGGCCCATGTATTGTGACCGCCCTATACAAGTATAAATAGGGGGTTTCTTAGTTATTTTGGGGTTGCTTGTCTTGTGTAATTTTCGGCCATAGTGTACCAGACGTCTCCTTGAAGACGTGTGCACTTCATCAATAAAATCATTCTCTTTCAAGTTTCTTTCTTGTTCTTTACATTCAATCTTGTTTTCCGCACTCGATTGGGTGTGTTTGATACCCGGTGTAGAAGATCTTGGACTTACAATTGGTATCAGAGCCTAAGAAGTCTTTCAAAGGCTCGGTTTGGTATCAAAAAGGAGAAGATTAAGGAAGATATCATCGTAAGAAAGGTTGATTTCATGTTTTTTTTATATTGGTTTCATTATTATGTGTTATGGCTAACTCTTTTTGCTAAAAGTATTCTTGTTCATGTGTTTTTCGTCCTATTTTGATCAGTTTATTTCTGTTTTTCTTCGCATCAAATCTTCAAAATTTCAGATTTGATTCATACTGATGAGAAGTCAAACTTGTTTCCTAAGATCAAGGAGATAATTGGTTTTCAAAAAGGAAGTGTTTTTATTATAACATTATCTCTTTAAAAATTTTAAAAATTTTCGAAAAATCGGGAAAGTTTGTTGCAAATCTTTTGCAGGTTTCCATATTCAGATGAGTTCGACCTACCTGAGTTCGACATAGCTGAGTTCTGAGTTCGAACAAAGAATGCCTGAGTTTGACATAGCTGAGTTCGACCAAGATTGCCTAAGTTCGACCTGCCTGAGTTCGACCTAGCCGAGTTCGACAAAGATTGCCTGAGTTCGACCTAGCTGAGTTCGACAAAGATTGCCTGAGTTCGACCTGCCTGAGTTCGACCTGCCTGAGTTCGACCTTTTAGCCTGAGTTCGACCTGACTGCCTGAGTTCAACCTAGCTGCCTGAGTTCGACCTAACTGGCTGAGTTCGACCTGACAAACTGAGTTCAACCTATTGCACTGAGTTCGACCTCTGCTGAGTTTGACCCACTGGACTGAATTCGACCTTAGACCAAATCATACAAACTGATCACTGGATTTGAATAACTGCTGGACTAAAACCAAGTTATATAATTTTACACTAATTATTTTAAAATTTTTCTTTCAGAAATGGATCAAATGGTTAACCAAACAAACATGAATGGACTTAATACTGATCAATTACTTGTAGCTGCTCAAGTGGACAAAGCCATGGAATCTGTCATTGGCACACATCAGAAAATACATGTTCTCCAACTTGGGATGTCCTATTCTGAGTGGAAGTTCAGGTTCATTCAAGTCATGAAGATAAGAGATGCAAAGGCTCTAAGATCTATCCTGAATGGACCCTGTGTGATCACCTATGTGGTCAATGAAATAACTGGAGCCACCCCTATCAAACCAAAGAGTATGTACACCGATGAAGATCATGAGAAGACTGATATTGATGAAAGGGCAATTGCTTACCTTCATCAAGGACTTTCACCTGAAGTATCAATTGGAGTTCGTGACAATGCCACTGCCAAAGAACTTTGGGAAGCTCTTGAGAACTTGTATGAGGGAAATGAAGAAATGAAGGAAAGCAGGAGGGAGATGCTGAGTCAGAAGTTTAACGCTTTCAATCACATTCCAGGAGAATCACTTGAAAGTCAGATCCAGTGTTTCGTGGCATTAGTGAGTGAAATGAAGTCTAATGATATGGTGGTAGACAACTCCGTCATGAACATAAAGCTGCTCAATACTCTTCCAAGGAGTTGGGACTCAAATGTCACCCTCATCAAGAGAACTAAAGATTTAGCAAGACTCACCCTTTCTGAGACCATCTCTTTAATCAAGTCCTATGACCTTGATGACAGACAACGTTATATGACTCAGACTGCCAGCTACAACAATGCAATCATTGCAATTCTCAGCAATGCGTTAATGTCTCAACAAGAAACTCAGCGTCCGTCCTTGTACTCTTATCCAGCAAGTGGCTCTTCGTATCCACCTATGTTTACACCCAGTGCTTCAAAAGGGTCAGCTATGCCTGCTTCCTCCGTAACCACTACTGCTGGATCCTCGTCATCTGCTTCACTTTCTTCAGCTACACCTTTGTCAGCAGTTAAAATTCCAAAGGAGCTCGAAAATAACCTAGGCTTATTTGCTGGATTTATGAACTGCTATAACGCATTTCTGATAGGTCAACTTACAGCAAAAGATGTTGGAGCTTGTGACTTAAATGACGTTAATCAAGATGACATTGAAGAGATGGACCTGACTTGGCAGATAGCTATGGTGGTGCATAGATCCAACAAGTTTGTGAAGAAGACTGGTAGAAATGTGTGGGAAAACCCAACAAAGAAACTGGGTTGGGACAAGATGAAGATACGCTGTTACAACTGTGATGAACTTGGACATTTTGCTCGTGAGTGTACCAAGCCAAAGAAAGAAGGAGACAATTCTACTCCTGCAGCTGCCTCTTCCAATGCTACTCAAGGAAGTCAATCATCTACCACTCACACTGGATCTGAGTCCTCTAACTCCAACAAGGCAATGGTTGCTCAATCAGGAGGTGGATGGGATTGGTCTTCTCAGATGGAAGATCTAAAGATTGTTGAAGATACTGTGTACAAGGCTCTCATGGCACAGATGGATGACGACTATGTTCCGTCAGCGGCTGAGGTACATTCTGAAACTTTAGCTGAATCATGTTGCACTGAAAGGTGCAAACTCAAAATTAAGGGTTTTAGGGAAGAAACTCTCTCCGCATACAAACAGCTTGAATATGAAAAAATTGCCTCTTGGGATATTAAAAAGAAATTTAACTCTTATAAAGAAATTTAAGAAAAACAAAAACTTGATATCAAGCGTTTGCATCCGGAGGTGAGTGATCATAAATGTCGATACTTACATTTCAAACGACTTTCTGACACCTTGACCACGGAATTGATCGACTTAAAATCAAAATTTGAAAACGCAGATTTTCATTTTAAAAAATTTGATTGTTCAAGTCCTAAAGTTGAAAAATGATCAATACCCAGTTAAGGTTCAGACCAAAGGAAGTGAGGAATAAGGGAATTGGATTTGTGGAAATTCCTCCACCTTTCAATGAAAACTATTCCTCAATTCCCATGTCGGATGAAGAACTGTTGGCTCTTCCCTTGAGAGGATATGGTCCACCCATAGAAGAGCCAACCAGTCGACCATCACGGGATCAAGTTGAAATCACTAAACCTGCATCGATCCCAATTAGAATCTCTAAACCCAAACAAAAACAATCTAAGCAAGAGCTGGCTCCCTCAAAAATGTTTGTTAAGTCTCAAGATGTTTCAAAGCAGATTGAGACATTAAATTATGAGAAAAATAAAGAGGTGGACAGAGTTTTTGAGGTCAGCAAAGATGAGGTTCCATCCTCATCTGAATCAGATGAATTAGTAGGTGTGTCTAGAGAGTCTAAACATGAAGACTTGAAAGAAAATGAACAAATTTCTGCTTCGACCACTCAGCAAAACTCAAGTGTGAACTATGAGTTTGATTTCATGAAGCAAATTAGAGAGCTTTGTCTAAAGCAAAAAGCAGACAGTGAAAATCATCTGACCAACTCTAAGTCTCATTCAGATGATTCAACAATGACTGAACCTGAGTCTGAGTCTGACTCTGATCTAGACTCAGGAAAGACCGACTCATCTAGTTATCAGTCATGTGAAACCAAAGAATCATCTGAAGACATGTCCAAAGAAAATCAACATGTCTCTGTGTCCACTTCAAACTCATCTGATTCAGAACAAACATGCTCAATGTCTTCTGAATCTCCCACTTCTTCTATGGATGAAAACTTTTACACAGAAAATTGCTTGAATGTTTCTGACAATGTGAATATTACTAATTTGGTTGATTCTTGTGCAGAAAAAGTGATTGTTGAGGATTGGGTAGATGATGGGGATGAAGTCGATGACACTGATACACTTGCATTTAATAATAAAAATCAGAAAAACGATTTCTCAATTTCTGATAAAGACAACAATATTTGTGTGGGCTCGTTTGTTTTGAGCATAAACCCTTGTGACTTTTCATCTGACTCTTTGTTTGTTCATTCAGATTCTGTTATTTTGCCACATGCTTGTGATAAAACGAAAAAAATTTTGGTTAAACAATCTAGTAAGGACAGGACAGAGAAATATGTCCCACCAAAACAGGTTTTATCAAAATATGAAAAACAGAACTTTTCAAAACAAAAGACTCATTATTACAAAACTGCATCACACAGGTATAGAGATGTCTCCAAGCTTTTTGAGCCTGGAAAGTATGCAACATCTCAGGGGGATCCACATGTCAAACGTCAAACATGTTACACATGTGGAATCCCATGACATATTGCCAGAAATTGTAAAACTGTTCAACAAAATCTTGCAAGCTGGAAACATCAGAAGGCTCCAAACGGGAATCATAATCATACCATGCCAATGAAGGTTGAAAAACCTAAGGCAATGCGGAATGACAAATCCAAGGTGAAGCCTTCTGATGGTGATTGGAATAGAAATAAACTGATCAAACAATCTAATAAAAGATCCAATTCTCAGACTCTGCCCAGCATGGCAGCATCTAGTTCAAACAAAAGATGGTTTTCTAATTTCAAATCTTACTGGAAGCCAAAACGCTCTATTCCAATCTCTTCCCCATCTGTAGGTTCTTCATGTTCTGTGAATGATAAATCTAATTACTGTGCTAATGTTTCAACTGTTGACATGCAATGGATAAAAGTCCAATATACAGATACCAACGGTGTACCCAAAACGACTATGGCCTGGGTACCTATGACTAACTAATCCTGCATCATGTGCAGGAACGGCTGTGGAGGACTATCATTCGTCTTTGGTACATTGATAGTGGCTGTTCAAGGCACATGACAGGAGACTTGTCCCAACTCACAGATGTTGAATTTTTCAATGGTGGATTTGTCTCCTTCGCAGGAGGTGAGAAAGGTCAGATAACACAAAGAGGAACGGTAAGAAATGGTGCTCTTCAGTTTAATAAGGTAAATTACGTTCCTGAATTAAAGCATAGTTTGCTTAGTGTATCACAAATCTGTGACAATGGCTACTCAACTCATTTCACTGATAAAGGTTGTTTGATATTGAAACCTGGAGTAGTCATTCCAGATGAATGGGTATTACTGAAGTCGGATCGTCGAGGTGACACTTATATCATTGACATGAACAAACCTCCTTCCGACAACGTCACATGTCTTTTCTCTAAAGTTTCTCAAAATACTGTTATTCTTTGGCATCGTCGTCTTGGACATGCAAATGCTAAGAATATGAACCGGGTGGCTAAACTGGGATTGGTAAGGGATTTGCCAGTACGTGATTTTATAACAATTTAAAAATGTGTTGCTTGCGCGAGAGGAAAGCATCATCGAAAACCACATTATTCCAAGTTGGTAAATACTATTGATTCCTTGCTGCAGCTACTTCATATGGACCTATTTGGCCCAGTGAATGTACTCAGTATTTCTCGTAAAGCGTACTGTTTGGTAATAACTGATGACTACTCACGTTTTACCTGGGTTTTCTTTTTGGCTAACAAGAGTGAAACTGCAGAAATAGTCAAACAGTTTATTATATTGATGGAGAATCAGACCAACTTGAAGGTGAAGGGTATTAGGTGAAACAACGGAACTGAATTCAAGAATGCTGGGTTAAACTATTATTGTGCTCAAAAAGGAATTGCACGTCAATTTAGCTTAGCAAGGACACCACAGCAAAATGGAGTCGCAGAAAGAAGAAATCGCACCTTAATTGAAGCTGCCCGCACAATGTTGTGTGACTCACAACTTCCGACTTTCTTTTGGGCAGAGGCCGTCAACACAGCCTGTTATGTGCAGAACCGAGTTCAAGTCAACAAAGCTCGGATGAAGACACCCTACGAAGTGCTGTTTGGTACTAATCCCTCCGTCAAGCATTTTCGTGCTTTTGGTTGTCCGTGTACACTGCTACATCTGGACGCTAAACCAAAGTTTGATGCGAAAGCTGACGACTGCTATTTTGTCGGTTATGCTGGCAAAACTGCATATAGGGTCTATAACAAACAAACTAGGCAAATCGTAGAGTCGTTTGACGTACGTTGGCTTGAGGAAAATGCAACAGATGCTAGAGTGGGCCCAGATTGGTTGTTTGACTATGAAACTCTCTTCCGATCTTTTCATATTTTTGATGATGTTTCTAGTAGTGTGAATACAGGTTTTGCAGATTCCTCAACTTTCACTGCTGGATCCTCATCCTCCATGACTGATAATGCAATGGATGAGGGGGATGTTGCACCCACATCTCAATTACCACAGCCACTCTCAGTTTCTGCCGAACCATTCATATCCTCCACGGATCCTATGCCACAGGCTGATGACGAAAATGTGTCTGATGAAACTTCAATTCCTACATTCCATGATCCCATTCCTACTGACTGCATGGTGGAGCACAATGATGCAGTCGAAGCTGATCATGATTCTATGGAAGAGCCTGCAGCAGGCAGTATTACAGTTCTCCCTGGAGCTTCCTCATTTCCAGACATAGTCATTCCCACTAGCATTCAACGAGATCACCCATTGGAAAACATCATTGGTCCAGTAGACGCGGGTGTTCTCACAAGGAGCCAAACTGGTGACGTCAACAGATGTTTGTATTCGTGTTTTATTTCTCAAATTGAGCCAAAGTCTACCGCTATGGCCATGAAAGAACCAAGTTGGGTTGATGCAATGCAAGATGAACTGAACCAGTTTGAGAAATTAAAAGTTTGGAAGTTAGTTGAATTACCTCCAGGAAAACGACCACTTGGCACAAGATGGGTCTACCGAAACAAAAGAGATGATAGCGGGGTCATTGTAAGAAACAAAGCTAGGTTGGTTGTGCAAGGGTTCAGACAGATTGAAGGACTCGATTATGATGAGGTATATGCACCGGTTGCAAGATTGGAAGCAATCAGAATTTTCCTTGCATACGCATCATTTAAGGGATTTACTGTCTATCAGATGGACGTTAAAACTGCGTTTCTATATGGAACAGTGAAAGAAGAAATCTATGTTGGTCAACCACCGGGTTTCACAAATCCAAAGTATCCAGAGCATGTGTACAAACTCGACAAAGTGTTGTATGGGTTACATCAGGCACCTCGTGCTTGGTATGCTACCTTGACTGAACACTTGCTTGCAAATGGATACACTCGTGGTGTTATTGATCAGACTCTATTCGTCAAGACAGTAAATGAAGATCGTATTCTGGTGCAAATGTATGTGGACGATATCATCTTTGGCTCTACCAATGATGCTCTGTGTAAAGAGTTTGAAGAGGTGAAGAAAAAGCAGTTTGAGATGAGTGCTCTTGGTGAAATGACCTTTTTCTTAGGTCTGCAAGTTCGTCAAAACTCCAAGGGTATCCTGATTCATCAAGGAAAATACGTGGACGACATTCTTGCAAAATTCAGCTTCAATGATGTAAAGCCAGCCGACACACCAATGTCTGAAAGACCAGGTCTCACTCAAGATCTGGAAGGGGAGGCCGTAGAAGAAACACTTTATCGTTCAATGATTGGTTCGCTAATGTATCTGACCGCTAGCAGACCAGACATCATGTTCGCAGTGTGTCAATGCGCACGTTATCAGGCTAATCCTAAAACTTCTCATTTACATGCTGTCAAGAGAATCTTTAGATACCTTAAGGGGAAACCCAGATTCGGTCTTTGGTATCCTAAGGATTCTCCTTTTGATTTACATGCTTTTTTCTGACAGCGATTTTGGAGGTTGTGACATTGATAGGAAATCTACTTCTGCGGGGTATCAATTCTTAGGCGATCGGCTTATTGCGTGGCAATGTAAGAAACAGCAAACAGTATCCGTTTCAACAGCGGAAGCTGAATATGTGGCAGCCTCCGCATGCTGTTCTCAAGTCATCTGGATACAACATCAGTTGGTAGATTACGGTTTGGATTTCTCTCTTACTCCTATTTACTGCGATAATGATGCTTCTATCCAAATTGTGAAAAATCCAGTTTACTTTTCAAAAGTCAAACACATTGCCATAAAAGAACATTTCATCCGAGACACTTTTAACCAAGGTTTAATTGTGCCTACACACATTCACACTGACGACAATGTCGCAGATCTGTTTACAAAACCTGTTAATAGAGCTCGTTTTGAAGCTCTCTCTGCACTGCTTAAAATGGTCCATTTCGAGGACTGAACTGGTCTCTTTAAAAAGGGGGGGGGGGGTCTTATGCTTTTTCTTAGTTTTGGGTTTGTAAATTTGTTCTTTAAAATTTTAAATTTTAAGCACAAATTTAGGGGGATGTATCCTAAGAAAAGATCAAAACAGTTTTGGTCTCAAAATGAGAGATGAAATGAACTTTCACAAGTTGGATTAAGGCTGACACACGTAAGACGTGTATCAAAACAGTTTGGCTCTAGTGTGATATGTTGGTAGGCTTGGTCCTGAAGGCTGAAATGTTAATGATCTTGTGAAGCAATTATAGATAAAGACACGACCTCAGTAAGGAACATCACTTGGAATCAGGTACAATATCTATTTGAATGCTTGTGTGATGTCCTGAAGCATAACACTGTGGTCTAGGTCTGAAACCTTCTCTGAAAAACTCGTTTATCTCCTCTGTTTTGTGTAAGCAAGGACCTGGAGATGCTAGGCAACGAAAGCTTATGCTGCATCCAGATATATGCTGACCTAGTTTTTCGTTGTCGTGCTATAGATCATCCTTTACCTAAAAAGAGACCTCAGTGTCCAAAGATGTCCTGACTGCTCCTCTGCTGCATCCAGATATATGCTGACCTGGACACAGTCAGGATGTCATAAAAGAGACCCTCTAGAGTCCAAAACCCAAAGGCCTTGTCATTTGAGAAATCATCTGACTTATACTTTAATCTAAATCTCTTATTAATCTATTATTTTCTTTTCTCAATCCAGTCCCAGTCAAGGTTTCAGAATTCTAGAACAGATACTGTGAAAAATATGCTGTAGGGAAACTGCTTGCATGATAGAGTGTACCACTTGATATTCTGGGAATTGATTGTGACTTGCTTGAGTGTTCGTACTAATATACTAAAACATGATAAATAATGTCACAGATCACTATACGAGAAGGCCTAAGGAAATAAGTTTAAGTGGACAAATATACTGGCAATTGCTACGACCAACTGGAGTAGATTAGAGTTGATGAGTGTAGCTCGGCCTGAAACACAGTGATTTGATCTTGTTGATAAAATTATTTTTTAAGTATTTTCGTTAGATTTATTTCAGTTAAGTTTAAGTTAGGCCAGTTCACGATTTGATTTGGACCCGGTTACAAAATACACCAAGATTACTTTCAAATAAGCATTGGGATGTGAGAGGGGTCCACCACACGTTTGGTGGGCCACCCAAATCTCGGGTGAACAAAAGGGTGGGGGCGACGGTTAGAATTCATCATCACACCTCAAAATATTTTTCCTATTTTCTCTCAAACTTTTCACACACACACACACACAATTGCCGTTTATCTTCATCAGGATCTTCAAAGAGTGTTCAAAAGAATCAAAAGGTAAAACTCTAAGTGTTTGATTGTATGATATAAAATGGTGTATCTTAGTGACTTGCAGGTGTGAAGAAAAGGGATGGATTGATCGTTGGAATGGTCATCAACGACGAGACGGGAACACTGATCGTCTCAGACGGCGGCGCGTGAATCTCACGCGCCTGAAAAACTCAAGTTTGAAGAGGCGCGTTACCTCTACGCGTTGGGAGTTCGACATCAGATGTGGGTGAATTACCAAAATGTCCTCGAACTCCAACCTTCTTAGTTGAACTCATGGGATATTTACCAAAATACCCTCGAACTCAGACAAAGTCATTGAACTCTGATGAAAAATGACTGAATTGCCCTCGAACTTAGACATGATCATCGAACTCAGCTGGAAAATGACCAAAATGCCCTCGGATTCATGCCTGGTGGTCGAACTCAGATAGCAAAGGACGAAAATACCCTTGAACTCGTCCCATCACCTCGAACTCCCATGCAATTTTACCAAACTACCCTCGAACTTCCTTGAATGACTCGAACTTGCATAATATGGGCCTATTTGTTCATTTGAAGTTTAATGGACTTTAAATTTGTATCAATATGGACCCGAATGATGTCTAATCAAATTTGTTCTGTGCAGATATGACAACTTCTCATGTGCCCAAGTTTGAGAACAGTCACAACATTGTGTGCTATCTATCTGACCCTCCAGAAGAGTATTTGCAAGAATTCAAGTCTTTGACTGTTGGACTCAACACATGTAGAGTTTCACACGCCATGAGAGAAAATCCAGTCGTTCTCACGGACTGGATCACGGAGTTTTGGAACAATTCAGCAGCCAACAAGGGAGACACTGTGATTCGTTCAAGGGTTAGGGGAGCAGAGGTGACGGTTACAGAACAAGATGTTCGAGATGTACTACTTTTTGGTGATTCTCCAGATGACCCTGTCAGTTTTACGAAAGATAAACTTGTACCGGTATTGCAAAGGATGGGATATGAGGGTGAACTGTCAACACCCCCTTATTTAAAGAAGTTATTTCCAAGCTATTGGAGACTGTTGGTACATATGTATTTGGCTAGCTTGGGTGGAAACAAAAGTGGATTAGATCAAATGGGAGTTAGATATGCTTCTGGAGTAGCGGTGTTGATTGAAGGATGGGATTACAATTACTCAAAGAGTATTTTTGAGGATATGTTGACAAATGTGAAGACTCTTAACAAGAAGTATTTTTACAAGTTTCCGAGGTTTGTACAGATGATTCTAGAAAGCAAGTATCCCAGGCTCGAAAGGGCAGTTGAAACATATGATAACAAGTGCATGTCATCGTTGATTTTTGGATTAATTAGACAAGTTCGTAAAGACTCAAGACAGGTGTTTACTGGTAAACTTCCACTGATCAAGTTTGGAAAGTTTAGTGAGATTGTGGAAGAAGCATCAGACTTGCCATCCGCTCTTGTTGCTGAAGAGCATGATGTTCAGATTATTGATCCTCCACCTGCTGAGCAACGTTCTCCTCCTGAGAACGTTGACCTGACTGAGGTGGAAAGTGAAGATGATGTAGAAAGCGAGGATGAAGAAGAATTGAAAAAATGACAAGCTGACTACAGGAAATGAAGATGATCAGTTTGAGAACTTTGAGTTTGATGATCTTAATGATGACGAGATAGATGACTTTATTCTTGAAAATGCTGAGATAAAGTCTGTGACTGACGCGGAGAAAGAGATGGTTGGAGAAGAGATTGTGACTCAAGCTGCTGACATTACTACTTCAGCATCAATTATTCCTCAAGCAGAGGTATTGTCAAGCATATTAGATACTGTTCGAGAGGCTGAACAAAGGATTCCTCCATCCATTGTTGCAGCTGAGACAGTTGTTGATGATGAAGTTGTTGAAGATACAAGTTAAAATTTACGGCCAAGAAAGCGAATCAAAAGAGACCCACGGCTGAATATTACTGCTGAAGTTTCTGTTAATGAGACCATTCCTGTTGCTGCTGCTGACACCATTATGACTGATACTGATGTTTCACCTGATATTCCTGTTGGCACTATTAGTTCTGCTGCTTCACCTATAATTGCAACTAAAGCTTTCTCTCAATTCATAAGCAAGGCACCTATCACTGGGAGACTAAATGAGGAAACTGGATCCTCTGATGCTTCTGGTTCTGGCAAGGTTTTGTTTGATGAAGAAGCGTTTTAGAGAGCTCAAATGGCTTTTCTTGCAGATAAAGAGCAGGGAAAGAATGTGGATGTGGAATTTCTGACGACTGAAGAGAGAGAGGAAAATCAAGAAGAGATTGAAAGTGATGAAGATGTTTTTGCAGAGGTGGACGTTCACAGGTTACAAGCTAAAGTGTTAAAAATGGAAACTGAGAATGTTTGGTTAACAGCTCAGGTGTAGAGCTTGATGGAGACGGTTACTGAAAAGGAGAAGAAGATTACTGAATTGGAAACTGGTTTGGGCGATGTTTCAGCCAGATTACTTAATTTGACTCAGAAACTCGAGAACAAGTTTGGAAAGGAGTTTTCTGAGACATCATACTTTGTTGATAAGGTATTGACTCCGGCTGAACGAGAAAGATCAGAGAAAGAACATGAAGAACACATGAAGAATTTAGCTGAACCGCCTATTGATCCAATGGAGGAGCATCCAGAACGATATGTGACGATCACCAGTGATAGGTATGACACGTACAGTAATCGAACTGGGATAGAATGTTGGAGGTATAATGATGATAAAGGAGTATTCGTGGTGCATATAGGAAATGGAGCAGTTGAATACTATGCTTCTACTTCGGCTTTCAACTCCTGGACGAAAATTGATTTGACTGAACTTGCTAGAGCTCCTTTCAGAAACCAGACAAGGAATCCGAGATATAAAATAGGTCTCATGTTTCATAAGAAGATTCAGGAGCAGGCGAAAGTGAATTTCAGGGATATGAAGACTGCCAGTTCAATGTTGGTGGAATATAAAGGTGTGCGAGGTGCTGATGGAAAGCCTTTTAAGACTGTTCAATGGCCACCAACTGAGAAATTGAAGACTATTCCCTTGACCAAGCCAATGGATAGAGGTTGCTTAAAGGATATGAGATTCTAGGTATATGATCCTACTTCTGCATCTGCAGTGATTGTTTGTGATACAGACGAATTCAGGATATCTGATGCTAGAGATTTGATGAGTTTGCATTCAGAAGATGTTCAAGTTCTAGCTAGACATCAGATTCAATGTGACCCTACTTATGAGGTCTGTGCTAAATCATTTACTAGTGTTGTAGCACAAGTTGATAGACTGGGGTTGGCATCTGATAAGAGAGGAAGAGTGGAGACGGAATTGTTTGGTCCGTATGTTGGTAAGTCGCCTGAGGAATGGAAGAGAGCTATGGAAGCAGGGAAGAAAAGCTCGAAGAAGCGCAGCAAAAGCAGCAAGAAGCATTAAAGCCGTCACAAGTCAACACAAACCTAGGGGGATATTGTTGGGCCAGATTTTGGAAGGTTTGCGTTGTCTTGAATAATGTTAGTGTAGTTTGTGGGTTTCGGCCTTAGCGGCCCATGTATTGTGACCGCCCTATACAAGTATAAATAGGGGGTTTCTTAGTTATTTTGGGGTTGCTTGTCTTGTGTAATTTTCGGCCATAGTGTACCAGACGTCTCCTTGAAGACGTGTGCACTTCATCAATAAAATCATTCTCTTTCAAGTTTCTTTCTTGTTCTTTACATTCAATCTTGTTTTCCGTACTCGATTGGGTGTGTTTGATACCCGGTGTAGAAGATCTTGGACTTACATTATCTGGATCGCCCGACTCGACGGGGTTCTACTCATGATTTTTTCGCAAAGGTTTATGAAGCCACAAAACTTTAAAATACAGGACTATCAAATAAAAACAATTGTGCAACATGATCCATTAGCAGCAAATGAAGTTCTAATGAATGATCACTTTATTGAAAAACCAAAGTACAATGTCTAGACGTTTAGAACAAGGTTTCGTTTATCGAAAGATTTACTTATAAAGAATGTGGGAGATATCTAAGCTCAATTTGAATGGTTTTAGGAGATACAAAAATGCACATTCGCGATTTGTCAACTTGCAATAGGTAACATTCCTGACGAATAAGATGAATATTTAGCTATGTCTAGTAGGATTTCAAGTGAATCGCTTGATTTTTTTTTTTTTTTTTTTTTTTTTGCAATGTTGTTGTTAAGTTATACGTTAGAGAGTTTCTACGAAGACCGACTAGACGTGATTTCTATCTTGTTGATGGCATTTACCTGACTTGATATGTTTTTGTAAAAGCTTATTCGTTTCCGCCTGTCAATAAACAAATATTGTCCAAGAAATTACAAGAATTAGCGAGAAAAAACGTTGAGCGAGCGTTTGGTGTTTTGAAAGGTAAATGGGGTACAAGTTATCGACCGGCATGTACGGTTAAACAACCGAAAATATTGAGCACGGTTTACGCGTGTATCATTTTGCACAATATGATCATAAAGGAAGATGGGCGTGCAATATTGTCTAATTACGTTATGAACCATCCGACACAGGTGCCTCATTAGCGAGGATCTTCTTTTGGAATTGCGGAATGAAGACACTCACTTTTGACTATGATATGATCTAACAGAACACACATTGGTTATTTAGATATCCAATTACCTTATTCCAGCAATGAGTATTTTTTATTTTAGTTTTTAAATTTGAGTATTTATTTTCTTTAAGATTGTATTTGCATTTAACTTATGATTTTAAAAACGTTGTTTTTTTTAAAGATTAGGAGTTAGCGATGAATGTGATAGGTGCCCCTCTTGTTTTATGGTTTAGTGATAGAATGTAAAAAATTGAAGCATCACATGCTGCTTGGATGTGATTAAATTTTTTTTAATGATGTTAGTGGTAGTGCTCCTTGTACCCCAATAGTGAAGAGAGGAATTCGTCTAGTAACTGACTAGTGCGTGAGACACCAAACTTTTAAGAGTATACTTGAAAACAGTACCACGATTTCCAATTTAATGCATTAGTTTTGAACTATTTTTTTATTCAAACAAACGAACTCGCCTTCAATTCCTTCAAGATTTTTTTTATGGAAAATCACGAGAATAGCCATTTGACCGTTTGAATTACGAGCATAGCCTCCGGATATGTCTTTTTGGAGACTGTTCACGTTTCCCAAGCCGTCTGAGGCGTCTCCCGAGACGCCTTGGTTCCCAACCAATAAAACGACACGTCTCCGGTGACGTCTCCGGAGACGTCTTTTCCAGGCTTTGAAAACGTCTCCGGAGACGTCTTTTTTTTTTTAACAAATCATGGAAAAAAAACTAAAATAAAGGTGCAATAATTATTCAGTGGATTCAAAAGATAGGCATAAACTTGTCATTCGATTAATAAAAGATAAATTTACATACATAAACATTACAAAGTTAATAAAAATAAACTAAACATAGGCTACGCGTTAAGACGGTCCCTCATCATTTGCCAAGCAGACACGTGTTTGAATTTTTTGCGTTGCTTAGATTCATACTTTTTTTTGGTATATCTGATGGCACGTCTTCGGGCTGTTGGATCAGTTTTGCTCTTTTTGCTAAGTAAGAACTTGCTATCTTGACACTTAAGTGTTTAGCAAGCCCTTGTAAATCAGATTATAAGCACAGCGGAATGTATAAGTTAAAGCAACACTTTTTATACTAAGGAAGAGTTATTACTCCCCCTTGTTGATTGAAACTAATAAATGACAAGTATTTATTATGAATCCAAGCAGTAAATGAGAATTAGATACTTAGACAGATTCACAATAAATACAGAAATGGAATAGAACAGTGAAAGTGTTTGAAGGATTTTTCTATTAAAATCAATGTCTAAAATAGAAGGTTGAAGCCTCCTATTTATAGACGTTTACATACATGTATCTTGCCAAAAAGCAAGTACAGAAACAACAGAAACAAGTTGCACAAGTTGCAACATTGAAACTAACAAATACAGCTAAAAGTAATAATAAACAATAAACTACTGATGCAAAAAGGCGGTGGAAAATATCTGATGCTAAGTGCTGATGAATGACAAACTACTGATGAGTAGTTTGTCTTCAGTACTTCTGAAGTGAACTTGTCTGGTTTGGACTTCAGAACTTCTGATGAAGTTTCTTCTTCAGCACTTCTCTTATCTTCTCTTCAGCAGTTCTTTGTTTTCTTTTCAGTACTTCTATACTTAGCCAAAATGACAGAAGTGAATTAGACTAAGGTTTCCAAAAGTGGTTTCACCAATCCTCTTTGTCCTAACAATCTCCCCCTGGATTGATGAAGCCAAAACCTTACTAATTCCTTATGTTTTTCTTCTGTCTTGAACAATCTTCCATATCTCTTTGTACATGGTGTTCTTGAGCTGGTTTAACTGACCATCAGATAGAGATCCTCTCTGTGGTTCTAGATGTTGAATTGTGAGCAGGTCTTGTGTTGACAGTTTCTTCAGATCATTGATCTTCTTGTAAGCCCTGCTTGAGAGGTCTCTTCTTGTCAACAATACTGAGTTGTTATCAGTAAGTGACCATCTGATGATAGGTATCTTTGACTTGTTAAAGTCAGAAGAATAGGGAACCAGACTTGTCCCTTGGGTTGATGGTCCTGAGTGCTGGATGCTTTCAGTTTCAGTTAGCCTCAGGTGGGATTCTCTTCCTTGTTGTTGTTGCATATCAGGCATCTGAACAGTTGGGAGATGGTGTTCAGTCACTACTCTGGTATGCAGCTTTTCTTTGATGGTCTTTTGTATTTGGTAGGCAAAAGTGGAAGGATCCCTGAATTGTGTTAACAGAGGTTTCTCCTCAATGTCAAAATCTGAATGGACTATTGAACTTCCTTCAAGTAGTACCATTTTGAAGTCAGTTTTGACATTGTCCTCTGCCTTCTTTCTCTGAGTAGCAGTTCTTCTTCTTGATACACCAGAAGTTCTAACTACTGATCTTGAAGGATCAGCAGTTTCAAACTTCTCTGGATTTGCAGCCTTGGCAGCCAAATATTTCTTGTAAGTATCCATTAGTCTTTCTTCTTTCCATCTGGATACTGAGGCTTTTGAACCATAGCCCTCTGCTACTAACTCTTCTATTATTTGGGCTCTCTTGGCCTTTCCTTCTTTGCTTGTGGCCAGTTTATCTGCAAGCAGTTGTGCCCTTCTTGTCAGCTCTTGCACAGAGAGTCCTTTGAGTGTATAGGCTTTAGTCTTGCTGTTCTTGATAATGTAAGACACCAGTTGTTGTCTTTTATCTTGTTCAGCAATCTCATCAAGGCTAGCCTGCCTTTGTAGTTCAGCTTCATAAGCCTGAAGTTTTTCTTCATGGCTTAAATCTAGATCATCCCTTTCTTCCAGAGTTTTCCAAATCAGATCTTCTCTGGCCTTCTTGTTGGCTGCAACTAAGCTCTTCTCTAATAATTCAGCTGATTGAGAGATAGGAGAAGGGTTTAGTACAGTCATTGTTGTAATAGTTGTAGGCCTGATGGGATCAGATGTTGGTTGAATGGGAGCAGTGGTTCTGGAAGGGTCAGCAGTTTGAGGTTTGGAAGTGTTAACCTCTGATGGGTTGACAACTGCTGATGGTTTGTCAACTACTGAAGGATTGTCTTCAGTACTTTCTGATTCTTCATCAGAACTTTTGCCATCAGAAGTTTCTTCATTGTGCCTTAGGGATTCTTCAGATGTTTGGGTCTCATCTTCTTTTTCTGCTGCTTCAATCTCTTCTATTGAGACACCAAACTGTTTGGCCAGTTTTTCTTTCCTAGCCTGATCTTTTTGATCTCTTTCAAGGATGGCCACTCTTGCTCTTATCCTGGCTTGGAATGACTCCTTAGGTTCCCTGATCTTCTCCCCCTTTTTGGATTCATCAATTTTAACCCTTGAAGCAGAGGGTTGGGAGAATTGTCCCTGAAGATGAGCAATCTGTTTGCTGTTGAAGTCTATTTTGTTGGACAGATCATTCATCTTGGTCTTGATCACTCCAAATTGATTCTTGATAGACAGCTCCAAGTCAGCTGTGTATGTTTGGAAGTGATTTCTGATGAGTGTATTCATCATGTGGTACAGGGGACCCTCTGGGCTGCATAGCTGGTTCAGGTCTATGCTTGTTTGCCCAGGGAATTGGGTAGGCATTTGTTGTGAAGGGGGTGTTTTTGGGAGATCCTCATGTTGTACAGAGGATGCCACTCTAGGGGTTTTAGGGATTGAGTGGGCTTTAACCTGTGCAGGGGTGACTGGCTTCTTGAGCCTGGATACCCCTGAAACAGGACCTTCAGAAAGTGCCGTCAATTCAGTAGTTTGTGTTTTTGAAACATCATCCAAATTAATGGAATCATCTGAATCCCTGATGTTGCCCTCAATGAGGACTGTCTCAGTTAAATCATGAGCTGAGCCCAACTCAGTTCTCTCATGAACCTCTTGTTCTTGGTTCTGAGGATTTCCTACTTCAGGCATTAAGCCTTCATCAGTAGTTGCCACATCTGAGGTCTTAGCTATGTTACTTCTATCCTCAGATCCACCACTGGGTGGTAACTGAGTAGTAGCAGCCTCAGATGCCCCAAGAGTCTCTAAAATTGGGCTTAAAGACTCTGGTCCACCCTCATCTCTTGGGATAGGGCTAGAGATGTCCACATCCATGTCTGATGTAGTGGTTATGTCCCCTGTTTGTTGTGGTTGTAGGGAACTGACATGATCAGATGGGACCTTCTCTTTTAGCCCAGAGAGAAGTTTGGCAATTTCTATTGCCTCTTGTTCAGAAATTTGTGGGGTTGGTTCAGTAGTTTGGGCAATAGGTGAAAGTTGTTGTTCAGCAGTTTCAAAAGAAGAGTGTGTTTCATATGTTTTTCTAAGTCTTTTTCTTTTGAATAAAATGGTTATGGGTGCTCTTGGTGGGGTTTGAGATGGATGAGACTGAGAGGGTGTTTCAGTCTCACCTATTTGAAGACCAGACTGCTCATGAGCATGTTCAGGCATCTCAACCTCCTGGACAGCTTTTCTTTTGGGTTGGTGGGTTTTAGTCTTTGTTGGCTTGGGCTTTTTGGCTTTTGGTGGGGTGAGTTTGGAAGATGTGGGCTTCAGGGGGACTTATTGTTGTTCTCCCTGATCATCTTCTGGCCAGGCAGCCGGTTTGTTATGCCTTGAGTATGCTTGTGATGTTAAAGGATTTAAAGTTGAAATTTTTCCCACAAGCACCTCATTACCCAGTTCCCCTATTATGAATTGCATAATGAACCTTGGGTACAACAAAAACTTTTTCTTGGTATTATTGTGATGTAACACCAACTCATTGAAAAATAGTTTTGATGCCCTGAATTTAGTTTCATTCACAATGGAATGAAATATTGGTTGAAAAGTGGAGGGCATCTGGTCATAAGACCCTGTTTTTGGACTCAAACACATAATAATATAATGAAACAAAAGCTTGTATTTTGGTTCAAAATATTTTTTGAAGATTGTAGCATGGGAGAGAGTACCTTGATAACCACACTCAGTCATGGTTAGGTGAATATCAGAATTAGCAACATGGTCAGGGGCAGTTACATCATCCAGACCCAGTCTTGTTGCCAGTGTGGCCGGTGTGATGGTCAGTGGTTTCCCTTTTATTCTTGAGTTGAGGGAAATGACCTCATCATCCGTTGTCACCGTCTCAGCATTTGCCCAGAACTCATTCAGAGTTTCAGTGTGAATTGGTGGGTTTATTGTGAGAGCAGTAAAATATTGGGATTTTACGACAAGATCAATGATCTCATCGTATTGGGACCAGCCTTCTTGTTTTTCAAGAAAGGCCCTTTGATTGTGTCCCTGCTTTAGAACTAGAGCCATGTGGTTTGGGTTTTGATCGAACAGTTGATTTGCAGGTTTAGGTTATTGAGAGAGTTTTTGAGAGAGAAGAAGGGATATTTTGAGTTTGAAAGGATAAGTGTGGAGAAAAAGGTATTTATCAGAAGTTTTAACCGCTTGAATCTTCTTTATTAGAAGTTTTTAAACCGCCTTTGGTTAAAAATCTTTTTATCAGAGGTTTTAAACTGATTAGGTCAAACCTCTGATGATGGGAAAAGTCAGATTTGCCCTTTTGACTAAAACTGCTGATGAAGGATTACTTCATCAGTAGTTCCCACTTCCTCTTTAGTAGTTTTAACAGCTGATGAGAAATGTTTATAAATACTTTTATTCATAACTTCTGAAGTTTATTTTATCAGAAGTTACACACTTTTCAGAAATTATCCCCATACTGATGTTTTGTTCATCAGTAGTTTCTCTCTTTTTCAGAAGTTTTGTTTCAGACTTTTGTCTGTTTTTGTAAGTGAAAAATGAAAAATTGCAGAATAAGAAAATAAACACTTACAAATTTAGCATCCCAAGCATGGATACTAACTTCTGAAATGTTGATGTGTCAAGGGGTTTTGTGAAGATGTCAGCTATTTGATTAGCTGTTGCTACATGCTTCACCTCAATCTTGCCTTTTTCATAGCAATCTCTTATGAAATGGTACCTGATCTCAATATGTTTGGTTTTTGAGAACTGTACCGGATTTTGAATGATGCTAATGGCAGATTTGCTGTCTACAAACAAAGGTGTCTTGGTCTCTTTGATTCCATAATCAAGAAGTTGATATTGGAGCCATTGTATCTGTGATGTACAACTTGCAGCTGCAATGTATTCAGCTTCAGCAGTTGAAGTTGCAACAAATGTTTGCTTCTTTGATTGCCATGACACTAGACAGTTACCCAGGAATTGACAACCACCAGATGTTGACTTTCTTGTCATCTTACACCCTGCATAGTCACTATCTGAAAAAGCTGATAACTTGGTATTGCTTGAAGCAGGATACCAAATTCCAAGTGTTGGAGTTCCTTTCAGATATCTGAAAATTCTTTTGACTGCTATAAGGTGTGATTCCCTTGGTGCTGATTGATATCTAGCACAGACACATGTTGAAAACATAATATCTGGTCTAGAAGCAGTTAAGTATAAAAGGGAACCTATCATGCATCTGTACATGGTTTGATCAACCTGTTTTCCTTGATCATCAGGTTCAACTTGTGTGATTGGTGTCATGGGAGTGGAACATGATTTACAGTCATTTAAAGAAAATTTGTTCAATAATTCTTTAACATATTTTGATTGATGTATAAAAGTTCCATTTGTTTGTTGCTTGATCTGCAGTCCTAGAAAGTACTGCAGTTCTCCCATGGTACTCATCTCAAATTTTGATTGCATGAGTTTCTTAAAATCATCACACAGTTTTGTGTTTGTTGAACCAAAAATGATGTCATCAACATAAATTTGAACAAGTAAGACATGATTTCCAACATGTTTAATGAAAAGAGTTTTATCAATGGCACCTCTTGTAAAGTTATTTTTGAGTAAAAAGGTGGAGAGTGTATCATACCAGGCTCTTGGAGCCTGTTTGAGCCCATAAAGAGCTTTGTCTAGTTTGTACACCCACTCAGGATGAGAAGGATCCTCAAACCCAGGTGGCTGACAGACATACACCTCCTCTTTTATTTTTCCATACAAAAATGCACTTTTCACATTCATTTGATAAACTTTAATTTTGTTGGAAATGGCATAGGCCAGAAATAACCTGATGGCCTCAAGCTTTGCAACTGGAGCAAAGGTTTCATCATAGTCAATTCCCTCTTCTTGAGAGTACCCTTGAACTACCAGTCTTGCCTTGTTCTTGATTATCATACCAGCTTCATCTTGTTTGTTCCTGAAAACCCATCTTGTGCCAATTGGTTGCTTGTTTGGAGGTAAGGGACAGATTTCCCAGACCTGTTGCTTGTTGAACTGAAGCAGTTCATCTTGCATAGCTTGCACCCAATTATTGTCTTTGAGGGCTTCCTGGTACTTCTTTGGTTCCAACTGTGAAATAAAGGCTGAAAATAGGCAAAAGTTGGAGAGCTGGTTTCTGGTAAGAACACCTGAAGCTATATCACCCATGACTTGATCAAGTGGATGATCTCTGTGTTCAATCAGTTGTTGTAAACCACTGACAGGTGTAGGTGGCTCTTGTTCTTCAAACAAACTACTGAGGTCTATAATATCTGGTTCAGCAGTTTTAGCTTCTTCAGTAGTTGCAGGTGCTGAAGCAGATGTTTGAGTTTGGCCTTCAGTATTTGTTGGATCAGAAGTTTGTGAAACTTCTGATGGTGTTGAAGTTGACTTAATGACTGTTTGAGGAGTCCATGGTGTAGGATCCTCATCTTCAAACCTTTGATCACCATAATAAGTAGGTTTGGAAGGAGTAACAGTCTTTTCAGGTCCAAAGTGGAAGTTGTCAAGGTCAAAGAGTTCAGTAGGATGTGCTGGAATAAGAGTGTGTTTTGACTCATTGAACTTGACATTCAATGTTTCTTCTACTATCCTGGTGTGAGAATTAAAAACCTTGTAGGCTTTTCTAGTTGAAGAGTAACCAAGAAAGTAACTTGAGTCAACTTTGGCAGCAAACATTGAAATAGATTCCTTGATGTTCAAGATGAAACATTGACACCCAAAAGCCCTGAAAAAGGAGATAAGGGGCTTCATGCCATGAAGAACTTCATAGGCAGTCTTGGAGTGTCTCTTGACCACAAGAACTCTATTCTGAACATAACATGATGTGTTAACTGCTTCTGCCCAAAAGTACAAGGGCAGTCCAGAATCAGCTAACATTGTTCTTGCTCCTTCTATCAATGTTCTGTTCTTCCTTTCTACTACACCATTTTGTTCAGGAGTTCTGGGAACACTGTATTGTCTAATAATCCCTTTAGACAAACAGAATTCATCCAGAGTTTTGTTCCTGAACTCTGTCCCATTGTCACTTCTAATGGTTTTGACAGATAGAGAATATTGTTTCTCTACTTGTAGAATGAAGAATTTGATGATTTCAGCAGCCTCATCCTTGGAGAATAAGAAGAATACCCATGTGAATCTTGAGTAGTCATCAATGATGACTAAGAAGTACTTCTTCTTACCAAGGCTCATAATCTTGACAGGTCCAAATAAGTCCATATGGAGTAGTTGAAGACATGCAGTTGTTTTTTATTCTTCAATAGACTTATAGGAGGACTTATGCTGTTTTCCCTTTAAACAGGATACACAGTGTTCTTGACACTGGTATACTTTCAAAGGTAGACCTCTGACCAAGCCCATTTTTGTGACTTTATTTATGGTTTTAAAGTTCACATGGCCAAGTCTCCTGTGCCAGAGATCTGTTTCTGAAGTTGATGCCCTTGAGAAGAAACAGGCAGTGTTGTTCAATACTTTGTCTTTCTCAATGTCCACTGCATAGACATTGCCACATCTTTTGGCAATCAGCAAAGTATGATCTTCAATGATCTTCTCTATCAACTTCTGGCCTTCTGGTGAGATGATCTTGCATGCTGTCTTTGTGAAAAAGGAAGAATATCCTTTATCACACATTTGTGACACACTCAGCAAGTTGTATTCAAGGTTTTCCACCAGATTGACCTTGTCAAACTGTATTTTGCCAGAGGAGACATTGCCATGTCCTAGCACATATCCCTTAGCATTGTTCCCAAAGGATACAGATCCTTCTCTTTGGCTGATAAAGTTGTTTATCAGGTATCTGCATCCAGTCATGTGCATAGAGCCTCCACTATCAACATACCATATGCTGTTTAAGCCCCTGGAAACTCTCTGCACATAAAAGCAAATTAGTTAGATCTAGGAACCCAAGCCTGTTTGGCTTTGGGTTTGCTTTTGAGAACAGTTACAGTTTGTTCTTGACCAGGTTGAGAAATCCATGTCTTTTTGGCAATGGATTTTTCATTAAGAACCATGGTGGTATCCTTTTCAGGACCACCATCAACCTTGGTCATCAGTAGTTGTACCATGTTCATTAGATTTTGTATCTCAGCAGTTTGTGAAACTGCTGATGATTCTGGTCTAACTACTGATAAGGAATTTTGAGAAAAAGATTTTGGTTGAGATTTTATCTTTTTCTGAGAAAAGGTGTTTTCAGGTTGCTGTTTCTTGGGTTTAAAGATTCTTTCATAATCATTTCTGATTTGATTTCCCACAACCTGTTGTTTAAATTTTTGATTGAACTGAATTCCTTTTCTGTATCTACAAAATTCAGTTTTGTGGTTGAACAGACCACAAATTTCACACTCTTTTGCCTTTTGTTTTTGATCTAAAGGCAAATTTCTGACATTAGTGTAAAGATTTTGCTCATCAGTAGTTTTCAGGGTCTCAACTCCTGATGTAGATGAAACTACTGATGGCTCATTGTCAGATTTTGTTAATACTTCTGAAGTACTTTCTTTAAAAATGCCAGGATTTCTGTTTAGAAAGTTTTCATGGAAAGATGTGCAGTCTTTCACTTCAGAAGTTTCATTTGAAACAATTCTTCTCCCATCTACAGTAGTTTTGGGAGAGAAATCTGTTGGTGTTTCAACATGATGGTATCCTATGCCAAACTTAACATTTGAAGCACTTTGTTTGTTTAGCAGTAATTGATACCCCTTACAAGATTCCACCCATTTTTCACATGTGATCCTGGTGTCAGCAAGCTCTTGTCTGACATCTCCCAGGTCATTTAGCATGATTTTAATTTGTGCTTGGGTTTCAATAGCTGAGTCAGTTAATTTAGAAACTTCTTTTGTTTTAGCACACAGTTTTCTTTCTAAATCACATTTTATCTGTGTGTATTTTCTTTCTAAATCATTGGCTTTACCTTGTAAGTGCACATTTGTCTCTCTTATGAGAGCAAAAGTTTCTTTGCAAGAATTTGAGCAAAGTTTTGTCAAAGATTCTTTTGATACCTGTGACAATGCAGATTTTGAAGTACAGCCTTCAAATGCCATTAAGGCAAAGTTCTTTCTGCCATTGTCTGGTTCTCCCCAGTTGATGTCAAACACTTTGTTGTCTGCATCAGGATTGCACTCTGTGGTGTCAAAAAGGAGACTGCTCCAGTCAACATACCCTGAGGTGAAAAGACTTTGTTGAGAGGGTTGTTGAGGCTGTGGAGGATGTTGAGCAGCTGGAAAGGGAGGGATTGATTGTTGGCTCTGCATCTGTTGAGCAGGCACTTGAACATATTGTACTTGTGGCATGTATTGCTGTTGAGGAGCTTGTGCCTGTACAAAATGAGCACTCCCTTGAGTTCCATTATTCCTATTATAATTGGGGTTATAGTTATTTCCAGATTGTGATTGGTTAAAGCTAGAGCTTCTACACTCTCTAGCAAAGTGTCCCAACTTCTGACACTTATGACATCTTAATTTAGATTTGTCAAAACCAATTTTTGTATTACTGGTCAATCCTGGAAATTTCCTTCCTGACCTTTTATAAAACTTGTTAGTTTTAATGCTTAGCATGGCCAGTTGGTGTAATATGTCCATTTCTTCTAAGTCATCACTGCTAAAGTTTTTCAAATCATCCATGATAAAACATAGATTATCAGCAGTTTGACTTTGGTCATTATTGTCATAACCTGGGAAAGATCTTTCTGATGAGATCCCAGTGGTTATGTCAATATTGTCATAAGATCCATAGGAACAAGTTGGTGAATCTTGTCCCAAAAGTGTTGTACTACCTGGTAGGTAGTCATCAGCAGTTTTACCAGATGATTGTAATTTCTTCTTTTGATCAATTTCTCTCTCAAAAGTAAGTAATCTCCCATGGAGTTTTGTAAGAGTGAGGGAGCTAAAATCTGGTGAGGATCTTAAAACAATGGAGTATGTTTCCCATTTGTCTGGTAAAGACCTTAAAAATCTATGTAGCATAGACACTGTTGTATAGGTCTGACCATTTAACTTTAGCTTAGATATTAATGAGGAGAATCTTTCAAATTGTTGAGTTAAAGTTTCCCCATTAATATGAGCAAATGTTTCATATTGTTGAGCTAAAATCTCTCTGGTGTTGGCAATCACCTCTTCAGTTCCTCCAAACTGTTCTTTAAGACAATCCCAGAGTTCTTTGGCACTTTCACAATGTAAAAGGCCAGAGTATATCTCATTTGGGAGAGCCATTGCCAACATAGAGAATGCTTTTGCATCTAGCTCAAGTTTTAGGAAATCATCATTTGTATATTCTTTAGGGTCCTTAGGGACCTTAACATTAGTTTCAAGATTAACATTTACTGGTTTGTGAGGACCATATATCACAGATCTCCAACAACCTGTGTTGGTTTGTGACAAGGTATGTGCCATTCTTTTTTGCCATATGTTGTATTCATTTCTAACAAGCATGGCAGGTTTAGTGGCAGAACCAGTATTATGTGGATCCATTTTAAAGAGTATAGATTTGTCAGGTGACTCTTTTAAGTGATGGATGTTGATAAAAAGTGAACTTTTGATCTTTTTCTTGAATATCAATAAGAGCTTTGTGTCTGATTCTCAATTTGTTAGATTGATATGTGATCAGATAAACCAACGCTCTGATACCAATTGTTGGATCAGTTTTGCTCTTTTTGCTAAGTAAGAACTTGCTATCTTGACACTTAAGTGTTTAGCAAGCCCTTGTAAATCAGATTATAAGCACAGCGGAATGTATAAGTTAAAGCAACACTTTTTATACTAAGGAAGAGTTATTACTCCCCCTTGATGATTGAAACTAATAAATGACAAGTATTTATTATGAATCCAAGCAGTAAATGAGAATTAGATACTTAGACAGATTCACAATAAATACAGAAATGGAATAGAACAGTGAAAGTGTTTGAAGGATTTTTCTATTAAAATCAATGTCTAAAATAGAAGGTTGAAGCCTCCTATTTATAGACGTTTACATACATGTATCTTGCCAAAAAGCAAGTACAGAAACAAGTTGCACAAGTTGCAACATTGAAACTAACAAATACAGCTAAAAGTAATAATAAACAATAAACTACTGATGCAAAAAGGCGGTGGAAAATATCTGATGCTAAGTGCTGATGAATGACAAACTACTGATGAGTAGTTTGTCTTCAGTACTTCTGAAGTGAACTTGTCTGGTTTGGACTTCAGAACTTCTGATGAAGTTTCTTCTTCAGCACTTCTCTTATCTTCTCTTCAGCAGTTCTTTGTTTTCTTTTCAGTACTTCTATACTTAGCCAAAATGACAGAAGTGAATTAGACTAAGGTTTCCAAAAGTGGTTTCACCAATCCTCTTTGTCCTAACACGGGCATGTCTAAAGGTACCGCTCGAAGTGTTCGATAGTGGTACCCGTTGAAGAGTTAACACTTGGTGTTCAAGTCATTCCACTTACGGCTAAGTGAATCGATGGTTCGGTTAGAGCCTCCTACCAACCGATTGTATTCATTTAGAATTCGGTACAACTTGTTTGTCGGATGTGGGCTTTCTTCGATAAGTTTCCACGCTGATAGTAGGGCGATTTCTTGTTCCCCCGTCCAACGACTTGGTGCCATTTTATTTTGTATGAAGGAGACGGTTTTAGGGTGGTGGTAGAGGAGGAGTCGGACGGAGTTAGGGATGGAGAATGGGATGGACGTATGGTATATATAGGGAGGAGACGTCTCGGGAATCACGAGGGATGTGAAAACTGAACCGTCGAATAAGACACCGGAGACGGCACAATGACGTCTCTGGAGACGTCATTTGGAGACATGTCGTTGTTTTAATGGTTGGGAACCAAGGTGTCTCGGGAGATGCCTTAGACGGCTTGGGAAACGTGAACCGTCTCCGAAGAGACGTCTCCGGTAGGGATGAGCTTGGGACGGTATCGGTACCAACCGATACGATCCCAAAAAAACCGATATCGAAAACTTTCAAAACCCAATACCGATACCGAACACATACGGTACGGTATTGGTTCGGTATCGGTACAGTACCAGTATGGTATCGGTATTTTACCTTTAAATACCGATACCATACCGATCCCGTACCAATACCGATAATACCGAAACCGAAAACCTCTAAATGTGGGTACCGATACCGATACCGAACACCCTCGGTTCGGTATCGGTTCGGTACGGGATCGGGACGAGACGGTATCGGTATTCGCCCTTGTATGCTCATCCCTAGTCTCTGGGGGCTATTCTCATAATTCAAACGGTCAAAGGGCTAATTTCGTGATTTTCCCTTCTTTTTAACTTGTTTTACAATCTTGTCATTCCTTGCTTTTCTTGAAAACCATGGCGTTACCAAGATAATCAAGTGAACTATGTTTTATACGCCTTGTTCCTCTACAACCATTTTGATATATGTAACAACTATTTCACCAAGGCCCTTATTCCGATTTATATTGAAAGGGCCAAATCACGATATAACAAACCATAAAGGGTAAAGATAGATTTCTTTTCGTTAAGTACACTTGTGTAGGTATTCTATCAAACTCTGGTCTCCGGCAAAAGAAATTTGTTTTTAATACTGTTCATTTCGACCAAAAAAATAGCTTATTATCTTGGAGAAACATCACTGATTCATCTTTCGACCTTAGGAACTAAACTGAGAACTTGTTTGATGAATCCCCCATCTAGGTTTTTGATCTTCTCATGTTGATGGAGCTATGGTTGCAAACGAACCGGACGTTCAACAAACTGTTTGTGAACCGTTCAGTGAGAAATTCGTTTGTTAAATAAATGAACAAATACGAACAACAAATTCCCCCCCCCCCCCCCGTTATCATCTAGCATTAGCACAAGTTTTAACACGTGCCTTATGCAAAGTGGTGGCATCACCGGGCTCGGTTGACAATTGGGTCCAATTACTACTGCTACCGCGTTGTACCCTACGGGTCGTCAGACCGTCTTCCAGGCAAGAGCAAAGATCTGGAAATAGGAAATCTCTGCAGTGCAGTAGCATTTTGCAAGCACTTGCATTGTGGAAATATAGGTCTGGGTTTGCAGATTTGGTCTTTTCTCTCTTTGATAGCGTGGGGGAGATTGTGGTCCCTAAGGAAGAATTCAAAAGGGAGGAGGACAAGGAAAGTAACCCTAATATTAAGCAATGTCTTCGGAAAGTCAGAGATGGGCATTTCACGGCTGCGGTTAAGGTTCTATGCTCCAGTAGAGTTGCGCCTCTAGATGGATCGACCATGAAAGCTCTTATTGATAAACACCTAGTGGTGCTGCCCCCATCCCTGCCTTCTAACCCTATTGCCCAACCCACTCTATCCGTAGATGGGGATTGTGTGCTCAGATGTATCCGGTCCTTCCCTAAAGGGATGGGATACGAGCCCAACACCTGTTGGATGCTATTGGTGGCGAGGGTTTTTTGTGACTTCTTTGGGTTTGCTCACGGCCATTACCGAAGTCGTCAATTTATGGCTTGGTGGATCATGTCCTAAGGTGCTTGCTGGGTTTTTTTGCCCCGGCCCCCATTATCCCCTATTGAAGCCCAATAATGGAATTCAGCCTATTGCAGTGGGAGGCATTTAGCGAAGGTTGGTTTCTAAGGTGGCAATGAAGAAGGTTGGGAAAGACATGGCCCAGTATCTGGGGGACTTTCAATTTGGAGTGGGGACACCAAATGGGGCAGAGGCGGTGCTTCATAGTGCGAACAAGTTCCTCAACTCCTTTCATGCGGATGGTTCCTTGGCTCTGTTAACAGTGGACTTCTCCAATGCCTTCAACATGGTTGACCGCACAACCTTTCTCCAAGAGGTCCACTAGCGTTGTCCATCTATCTATCAGTGGGTCCAGTTCCTTTACGCCCAACCTGCTAGGTTATACGTTGGTTGCGATTGTATTGGGGCTATTACCGGAGTGCAACAAGGAGATCCTTTGGGCCCCCTTATCTTTACTCTTGCCCTACACCCCCTTATTCTACGAATTCAGGAACATTGTACCCTCCCATTTCATGCTTGGTACTTGGATGATTTGACGATTATAGGCAATGCATCTAAGGTTGCTAAGGCTTTAGACATCATCAACGAGGAGGGGCCATCCCTGGGGCTTCATCTTAATATTAAGAACATGGAGGTCTTTTGGCCGATGTGTGATGGGCTGAAAGTTCAGGATGGACTTTTTCCAAGAGGGATTGGTAGACCAGAAGGGGGGTTAAGCTCCTTGGTGGGGCTGTTAGCCGAGATCCTAGCTTTATTGGGAAGTTGGCAGGCCGGTGGGACTCGGGTGCGGTAGACCTTATGAAACTCTTGCCATGCCTTAGGGATCCCCAAAGTGAACTCCTCCTGCTTAGGCCATGCATGGGGGTTGCTAAGTTACTTTTTGGGTTGCGGACTTGTCAACCCAATTTTATGATGGATGTTGTATCTCGTTTTGATGATGGTCTCCGGGAGGCTATAGAAGACATAGTTGTGTGCGGCGCCCCCTTTTTCGGGGACCTACAGTGGTGATTGACATCCATGTCGATGCGTCTAGGTGGTTTAGGCCTCATTTCAGCTCGAGATGTTGGGGTTTATGCCTTTGTGGTGTCTAGAGCTCAGTTCTGGGGGCTACAGGATCATACCCTTCGGAATAGTGGGGTCATCAGGCTTGACCCGGACTATCAGCAGGCACTCGAACGCTTAAATGTCTCTCTCCCGGACTTTTACATTGGCGGTTTTTCTAATAAGGACACCGCCCCCTCAAAGCCACAAAAAAAAACTTTGGTGAACGCTCTATTTAGCAAAATCGCTCGGAGCCTGTGAGAAGTTTTTGAGTTGTCCCCCCGCCAAAAGGCGGTGATTGAATGGCTGAAGGGTTCCCACGCTCAGGATTTTTTGACCGTTTTCCCGATTGAGGGCTTGGGTCAATGATTGTCCATAGTATATAATACAGGGCTATTCTCAAATATCGGTTAATGATCACTATGTATCCGGAAGATGAAACTTGTCCGATCTGCCGTAAAGCTTGTATGGATAAATATGGGGAGCACGCAGTTCATTGCAAAAAGCTCCCTGGTTTGAAATATCAGCATGACTGGGTGAGAGACGTTTTGGGGGACATCTTGAGAAGAGCTGGGATTTCTGCCAAGAAGGAGGCCCTTGTGAATTTTCTTACGGACCCTACGGAAGGGAGATCTACACTGCGACCTGCGAATCTGCTCGTCTTTGGTTGGGCTGGGGGAAACATGCATGTGTGGACCTCACGGGGGTATCTCCTTTGGTTTGTTTAAGGGAACACGGGTTTGTAGCAGGACAAGCATCGAGAAGGGCGGAATTGAAGAATGTGGATAAGTACACTAAAACTTGTGCAGAGAACCAACATGTCTTTATCCCATTGGCCTTTGATACCTTTGGCTCGCTAGCGCCAGAAGCTATTCATTTCTTGACCAGGGTCCAACGGGTTATTCACAGCAATAGTTCATCTCCAGCAGGGCAGGGATTTATATTTGGTAGATTAGGGTTTGCAATTCAAAAATGGATGGCGGCGCAGCTTGTTGCCCGTCTACCTTCTATCCTGACGTAACTTGACAAGTTTTAAGGAATGAAAAAATAAGTAAATAAATGAGTGAACATGAACAAATTCCTCATTTTTCATTTATGTTCGTTTGAAAATTCCCATTTATAAATATTCAATATATGTTCATTTGTGTTCATTCTTGTTCCTGAACATTTATTTGTATTTGTTTCTATTCATGAATGCTTGCTTTTGTCTATTTGTGTTCATCAACGTTTATTTGTATTCATTACATAAAGTTAACAAACCTACACAAACACATTCACCCAATCCCTTAATTAATCAATACGAACATAAAACCGTGTTTAGTAAGTGTTTATGAACACATTTATTTTCTTAATGAATGAACAAGTGCTTATGTTGCCGACAATTATATAAACAACTCAATTGCTACAAAAAATAATTAAAAAAAATCAAAATTTGAATTTATTAACTAAATAATTTTGCAAATTATTAAAACTTATAAACTAAATAAATAGTAGAGCTGTCAAGACGGAATGTATTTTCAGGTGATACGAATTGCCCCATGTGCGAAGAGTATGCGGAAACAGTTTATCACTTGTACACAGGTTGTTGTGTCACATTGGGAGTTTGGTCGAGAGTTGCTCCTTGGTGTAAATTAGCGCTGATTTACGCTTTCGATGTCGGAGACTTATTGGTTTTATACAAGAATATTGCAGCTAGGGGTGAGCAAAATTGGGCTTGACCGAAAATTACCCGAGAACCGAACCGGAAAATCACCAAAACCGAACCGGACCCGACATTTAGGTCCTTTATACGGTTCTGTTTTCCAGCCCACCTCGGGTTTCGGGTCGGTCCAGGACCCGAAGTAAACCATCACAAACCGAGGACCGAAATCTATTCCATATTTAACTAACCTCAACTATTTTAGGCGCCAATTTCTTGGGCTTTATTCAATAAAGGCTGCTGTCAATCATCTGCATATACCGAAATCAATTCCATGGTATAATATAAACCCACTTATGACCTAATAATATACATATACCAATCATAAAGGCTGCTGTGCTGTCGATCTGCAAGAAGCCAAGAACTAGAGGCTGCGAAGTGCGAACATCTTCTCCAAACCTGCAATCATTCAATCTGGTATTATTAGACAAAGTTGCATATATATTTTCGATATTAATTCATTTATTTTTTGTAATTGATCATTATAAGTTCTGTACAATATTCATTTATTTGTTGTAATTGATCATGATGAGTCTGGAAATAATATTCATATAAGACATAATATACATATCAGACATTATAGTCATCAAGCCATCTCTTTTGACTCTAAGGGTAGGATCATGACTCATTGTTTCAGTTTAAGCTTAAGGTAATATCAAGCAAACAAGAGGTATAAATTGATCCTAGTTTAGGTCAAAGTGATTTAGAATTGCAGCATATCAGTTCCCAAATATGTTAAGAAGTAGTAGATCACCAACTTTACCAATAGCCTAGGCTTTAGGCTTAACTTCAGCTTTATTCTCGCATATCAGCTCCTAACTAAGACACTAAGTTATTAGTTGCTAAATCAAGGTAGAAGTGTACTTAATGCCTAGTTAGGCCCTAAATTGAAACTTATAGGACCCTACTTAGTTTGGCTAACACGCCCGGTACCAAATACATGGACAAGAAACTAAAGACAGAGTGACAGACTCTACTAAATGATGAAATTAATGATAAATAAAGAGCATGATCATTACAAAACCACATAAAACTAGCAATACTAACAAGAAACTTGTACTCATTGGTAATTTGTCAACTCCACATCATGAACAAATCCAAAGCACATTGGTAATTTGTCAACTGAACGCCTAAAACTGGTACACAGCTATAGATATTACTGTTGATCTAGAGATTGAATTTCAGTTTTCATATCTAAGTATTGTTATGTTGTTTTTTTAAACAAACTTAGATGGATCAAAGAAGAATTACCAAGACTGAAGTTTGGGCGGTGTTCGAAAGGTTTAAAGATGCGGATGGTAATAAAATGGCAAGATGCAAGAATTGCGAGACAGTGTACTTTGCTGACCCGACTAAATGCGGAATAGCGACTTTGCAAAAACATCTTATTAAAAGTCCGAAATGCCTTGGTAATTGAATTATTGAAAGCGATTCACAATATAAAATTGGTTTTATCATAATACTTATATATATATATATATATATATATATATATATATATATATATTGCAGAAAATAACGTTAATTAGCGAGCGGTTGAGAATCAAGATGGAAAAGATGAAGATGAAGACCTTTTGTTTTTGGTTTTTAATTTAGACTACTTGATTTAATATTATGTCTTGGCGTCTTGCTATTTGTATCAACATTATGTTTTTTATTGCGAATTTGAGTTTATGAATTCGAATTACAAAAAAGATGATGAAATCGGACATTCAGAGTTGTCATGATCAATAACCAAATCTTTCTCATGATGGGTCAAAACTGCTTAAGACGCAGCAGACCTGCTGCAGCCGTAAAACAGCAAGCCAGGCTCTGCAGCCATAAAACGGCTGGGTCAAAACTGCTGGAGACGCAACAGACCTGCTGACCCAAAGAAACGCAGCCGTAAAACGGCGGGGTCAAAACTGCTGGATACGCAGCAGACCTGCAGACGCAGTAACACATAACTGAATGTCTGAATCACCATAAATGAACCACTGCTGTTATGTGTTAACACTGATGGAACAACAATGTTGACATCTTTCTTTCAGGAATAGCTTTGGGACCAAAAAGATTAATTTTGCATTTGCGTCTATACATAATGTTTTATTGGATACAATTTTGTTTAGAGAATGAGCCAAATATATTATATTCATTATGAAATCTGATTTCAGAAATCATATGGTAACATAAATGAAAACAAACATATCACAGTAACTTTTTTTAAATCTATAGAAAACAATATATATTGAAACTTATATAAGTAGCATCAACGAGGCAATTAGTAATTTTCCAGATGTAAATACTGTGAACCATTAAAAAATAATATATTATCTATTTTTTGATTTATTAGTAACAATTTAATTTTTACTTAATAACCCCGTATAATACACAAGGCGTTTCTTTTGAAACTATATTAGTTAAGGCGTTTCTTTTGAAACGCCTAAACTAATATAGTTTAGGGTTTTTTTTTTAAACGCCTAAACTATATTAGTTTAGGCGATCCAAAAGAATCGCCAAAACTATATTAGTTTAGGCGTTTAAAAAAAACGACTAAACTATATTAGTTTAGGCGATCCAAAAGAATCACCAAAACTATATTAGTTTAGGCGTTTAAAAAAAACGCCTAAACTATATTAGTTTAGGCGATCCAAAAGAATCGCCAAAATTCTTTTGGTTTTCTAATTTATTTCTTACAAATGTGTTACAAATGTGTTAGTTTTTTCACTTAGGAATTTTATCGAGCACTTGGTGTGCGAACATATTATACATACCAATCGAACACAATGAAACAAACTAATCATCAACTAATCTGATCCTAGCTAAATTGTAATAAACACAATGATTTGCCAAGAAATTCACATAACACAAACATCAATAACCTGATTTAGCTATATTAATGTTTCAACTGATTTGAACAGTGTTTAAAATGAACAGTATATTGATGGCATATTTGTAATTTTTGGTTATTAACATCTAGATGCTCCTGCTCCTGTGTTTCTCTCTCATTCGGTTCCTCTCTTCTCCGGTTCTCCCCACCACCATCTCCATTCCTACCACCATCCCATCACCGCCACCGCCAAGCTTCCACCGCCAAGCTTCCACCGCCATCCACACCACCATCTGTCAAAGACGCCATCCACACCGCCATCCACCATCTGACAAAGACACCATTCACACCACCATCTGACAAAGATTCCAATCAAGATGCATGTCTCTTTTTCGAGCAGATCGACAAACCCCAAGGTCAAATTTCGTGGTTTGGGGCATCTTATGATGGTGGTGGCTACAGGGTCTTCTCGATGATGGTGGTGATTTCGGTTTCAATGGTTGTGATTATTAGGGCTTCTGGCCGGAGGTGCCGTCAGTGATGGTGGTGATTTCGGTTTGAGCATTAGCTGTAGATTGTTGTGATTTTTTTCTTGGTTGTGATGAGTAGAAACTATTTTATGATAACTGATACGATGGCGTGGCAAGGTCGGTGGATGGCAGGTTTTGACCTGCAACCCGCCTTGCAGCCATGTTTTCTAGGAAACTCTGAACCATAGAAATCTCACATTATTTTAGATTGTTGTTGTGTTTGTTTGCTGCTGATTTACTTTCAGGTTTTGGCATTGATCTAGAATGGCAGATCCGACACCCGTTTATATTAATACCTTTTTGTGCTTTATTGTTTGATCTGTTGTTGGAATCACTGTAAGTTGTTGTTTACTTGAGTTTTTAGGCTCTTTAGTTTGTGGGTCTTCTTAATTTCAGTTGTTTGTTGCTTGATTTTATTGTTGTGTTGTTGATTGGGTGTTTCTTGGTTTTGGGTTTTTTATAAATGTGTGTTCTTGATATGTGTTGAAATCTTTTGTTGATGGGTGTCATGTTTTGTTGTTAAAGTTTTTAACTTTGATAATGCAGTTGTACCATTCCTCACAAAGAAGTTGCAGTTCAATGTTGTGATGAGGTTGATCCAGTTGCAAAGGTAAATTATATTGTTAATAACAGCTGATTAAAAATTTATTATTGGTGAGGTAGCATTTTTCATTTAACATGTTACTAATTGTCTACAACAGTCGATAGGGGCAGTCAATTGTGTTATCGGTAGGCAAGATGACGGGAAGCTATATGGTTGTAATACAGATTGTGTTGGAACTATTACTAATATTGAGGATGGTATACGAGGTTTTAAAAAGTTATAAACGTTATTATATTCTCTTACGTTTACCGATATTCTACAGGTCATTGATGAATAAGGTGAATTCTAATTTTTTTTATAATTCATTTACTGTTGATTAAACTGGCGACTGTTCCCTCTTTCAACATAATGAGTATACATGCGTTGAACTCTCTGGAAGGTAACTGTCTTCATATAACATTCTTTCAAAATTATAAGTAGATGGCTTAATAAATAAACGAATGTTACGATTGCAGCGTTGATAATGGGAGTTGTACAGGTGCCGGTTATAGTGATAGTTGTATGGATGTCAGCGACAAGCTATGGTGATGAAGATACGGTGGTAGCCATGGAAATAGTTGAGGAATTGGCACAGCTGACTATGTGTGGATGAACTCTATAAAAATACGACGGCGTCTCATCGAATGGAATTGCCACTGGTTCAATGGTTAGCACAGTCTGTTCTATCAATTGTTGTCACTACCAAAGGACAATTAGGGGTCTTAAATGATGTATTTTATAGCTAAATGTTGTTTTGTTTTTAACTTGCAGGGAGATGTCTATGACAGACTTGAAGGACAAATTCATAAAGATTGTAAACAAATAGCCCAAAAGTGTTATGTACAAGCTGAACTCAAGGCTCTTATAGATGAAGAGAGAGAACACAGGAAAGAGGATAGAGAAAAGGATGTAGCAAACTTGACAGCATCAATACAGAGGGTTAAAGCAGAAGCTCAGGAGGAATTAAAATGGGTTTTAGATGCTTCTCTTAGACGAGAAAATGAGCAGCAAGAAATTATAAATAAGCTTCAGGTATGAGAATTGTTCTCTAAAGTATAATATTTTATATTTTCATTTATCTCAGCCTAATGTCATATTTTCAAGAATCAGAGAAAGAAAAGTGCTCATTGGTGGAGTCTTTGTGATCCGAATTGGTAAATTTGCCTATAACGACGATATCCACCTGCGCTTGAATTCGATAAGAAGGTTATCGACATTTGCTTGCGTTAGGTGAGGATTCATCATGCCTTTATCATGCTATAAAATGTAAATACTTAACTACTTTTAAACTGTTCACGCAAAATTGGGTTAATTAATTTATATCTTCATTGTTTCTTATTGGCTTCCAAGTTTTTTGGTATTTACTTTTGTAATATAGGAGAACACGTATATCTTCATTGTTTGTAATTGGATGTTTGTTATTTGGGTGTTTTTACTGTTTTTTTTCCCGGTACCTTGAACATTTTAATAACATCCTCCTTTTTCTTAACTTATGCATGTAGGTAGCGGCGGTGGCTAAAATGCAGAGAGAAAGAGAGGTGTGGCCTGCATAGATTCACAGACCCAAAATGCCTTTGCTACACCGCCAAACTGTTGAGAAGGTAATACACATACTTTAATGCTTGAAATTAAAAATGCATTAATAGATTTATGATTGGGTTCTAAGTGATTACTTTAATCTTAGAAGATTCTTAAGCGTATTGGAACTCGCTGATGCGGTCATGAACGGGTCCGGTTGGTTTCGTGGTTTGGGTTGGTATGAAATTATATATTTTTGTGGGTTTAAAACAGGTTGGGTCGGGTTGGTGTCAAAGTGTATACTTTTATAGGTGTTGAAATATGTCAGGTTAGTGTACACATGGTGTCTCAACGCGTTGCTGTCAAAGTGTGTTTCTTATTGTTGCGCCTGGGCAGGTAGGCTCACGTTGTTGTCAAGGTGTATATTTTTATGGGCCAAAACAGGTTGCCTGGCGTCAGGTCGGTGTCCAACTCTAGGCGGGTGAGATTGTTGCCAAAGCGTGTATTGGCCTAAATGGACCGTGTCGTATTGCTTTAAAAACTGACATACAGGCTGCAAAACACAGTTAACTATTTTTACTGATAGCAGCGATGGTTTAGTGGTGGTTGTAGCTGGTAGGGGTCGTGTGGCGGTGGTTGCTGGTAGGAACTATGGGGGTAGCGACAATGGTGTAGTAAAAGAAGATGTCAAGCAACACCACTATGTTTTTAGGATTTTTTTTTCCCTCATGAAGTCGCCTCCTCTGTTCATTGTGTTTGCTATGTTTGATTTGTGGAATCATATTAACAGCTACAACTAATTTGAAAGCAATTCCATCAGTTTGGATTAAAAAGATTAATTATGGATTTATATCTTAGTATTGGTTCTGTATTGTAGACTAATGAAAATTATGGTTTGGACATGTTACTATACCTCCATACACTTTTATCATTCATTATTGTTTGATTTTACAACAGGAAGACACTAGGCAAAAACTGGTTGGTTCTGATAATAAAGTCCGCCAGCTTGAATCTCAGCTTTCTCAAGACCAACAGGTTTCTTCCAATACCAAAAAAGTACGAATATTTCTGATACTATTTCTATAATCTTGGTTTTAAAAAAGCGCGTTAGGTGCAACAAGGCTCAAGCTTGTGCGCTTTTGGTGGCATAAGGCGCTCTTTTTTTTGCCCAACAACCGCACTTGAAGCACGATTTCCTGGCAAAAAATTCAAAACGGGGTTCCATTATTTTTTTATGGACACGTTCGACGTGGAACAGATGTATTCAAAGCATTGGCTCTTGGTGCATCTGGTGTATTTGTAAGTGTAACTGTAAACTATCATTGCTATGCTCAAACTAAATATTTGACTATATGTATATGAACTTAAGAGATAAGTGGCTTAAGTAATTGTTATATATTATGATGGTTTTCAGATTGGTCAACCAGTGGTGTTTTCTTTGGCGGTAGATGGTGAGGCTGGTGTCCGAAAGACTCTTCAAATGTTGCATGATGAACTTGATCTTACAATGGCGTTAAGCGGGTGACGTTCCCTAACGGAGATATCCCGCAACCATATCGTGGCACCATGGGACCCGCCACATGTCACTCCTAGGCTTTAGAATCACTTGAAAAATACTAACAAGGTCAATATGTGACACATTAGTCATAAAAACTTATTAGCTCTTATTAGATCAAGATTTTGTTGACTTTTTGAAATGCGACTGCCATTCAACCGACATTGTTGTATGATATGTGATCTTGGATAATTCGTCGCATCATAAATATGACGTACTTAGCATTCATTACATTATCTCTACGTAACTTTCATGTGAAAATCGATTTGAGATCTCAAATGATGCAAGGTATGTCAAACAACGCAAGGTATTATTTTCTAAATAGGATTGACGCCACAACGCGCGGCCTGATAAAAAACCTAGTTTTATAAAGAAACTAATGGTATAATCAATAAACATTCACATAACACAACCATCAAGGTTTAAGTTCACAAATCTAACCTGTAAACAGGGTATGTTGTCTTCTGAACCAAATACGCAGCCTCTAAAACATGATTTCTGTCACAAAAATGGAAGGTTTCAGTAGGGTTCGGGTAGGGTCGGGTATGGGGAAGAAGAACCGATGGACCGAGTATTGATGGACCGAGGACCGAACCGGAGACAGAGTTTGTATATCGGTTCTGTTTTTAGGTTGGTCTCGGGTCTCGGGTCGGGTATCTTCGGGTCGGGTCGAGTACGGACCATTGCTCACCCCTAATTGCAGCTAATAAGAAGAGGAAGAAGATTATTCACGGTATTATCATAGCTACGATGTGGAGTCTTTGGTTGAACCGGAATGATAAAGTATTCAATAGGAAGAGTTGTAACCCCACGGTTTTGATAGAAAAGGTTACACTTAGAACGTTTTATTGGTTCAAATATAGGGTCTCTGGTAAAAATTTAGTTTGGAATGAGTGGAGGAAAGTCCCCACGTATGTATGTAATGGTTTGGCTTAAGTCCTCGTTTTGAGGTCTTCGCCTTTTGTTAATGAAGTTGAACGTTAAAAAAAAATAAAAAATAAATAGTTATTGAAATGTTACAAATTTAAAGAAAATGTTTCTTCAAAAATTACAATTTATAAGTTAAAAAATTAATTTAACTACATTAACTAACTTCCATTAAACCGAAACATAAGTTTTTGTAATTGCAGTCTAGTTCAGTTAATTGTTAAACCTTCTTTATATTATATGAAAAAAAAGTCCGTTGGGCTAAATAACAAAACAGTCATTGGGCTAAACAACTTTGTAAAAAAATGGTGATGTACTGTGTATTGGGCATCAGCCCAAAACGGTCATTGGGCTAAACCCCGTCCTTTAGTTGAAAGTTGATGCTCCAGTATCGGGTCGGGAGTTTCAAAACATATATAACTATTTTTATGCTTTAACTCATTTGTTTGAATATATTTTTTTCTGAACGGTGACTTTCTATGTACAGGACCTATTGGTCACCGGGTTTTTGTCAAAGACGGTTACCCGTCAGCCTCGCTCCGTGGACGTGATGTTCTATCGGGCCCCAGCCGCCGCGCAGACTGATTTTCGCCCGGAAACCATACTGCCCCCACACGAGAAACTCACTGGGGTAACAGCTGGGTAAAACCGGATTGCCCTCGGGATTGCACCATGCCTCGGTAGGAAACGATCCATCATTGGGACGATCCATCATTTGTTTGAATATAACGTAGTCGGGTTTAGTAAGTTAATTAATGATGTATATTAACATTTTGTCTCGCAAATGTGAATGGTATTTGCATGAGAAGTTTTTGTAATCCAATAAAATCTTCCATCGCATATTGCAAGTCAAAACATATAGGTTCTCGGTCGTTCTTAATCCGTTCGACAAATGAACTCAAAGTGCGGAATCCTTTGAGTTAGTTGTAGTAGATGATGAATTCAAAATCTAATCACAAGAACACAAAGATCTAAAATAGACTTTCAAGTAACTTGTATTGAGTGCACTTGAGATAGATTACATCCAACCCTAGATATTGTCAAGATACAATGTGAACACCCACAAAATCTTAATCCCTACATGCTAACACCTCTATTTAGTCAGAATGCAAGTAACACAAATTTACAATAACGCCTCTAGTTTGTCAACTCAAAGCCATGATAGGTTTCTCCTAAACATTATTAAGCACAACCTAGGTTTCGCTTATACAATTTCAAGAGCAACCTAGGTTTCGCTTTTAGAATACTTGCAAAAGCTAAACTAATGATGTTGCCACACAAATTATGCACTAACATCCTTGGTGTTAGAGATGCCGAGTGAATCGTTCAAACTGAAGCAAGTCGACTGGTTTGGTGCGACTAATTTGAATCCAAATGGTACATGGTTCAATTTTGACGGTTTAACCGTTTAGGTTAGTTTGAAACTTGGAGCCTTCCGTATAACTTTTATTTTTTATTTTTGCATGTGTGTGCATATAGATTTTTGTACTATAATCGTCAATCATATTTATCGTTTTTTTTACCAACTAGTGCTTTAAATCAAACACAAGAAAACTAGAGAGATGAGAGGGAGCTGAAGAGGTGAAAACTTCCGACCAAGGAAAGAGAATGGGATGCACGACAGCCGTCCGGTTACTACTTTCTTCATAAGTAATCTTCCTGATGGTGTACCGGACTCTCTTCTGTGGACGTCTTTCCGGCCTCATGGGATCATTAAAGATGCCTATGTTGCTCGGAAGAGGGACTCGAGGGGAAATTGGTTCGGTTTTGTTCGATATATTGGGGTGACCGATGCAAATGAGGTTCTACGTCGAATGAATACGGTGAAGATTTTTGAGGCCAAGGTGTGTGCCTCCATTGCTAAGTTTGCAAAAGGTACGAGCAGACCAGGAACGATGGGGGGTCCGGATGTTCAGAGACAAAGAAAGGACCAGGAGTGGAGACCTAGTGGGGTGGCTCCGGGGATGAAACCGACGTGGCAAGACCCAGTGGCTGGGGTAAAGGATACTGCTGGAATGTGCGGAACTTCTGGGGGAGCAGGCCAATCGTCAAAGCAGAATATGAGGGTGGTGATCACTGATAGGGCGGTTATGTATCCTAATCACTGTATAATGCGGTCTGTTATTGGGGTGGTAAAGGATGTTGAGGCGTTCAAAAACATAAAGGAAGTTCTGGTGAAGGGTGGGTACACGGAAATCCCGGTTAGCTACGTCGGTGGTATGAATGTGTTGATTGTCTTTAGGGACAAGAGGTCTGCGGTGGAGTTTTTGAACAAAAAAGAGGAATTGTGGGGGGGAAGTTTTGGATACACCGAGCTTGTGGGTTGGTGAAAACATTCCCCCCGATAGGATTGCGTGTTTAAGGATTACTTGTGTTCCTTTGCAGCTAAGGGATGGACCGGTCTATAACAAGGTAGGGGAGTTATTCGGGAAGGTGGTTAAGGGTAGCGAGTTTTCATGGTTGTCGCCGGATAATGCGGATAGTAAAATTTGGGTGTTGGTTAATAAAATGGAAAAGATTCAGATGGAGATTGTGCTTGAATGGGAGGGGTTGTCAGTACCGGTTTGGGTAACAGAGGAAGTGAATTGTATTAGGCAGGCGTTTGTTCCGGGTCTCATGGTGTCTCAGGTAGCTCCGCCGGAAAGTTCAGGTGAGTCGATGGCAAAAGTCACGGGAGAGGACCTTGAGGATGGGGAGATTAGGGATGATGATGTCACTCCGGAAGGTTTACGTCAGCAAACTGTGGGAGACGAAAGGGTGCCGCCAAAGGTACATGGGAAACACAATGTGCATGGGGGATCTCAATCGGTTGGGGGGAATTTTAACGTTTTAAATGATGGGGTGTGTTTTGAGACAGGTGGGCCAGCTGGGAGTAAGAATGCCTCATTGGACCTTAATAAAGCATGGGCTCCTTTTAATTGTGGTAATGGGCCTGTGATGGGCCAATCAAATTTGCTGAAGTCCAGGAAACGCCAAAGGTGTCAAAGAAGTCCAACATCTTCTCCAGTGGATAGGGTTAGAGACACTTTTTCTGGGTCCTTTGGCTCTTCGGATAAGGAAAATTCTGATGCAAACGTGGAGGAAGGCCAGGTGAATGCTAATGATAATTGTGATATGAATGTTGAGGGGGATAAACAGAACGATGCGCAAGATGGGACTGTGAACTTAAATGTTGGAGCTGAGCAGATGGGTATTCCGGTGGGGGTTAACAACACCTCGGCGGAGAGGGTTGGTGAGTGTGTTGGGCTGGAGAATGGGCGTATGTCTGAGAGGGATCTCACAATTGTAGCCGGAGCGTTAGTTGGTATCGAGCTTGGTGGTTTTGAAGAGCAGGTTCAGGATCTGGTGAACGAAGAGGATGACGCCGCAGGTTTGCAATGAATTTTCTATCAATAAATTTAAGGGGGGTGAGGGATGACCGTAAAACGGCATGGGTGAGGGGTTTAAAAACGAGTATGGTATTCAGTTTGTGGGTATCCAAGAGTCAAAGCTGGGGCCGGGGTCGGATTTTGTGCTTGCTTCATTTTGGGGCAGGTCCAGATTTCAGTCAGAAATGGTCTTTGCTGAAGGTCGATCTGGTGGGATTATTAGTTTATGGGATCCTACCATTTTTCAGAAGACTGGGGTGATTAAAAACAGGTCGTTTTTTGTAGTAATTGGGGAATTGGTGGCTTCGGGGGAAAATATTAATATTGTTAATATTTACGCTCCGAATGATGCTAGGCAAAGAAGGGTGGTGTGGGCAGAACTGCTACAGGTTAAGAGGTCGTTGCCAGGGATGTGGGTATTTTTTGGTGATTTTAATGAGGTGATGAGTCAATCTGAGAGGCGTAATACGGAGTTTGTTCCAGCTAGTGCGGGACACTTTAATGATTTTATTGCGAGAGCTGAATTGTTTGAGTTTAATATGGGGGGACATCAGTTTACCTATTGTTCGGATAATGGGGAAAAGATGAGCAGGCTGGACAGATTCTTAGTTTGCGATAAGTTTGTTGAATTGTGGCCTACGGCGTCGGTCACTGCTTTATCTAGATATGTCTCTGACCATCGTCCTGTGGTGCTTTTGGTTGTTGACGCCGATTTCGGTCACATCCCGTTTTGGTTTTTTAACTCCTGGTTAGAGATGGCTGGGTTCAAGGAGTTTGTGATTAGTAAGTGTGAAAACTTCAGATTTGTTGGGCCGCCTGATTTGAGGCTTGCAACTAAATTGAAGTTCATTAAGAACAGAATTATTAAATGGGTGGGCGATAGACGTAGGGATGAAATAGGTGAGTATAATCAAAAGGTGAGAGAGTTGGAAAGACTTGACAAGGCATGTGAAATGCGTCAACTGAACATGATTGAACATGAAGTTAGGATGGAGTGTAGGGCGTTTGTTATGGAGTGTGATAGGATTAAAGCCTTGGATGCTAGACAAAAGGCAAGGGTTAAGTGGGCTCTTGAGGGTGACGAAAACTCTAAGTTTTTCCACAAGACGATTAAGGCAAACACCTCTAATAATAGGATAAATGGTATTATGCATGATGGTGTGTGGGTTACATGTCCGAGGTCGATAAAAGATAGAGCTTTTGGTTTTTTCGAGGAGAAGTTTCGGGAGCCGATGCCGGTGAGGCCGAACTTAGATTGTACCCACATAAATAAGCTTTCGGATGTGGATGCTAATTGGTTAGTTCAGCCGTTCTCGCTGCAAGAAATTAAAGACGCGGTGTGGGATTGTGAAGGGGATAAAGCGCCAGGGCCCGACGGGTTCAATTTCAAGTTTCTTAGGCGTTGTTGGGCGGGGTTCGAGGAGGATTTTGTGCAGCTTTTTCAGCAATTTTATGAGTTGCAGCAGTTAGGTCCATGTTGCGCATCATCATTCATTGCTTTGATACCTAAAAAAGAATAGCCGAGTGGATTCCAAGCATTTCGTCCGATAAGTTTGATAGGCTGCATAAATAAGGTTGTGTCTAAGGTGTTGGTGGCAAGACTTAAAAGGGTGGTGGGGAATTTGGTGTCACAAGAACAATCGGCATTTTTGGCGGGTCGTAATATTATTGATGGTCCATTATTGCTTAATGAGATTATTGGGTGGATGAAAAAAATGAAACGGAGAGGTATGATATTCAAAGTTGACATTGAGAAAGCTTACGATTCGGTCCATTGGGGTTTTTTGGAGTCGGTTTTGAGCCAAATGAATTTTCCTCAAAGGTGGATTAGGTGGATTATGTGCATTGTATCATCGGCGCGTGCGTCGGTTCTAGTGAATGGTTCGCCGACGTCTGAATTTGCTTGTAGTCGAGGCCTTAGGCAAGATGACCCCTTGTCGCCATTTCTATTTGTGCTTGTAATGGAAGCTCTGTCAGGTGTAATGAAACGGGCTAGTGCGGTGGGACTATTCAAAGGCTTGGTATGTGGGAATGGTGAGTTGGAATTATCACACTTATTATATGCGGATGATGTCGTATTTTTGGGGGAATGGTCGGTCAATAATGCTCTCAACTTAAAAAGAATACTTCGGGGGTTTTATCTAGTGTCGGGGCTTAAGGTAAGTCTTCGTAAATGCTGTGTGTATGGTGTGGGGGTGGAAGAGGGGGAGGGGCAGACTATGGCTAATATTTTTAAGTGTAGCTTTGGTAAATTCCCTTTCACTTACTTGGGGTTGGTTGTTGGAGCAAATATGAATTTGATAAAAAATTGGAAGCCGGTGATGGAGTCGTTTAGGAGGAGACTTTCTAATTGGAAGGCGAAGAGTCTATCCTATGGTGGTCGTGTAGTGCTGATTAAGTCGGTATTAAACGCTCTTCCCACCTATTTCTTTTCATTATACAAAGTGCCGATTAAGGTTCTCGAGGACCTTGATAGGTTGCGAAGGGTTTTCTTTTGGGGTGGGTTGGAAGAGAAGGCGCGGATGAATTGGGTGGCGTGGGATGAGGTGATTGCTCCGGTGGGTGCGGGAGGGTTGGGTTTTGGTTCCTTGAAAGAAGCTAATTCAGCCTTGCTTGCGAAGTGGTGGTGGCAATTTAAATGTGATCGAGATGGTTTGTGGCGTAAGGTGGTGTGGGCCGTGCATCACTCGTCTAGGGATTGGAGTACGGTTCCGGCTAGGCTGTCTCTACCAGGGCCTTGGAAGTCTATTTGTTCAGCAGTAAACCTGTTAAGACAGGTTGGTGTGGACGTTGGAAATGCAATTCGAGAGGTGGTTGGGAACGGGTTGGGGGTGTCTTTTTGGCTGGATATTTGGGCTTCAGATTCGTCTCTGGCGTCCAGATTTCCTGCCTTATTCTCAGCTGAAAGCAATAAGTTCGCGTCCGTGGCAGAAAGGGTTTTGGGGCACGGGTTGGGTTGGAACTGGGCTTGGGGTAATTCGGGGTTGGGTCAGGTGGCTGCAGCTGAATTGTGGGAATTTTTGCACCTGGTTGCATGTCCTGTTCTACAAGATCGAGAGGATGGGTGGGTTTGGGGGTTGGGCGATTCAGCCGGCTTCAGTGCTGGGGCCGTAAAGAATGTGCTACAGCAGGTCAGATATGGAGATAGACAAGCCTTTCTTATGCAGAACTCGTGGGTTCCGAAAAAGGTATGGATTCTTGCTTGGAGAGCGGCTCGTCAAAGGCTACCAACAAAGTCAGCTTTGCTGAGAAGGAATATCCAAGTTGGGTCTGTTTTGTGTCCGATGTGCGGTGAGGTGGCTGAAACGACGGAACATTTGTTTGTGTCGTGTGGTTTCGCGCAGTCCGTTTGGCAGGTGGTTGCTCAATGGTGTAAAGTCAGTCCATTTTATGCGTTCGACTTTCGTGATCTGGTTCATATGCACACGTACGGTGGTGGTTCGAAGAAGGTTAAAAAGGTGTTCTATGCGATTTGTTTGACGACGGTTTGGTGTATTTGGAAAAATAGAAATGCGGTGGTTTTCAATCAACATCAGTTTTCTTTACAGAAAGTTATTGGAGAAATTAAGGCTAGGAGCTTCCTTTGGGTGAAGGCGAGGGCGAAACAACATGATTTAGATTGGTCTAAGTGGCATAGTTTCAATTTCTCTTCTATCGGGTGGTGATAAGTGGTACATGTGGGTGTGTTGGTAAGTTTTGTTTTGTTTGTGTAATGTCTTATGTTTTTGGTGTCTGTAAGCGAATTGGTTGTATTGGGTGTTTTTGCTAGTACCCCGCTAGCGTTTTGGTGATAATAAAGCTTTTGTTGGCCGTTCAAAAAAAAAACTAGTGCTTTAAATAATAGTAAAAATAGCGATACAGATATACAAACCGAACTGTTTTAGCGTTATATTGGCTAGACTAGTCAGCCGGCTCAATCTAATTGGTCTAGTTTGGTTTGTCCTTCCCAAAAATTGCAGTTAGTGATTCAACTAATGCTTTTCATCAAAACCAACCAAACCCAGCCTTAAATGTATATAAATCTTGTAAAATGGTCACTTTTCGTCAAAACCAACCAAACCCAATATATAAATCTTGTAAAGATAAAAGTAACCTTGCAACATTAACATACCAAGGGTACTCCCTATATTTTTAAACATAGACATCGATAACTATATATAAAAAAATAACACTATGGTGACATAACATTCAATGAGACAACCCCTATCCTTTGAATGTGTCATGTGACATCATATGGTGCATTTTTTTTATATAATCCTCATATTGTCACCTCAAACCCTAAAAATCTTTTTTATTTATTTTTATTTTTTTTTTGTTTTATCCCTGCACATAACGTCTTTGTGCTTTGCTCATTCATCTTCCCTAAATCCACATATATAAATTTGAATCAAATACTTAGATTTGGGCTATTCCTTTTTTGTTTTGGCACACAAACTTCTGTGCGATTTATATTTTTGTGGTGATAATCAAACCAGGTATTACCTTATACATCTTTCTGGTTGTTACTTTATTTTGAATCCAAAGATCATATTTCTAGATCAGATTATCATGTAAAACATATATTATCTCTTCATCTTATTTGTTGTTTCTACGTAATATGTATTACCCTTCTACAAATCCGTAGTGGTAATTTAAATAGTTTTGAACTTTAGTTTGAGGGTTTTCTTGTGATTTGATTTGATGGGATGGGATGTTGTGTTGTTATCTTTATTGGTATGTTTCTATGACTACTTAATGGTACTAATAGCATTTGATTTACTTTGTTTTTTTTTTGTTTTTGTAGTCGGCTAATGGAGGAAGATGCACCTGTAAGCGCTTTTAGTTTTAATTCATAGCTTGATTTTAGTTAGAATCTGTTTTTTTTATTAAACTATACATATCTGATTTTAATGGCTAGGTTGAGTGTGATGGGTCAAAGAGTTTGCTTTATGTTAAAAACAGAATAGTGTAATGGGTCGAAGATGTTGCTGTATGTTAGAAACTCCAAATAAACACAAAGGATCGTAGATTTGTTATAAAATAAATAGGATCCTTGACTATATAAACATAAAAAATATGTATTTGTATTTGCTTTTTACTACAATAGGTAGGTCAAACCATCACTTAAACTACATGAAGAGGGATTTAAAGATATTTAAGTGGGGCGACTAGAATTGAATTGAGATGCAATGGTTATCAATTTTTTTTCTATTTGAGAGTATGATCATGGTCGACTATATATCTCTTAAGGACCTGTTTACTCTGCTTTATACATATGATTATCTGTTTTAGTTTCATTTGTGTCTGTCTAAAGAAGGTTTCGGTCGAATGTTTAAGGCAAACATTGGTTTGGTTTGCGTGTTTTATAGACTATTTGACGAGGATTGATTTTGCGTTATAAGTTTTTCCCTGCATAAGGTGTTCTCTTTTTTTAGCTTTGTCTGTGTTCGGCTAATTTGATTATGTTTATCTCTTTTGAGTAAGAAGTTGACTGTGTTTTTACGTATCGTAAATAGTACTGATGAGTTTTGATATGTGTGTTAGAAGTTTTGCCTTCTGTAAAACGTCTATGTTCATTTATGTGTTATTGTTAAAATGCGTATCAAATGGAAAGAGTGTTTAGTTTTGTGCTTTTGTTGTTGGTTTTAATAACCTTTTTTCCCAGGTGGTTGTTTTTTGGTCGTTGCATAAGATCTTCAATGGCTTTTAAACCAATTACTGACATCAACGAAGAGGACGATGATGAACCAATTTGAAGAGATATGTACCCGCGCGTGCGCAGGAAAGAAAGCCACACACACGACAGCGCAGGAACGTGACGTGGCATTCTAGAAGGCGGCGCACGCAGTCACAAAAAGGACAGGTGTCACCCGACAGGAGCAGAATCCCCAATCAGAGGTGTCAATTCCCTGCTCTATGATCACCTGCCAATACGAGGTACGAGAAAGGACGAAAAGGACAATTACAGGACACGTGGACCAATCACAGAAGGACAACACAAGAATTGACAACGGCCACAATAGTACAGGACAGCTGCCATTCCTCTCATAGCCAATCATAGGCCACCTGATGAGCCTATAAATACCCACCTTCGTCATCAAAGGAGGGGATCGATTATCAGAGAAAGAATTCATATCATAAGCTGTGAGAAATAGATTATAGTCGAAACTCTTGTAATAATCCGATAACAGTGTCTTGTATGTGTCTTATCAATTAATGAGAATCACGTCCTTTCTTATATTCATACATTAATACTGTCGTATTAGATTGTTAGTTTGGTGTTTCTTCATTGGCGCCATCCGTCTTTTGAGTTATCAAGAACAGCAACTAAAAAACTTCTATTTCTCAGAAAAACAGTTATGAGTTCTTTACCAACAACAACAAACTCCCCAACAGGCATGCCTGGCACTGGTGTTGCTCAGGAAAACACCAGCCAGCCCGACAGCCATGCGGAGGAGCAGTTTCACGGCACAGACATGGGCCGCACGCCGTCCTCCGGGACAAGGCAAACCCCGTCGTTTCATTTTGCAACTGCTAATGTTCAAGCTTCACCCGCTGGTCACACCGCGCCGATGGTTAGTCCGGAGGTGTGGTATGCGCAGCAAAAAGAAGCTCTGAAACAAGCATTTATGAACAAACTTAAAGAACAACAGCTGAGAGAAGCATCTCGCGCTCTGTCCTTCAGCGAAGGAAGGCCTGTCACCATATCGGAGGGGCCATCCAGAGCTGCGGGACACATAGGCGGAAGCAATCATATCACTGACCCAACTTTGAGGGAAGACTCCGATGAGTCACAGAGTCGTTTTCAACGTGAAACAAGCCAGTACTTGACCAACACCGTTGATCGAGCACACTTGTTGTCTGGCGAAGACGATCTCACACAACCCTACTATCCCCCATCATTCAGTGAAAAATCAAAGTTCACACCGCGCATCGCGCTTGCCACGCTGCCCGCACGAACAAAAATCCCAAGTACTCTGGGAAAGTTCGACGGCACCGGCGATCCTGACGACCACCTGAGAAGCTTCGAAATCGCAGGATAATGCGCGCGGTGGAGCCTACCAGCATGGTGTCACATGTTCGCGCAGACGCTTACGGGCGCAGCACGAGTATGGTTCGACAGCCTACCAAACGGCAAGATTGACAATCTGAAAGAGCTGACTGACAAATTCTCAGATCACTTCAGCCAAAACAAGAGGATCGAGCGCGATTCCAAAGATATATTGCAAGTCAAGAGGCGTGAGAATGAATCCATCAAAGACTACATCACCAGGTTTAATCGAGAGGCCTTACAGATCGGACCGATTGGATTCGAACTTATGAAAGCAGCATTCACCCAAGGGGTGAGGTGTGATTCACTGATCCGCACTTTAGCCGGATGTACAGGTATGCCCAACACCTGGGAAGAGATCATGTGCGGCGCAAAGAACTACGCTAAAACTGAGAGAGAACTCTCTGTTTGGAGCAGAATTCAAGCGCCGCAGTACACAGATACTCAAGCACAAGTAGTGCGCAGCAGAAATAACAGGAATGAGCGAAGGGGAAAAGGGAATGTCTGGACGAGGCTCCAAGGAACCAACCAGACAGTGACAAAGCCCGCAGCACCCCAAGAATATCCGCACAACACGTCACTTGTGCATAAATCCGGTAGGCGGAGTCACAACAACTGGACTCCTTTAACAAAAACACCAGCGCAAGTCCTAGCCACAGAAAATGTTGACTTCCCGGAACCAAAAGTCATCAAGCACAGGGAAGGGCTCGACCATAACAAGTTCTGCGCCTACCATCAAGACATCGGCCATGACACCGACAAATGCTATCAGCTGAGGCAAGCAATCGAGGATGCGCTGAAAACTGGTAAGCTGGGATATCTGTTGCAAAATGTGGAGCGTAAACAAACAGCGGGCCCACCGCCCAAAAAGATAAAAAATGTGAGTATGATGATACATAGCAGTGGGTATCGACTTCAAAAGCGAAAGCCAGAAACCACAGCAGAATGGAAGGAGCAACAAGTGTGCTTCCCGGTGGTCAAAGGCGGCCCGTCCGCTACGCGGGCAATCATTGTCACGGCCATCTTCGACCACTACAGAACTACCAGGGCTTTCATGGATACCGGCAGCAACTCGGATATCATGTACGGGCAATGCTTCGATTTATTGGACGAGGAAGACAAACAAAGATTGCGTCCTATCAACTCCCCGATCATGGGATTCTCGAACGAAGTGGTGACCCCGTTCGGGGAAATTTCCTTCCCCCTCACTTTGGGAGCACATGGGCGTTCGCGAACTGAAGAAGTCACCTTCCTTGTCATCCCGACGAAGTCCAAGTATGATATCATCCTGGGACGGGACTCGATGGCTTCATACAACATGGTCACCTCTACAGTCCATGGCGCAATAGGTTTCCCCACCCAAAGTGGTGTGGCCATCGTGTGGGCTAACAGAGAATGCGCCATGACAACAGAGTCTCATCCGGCCAAGATGCTAAAGTCATGCCCGCGCACGGAGCCGGAAAAGTGGATCCTGAATACCAAATTCCCTGACCAAACCATCACGCTGGGACCAGCAATCTCAGAGGGCATCAGGGACAAACTAAAACAGCTCCTCCGAAAGAACATGGACGTGTTCGCGTGGCAGCCATCAGACATGACCGGCGTCCCACGCGAACTCGCCCAGCACAAACTCAACACATATCGCTCTGTCGAACCCATCGCGCAAAAGCGCCGAAGCATGGGTGCCGAAAAAACACAGGCGATGAATGAACAAGTAGGAGAGCTGTTGAAAGCCGGAATTCTAAGGGAAACACGATACCAAACCTGGGTTGCTAACCCAGTGATGGTAAAGAAAAGCAATGGTGGATGGAGGATGTGCGTGGATTACACAGACCTCAACAAGGCATGCCCAAAGGACTGCTACCCTTTGCCGGAGATTGACCTGAAAATAGACTCCCTAGCGCCTTTCCGTTTCAAATGCTTTCTAGATGCGTATAAGGGATACCATCAGATCCAGATGGCGCTAGAGGACGAAGACAAAACAGCCTTCCGCACTGATAAGGGGGTTTTCTGTTACACCAAGATGCCATTCGGCCTAAAAAATGCGGGGGCCACATACCAAAGGTTGATGGACCGCGCATTCGCCAAACAGATCGGGAGAAACCTAGAAGTCTATGTGGATGATCTGGTCATCAAAAGCAAGGAAGAGGATCAAATGCTGACAGATATCGAAGAAACCTTCAAGCATTTGAAAGAAATCCAGATGAAGCTGAATCCAAGCAAGTGCGCCTTTGGAATGGAAGAGGGAAAGTTCCTGGGCGTGGTGGTCACTAAAGATGGTTTCAGGCCAAACCCTGAAAAAATACAAGCCATCGCGCAAATGCCCTCCCCATCCACCCTGAAAGAAGTTCAAACACTGAACGGGCGCTTAGTAGCAATCAACCGATTTTTGTCGCATCACGCAAGCAAATCCATCCCATTCATTGAAACGCTAAAAAACTGCCTAAAAAAGAACCATTTTAAATGGACTGCAGAGGCGGAGAAAGCCTTTCAAGAGATGAAGGAATGTCTGATGGACTTACCAACACTCACCGCTCCGCTCCCTAGGGAGCCATTAACGATGTATCTATGCGCCACAGAGCAAGCGGTGAGCGCGGTATTGATGGTAGACAGGAAGCTGGTCCAGACACCTATTTATTATGTCAGCCGAGTATTGACAGACGCGGAGTCAAGGTATACCACTATGGAGAAGCTAGTATTAGCCCTCGTTCACGCATCACGAAGGTTGCGCCGCTACTTCCAAGGCCACCCCATCAACGTGATGAGCGACTACAAGCTAAACAACGTCCTATCAAAGCCGGAGGTCTCCGGTAGATTGGCAAAATGGGCTATCGAGCTGGGCGAGCACACCATTCACTACAAAACGCGCCCAGCAATCAAAGGACGGATATTAGCTGACTTCATAGCGGAGGTACCACAAGAAAAGGTTGAAGAGTGCAAAGCAGAACAAGACCCGCAGCCAACATGTGATGAGAAAGCCATTTAGAACCTCTATACAGATGGGGCCTCAAACGAAGACGGTGTAGGTGCGGGGATACGCCTAGTTAGTCCAGAAGGCGCAGAATTCACCTATGCGATCAGACTCGAATTCAAAGCCACCAATAACGAGGCTGAATACGAGGCATTCCTCGCCGGACTACGTATCGCGCAAAAATTGGGCGCAAAGCACATCTTCGCACACGTCGATTCCGTGTTGGTAGCAGGTCACATCACTGGGAAATACGAAGCAAAAGAACATTCCATGATCATGTATCTCCAGCGAGCCAAAGAGCTCATGGCCGCTTTTCCTAGCTGCACCATCGACCACATTAAACACAGCCAAAACAAGCCGGCGGACGCTCTAAGCAAAATGGCATCTACAAGTTTCAGCCATTTAGCAAAAGAGGTCCGAGTTGAAACCTTAAGCGAACCGTCTGTTCCACCCAAGGAAGTCAATGTCATCCAAACGGGTGTTGACAGCTGGATGACTCCGATAATTTCCTACCTGACCACCGGCACGCTGCCTGAACAACGCGCCGAGGCCAGGAAGATACAACAAAAAGCCCTACAATACCAAATGCAAGATGGCATACTCTATCGGAAGTCTTACTTGGGACCATTACTGCGGTGCGTGGATGCGGTTGACGCGGATTACCTAGTGCGTGAGATACATGAAGGGATATGCGGGATACACGCTGGGCCGCGCATGGTGGTCGCAAAGATTATGAATGCAGGATATTACTGGCCAGGCATGCACCTGGACGCCTTAAAAATCATCTGCAAATGCGACTCCTGCCAGCGCCATGCCCCCAACACCCTGCGCCCTAAAAACGATCTCATCCCAGTAACTTCAGCATGGCCATTTCAAAAATGGGCCTTCGACTTGGTAGGCCCATTCCCAATGACGACAAGCAAAAGAAAATTTCTGATAGTCGCCATTGACTACTTTACCAAATGGGTCGAAGCCAAGCCACTTGCTGAAATTACAGCCAATCATGTAAAGAAGTTCATCTGGGAGTTCATCATCTGCCGCTTCGGGTTACCTATGTCAATTGTCACAGACAACGGGACCCAATTTGCGGACAAAGGGTTGCTAAAATGGTATGCGGACTTGCACATTCAACCCACATTCACCTCGGTCGCGCATCCTCAAGGAAACGGCCAGGTCGAGCGTGCAAACCAAAGCATTGTCGAGGGCATCAAGTCAAGGCTGGGGACTAAAGGAAAGGCTTGGGCAGAGGAATTACCGAGCGTGCTATGGGCCAATCGCACTCTTACAAAAACGAGCACCGGTGAAACCCCTTTCAGCCTCACATACGGCTCTGAAGCCATGATACCCGCAGAGATTGGATGCCCATCTGCAAGAGTCCTATCAGCAACCATAACAGACAACGATCGAGAGCTGCGCACGAATTTAAACCTGGTAGAAATACGCCGAGAATGCGCAGCAATACGAGAAGCAAACTACAAGCAAAAGTTGGAAAAGTATTACAACGAGAAGGTCAAGCCTTGCACATTCCATGAAGGGGAATTTGTTTTACGCAACAACGAAGCCAACGGTGCCTTCCCCAAAGGGAAATTGGCCCCAACTTGGGAAGGGCCATATCGCATACAGGAGGTCCTTGGCAAGGGAGCCTACAAACTCTCAACCTTACAAGAAAAACCAGTTCCCCGTACATGGAACGCGGCTCAATTGCGAAAATGCTATATGTAATACTATCCTGTGATGTAACAACGGCCGACGCGCCAAACTTATGAAATGAAATATGGCAGTTCCTTTACCTTACATGCACTCACTCTCCTAAACATTGTATGGTTAAGATACAATGTCCTAAACTAGAAATTGCATCGAGAAATCTGCAATTTCCCTAAACTGCGCGTGGCATGGTTAAGATGCAACGCACACCCTAAACATTGTATGGTTAAGATACAATGTCCTAAACTGGATATTGCATCGAGAAATCTGTAATTTCCCTAAACTGCGCGTTGCATGGTTAAGATGCAACGCGCACCCTAAACATTGTATGGTTAAGATACAATGTCCTAAACTGGAAATTGCATCGAGAAATCTGCAATTTCTCTAAACTACGCGTTGCATGGTTAAGATGCAACGCGCACCCTAAACATTGTATGGTTAAGATACAATGTCCTAAACTGGAAATTGCATCGAGAAATCTGCAATTTCCCTGAACTGCGCGTTGCATGGTTAAGATGCAACGCGCACCCTAAACATTGTATGGTTAAGATACAATGTCCTAAACTGGAAATTGCATCGAGAAATCTGCAATTTCCCTAAACTGCGCATTGCATGGTTAAGATGCAACGCGCACCCTAAACATTGTATGGTTAAGATACAATGTCCTAAACTGGAAATTGCATCGAGAAATCTGCAATTTCCCTAAACTGCGCGTTGCATGGTTAAGATGCAACGCGCACCCTAAACATTGTATGGTTAAGATACAATGTCCTAAACTGGAAATTGCATCGAGAAATCTGCAATTTCCCTAAACTGCGCGTGGCATGGTTAAGATGCAACGCGCACCCTAAACATTGTATGGTTAAGATACAATGTCCTAAACTGGAAATTGCATCGAGAAATTTGCAATTTCCCTAAACTGTGCGTGGCATGGTTAAGATGCAACGCGCACCCTAAACATTGTATGGTTAAGATACAATGTCCTAAACTGGAAATTGCATCGAGAAATCTACAATTTCCCTAAACTGCGCGTTGCATGGTTAAGATGCAACGCGCACCCTAAACATTGTATGGTAAAGATACAATGTCTTAAATTTAGAGGTTGCATCGAGAAATCTGCACCTTCCTTAACGTGCGCGTTGCATGATTAAACCGCAACGCGCACCTTACGCATTGTATGATTTAAACGCGATGTCTTAAATACCAGCAAATCACATACATCCGATTAAAATTTACAATTAAGCATATGCTACACGATAGCAAAAAACCACATTGCTTGCCCATCCAAGTTTCAAATACAAAAGATATATATATCTAAAAACAGGTCAATATTACAAATTTGGCAAATCTTAACAAACAGGCATGGACGAATAAAATGAACAAGCAAAATCCAGCTTCATTCCTTGGGCTCCGAAGATGCATCGCTGAAATCATCGTCTTCATCCGATCCTGACAAGTCCAGCTTCTCACTACATCCCGCTTGCTCGCCAAGCGCCAAGTCAGCCGCAGTCATCTTCTTCATAGCATACTCGCGTCGCGTGTGCGTCAAGCCTTGTTTATCAAATGACTCTTTGAGCTCGAAACAGCTTGGCCAGTCACGATGGCTAACGACGAAGTCAATCAGTTCATACTTCAGCTCATCGAACTCAGCGGCTTTCTTAGCAAGCACAGAATCCAGATCCTGCTTATACAGCGCGAACTGCTCCAGCGGCTTACCAGCCTGCGCGTGCTGATAGCCTTCAATAAATCCAGCCTTACGCCCCACTAGCTTCGCGGCAGCGTTCACCGCGGCCACGTCTTGGCGCGTCTGGGCGCAGTTCTTCACATGATAAGCCACCTGCGCAAACATTCAAAGGGCATGTTTCGTAAATGTATACGCATAAAATGATAAGAAGTCATAAGCACAAAGACAAACCTCAGGGACGCAGCGGCTAAGCACCCACGCACGATCCTCTTCAGCAATCTCCTTCTCATTTTGGGCATCCATCAACTGCCCTTCCAACACAAGGATCTTTTGCTGCAAGGATAGATTCTCCTTGTCCAACCCCTCGTGCGACTCCTGCCACTGCTTAATGTCCTTATCCTTCTCTCGCAGCAGGTCACGGGCCTCAAGCAACTTGTCATAATGCTGCTTCACGAGTTTACCTTTCACATCTAACTCCTTGCGAAGCTCTTCTTTCTCTACCTCAACTTCAGCAATGCGCTTCTTGGATGCCTCCATCTTCGCATTGGTCTTGTCACAAGCAACCTTCCATTGCTCCTCCCGCTCAGAAATGTGCGCCTGCAGCTTGTCACGCTCTTCGCGAAATGTGGCAGCATCCCACTTAGCACGCTTCAACTCAGAGTGCATACGGTCGCGCTCCTCAGTGACTCGCTGCAAATCTTGATGGAACTTGTGGCGGTCGTGCGCCATCAACCCCCATTCACGCACAATCTCCGCTGAGGTAGACAACATGTTGGCCACACTGAGGATGTGGTCATCCATGAGCTCACCACGTGGACGCGTAGCTTGAAAGTCGCGCTCAGCAGAAGGGACAACATTCGCCAAAAACTGGCGACACTCTTCCACATTCAAAAACCGGGCGGCCGGTGTCAAAGTCCAGCTAGGCACAAAAATGCCAGCGGCCGATTCACCGCCCCCAGCAGGAAGGGCGCTCGAAAAGCTAGGCCCAGGCTCTGTCACCACCCGCCTCTCATTCTCCTCGTCATCGTCAACAGTCATGTCCACACCATGACCGTACCCCTCGCTGATATCGGGCGGCGATACCAGACCTTCACCACCCTCTGGAATATCCTGAGCGGGGGTGGGGAGTCGCACAGGTGTCGGCGACCGCGGAGGCGTAGGCAAAGGTGCGGGCGTTGATACCCGCACAGGTGTGGGTTGACGCACGGGCGGTGACTGACGCGCCGGAGAAGAAGTTGCCAAAACCTCACCCTGCAACTCCACATGCGGCGGCTCTTCAGTTTGCACAGCGGGAGACGCCGGCCTTGCAGGGTCAATATTAAAACCCTCAGCTATGGGGGCAATTGACACATCTTCCGCCGCGCTAGTGCTCAACAAAGCCGCTACGAAAACAAGACACCAAGGGTCAGTAACATAGCAAAACGTTAAATTGCATAAACAAAGGAAGACAGAACACTTACCCAATAAACTCTCCTCCGCGGAATGGACAAGGTCGCCCAGCTTAATCCTCTTTTCAGCAGGCGATGCTGACTCCCCGGCGACCTTCTTCCTTTTCCCGCCCGATCGCTTAGACCGCTTCTTAAGGCGAGGCGCATCCACAGCAACAGGCCCAGCCTCAGATATCCCCGCGGAAACAGGTTTAGTCACCACCGCGCTCTGAGCCTCTCCAGCTAGCTTCTCTACTGACTCCCCTTGCACGAACGCATCTGAAAGTTCAACGTAGCTTCGTTCAAAAGGCTGATAATTTTGAAAATACCTATTCACCACTTCGTGGTTTAAAACGAAAGAATAGTCTTCACCTTCAGCCGCATCCGCTTGCGGACGCATGATGCGATGTACAAGGGAGTCGTCTTCCTCTGTCTCCTCACCAGAGTCATCTTCCACACGCGCAGGAGACAGCTGTGGGTCTTGAACGCCTGCAGACGACGGAAGTGGCGAAAGCACAGATGCGTCAGAAGACTCATCACTAGATATCACAAATAAAGGAAAACACGTCCGCATGAACATGTTGACAGGCGAAGGATTCTCATAAAGCGGTGAAGACTCACCTGCTTCAGTAATCAACAACTGTGGTTGGGCAGGCTCTCGCGACGCACCGTCCAAGTTCAGACGAATGAGTGTGTCGCACGCCTTCTCCAGGATGTACAACTCATTGTCCGCCAACTCTCTAAAGGCGAAGCCCATATTCTCTCCGCCCAGAAGCATGTCGTACAAGCACGCGACATCTGCAGCCAACAAACATAATAAAAGTAAATTCACAATAACCAAACACAACTTGCGCAAAGCGCGAAAGAAAAGACAAATAGTACCAACCTTTGCCGTCTTCAGTAAGGTGCGGGTTGCGCCCCTTGACGTCATACTTCATGCTCATCCCCGCCATCACCAGGCCAGTCTCCGGGATCTCACACAAGTCAACAGGGTGGCTAGTCAAAGTCTTGAACCACTCCTGCTCCTTGTACTCTATGAGCACAATTTTCCCAATTCCCTCAGCCGGGTCCAACCGACCCATCTCTATGGGGATAACCCCCTGGTTAATCCAGAAGAACTTGGGCTTCCACTCCCGGAAGCTCTTCACTCCTGCCCCAGCGCAGGCGGAGACCCCAGAACACGGCCTGCAGGACAACCAACTCTCTACAAAGCTTAAGCTGTAGAAGACAAAGAACATGTCCACCAAAGGTTCAATCTTCTGCGCACGACAACAAAACTCAAAGAACATGAGTCTCGACATCAGGCCGGGGTGGATCTGGTTGATATGAACACCAACCGCCCGGATAAAAGTGCCCAAAAATTGGGTAATAGGAACCCTAAAGTTGCAGTCCCGGAAATAACAGGCATACAGCCCCACTTTCCCAACAGGGGGCTGCAATATGGTCTTATCTGGGGCGGGCATCTCCACACCATACGAGGAAGGGAACCCAACCCCCTTCCTGAACTTCCGGAACTCATCCTTCCCCCAAACGGCCGTCACCTCTCCGGCATGAGGCGGCCTCTTCTTCGACCCATCATCACCTTTCTTGGAACCCCCGCGTTTCTTCTTAGGGATGTTTATAATATGATCCATAATCTCACAATAAGGCAAACTATGAAAGGAAAATAGATTGGATAAAGTTGAAAGGAGAAGGAGCACAAGAGAATTCGAAAGAATGATAAGAAAATAAACTGATTAAAGGAAAAAGAGGGTTTAAATAGGACAACCACACGTGGAAGACACGTGGATTGACGGTTTAAAATTCGAAAACAACCACCAACCAGTGACAGACACGTCACAGGAAGAAAGAGAAATGGGCGACACGAACAGGCCATGGGCCCACCACGTCTCTGACACTGTACAACCGTCAGAGACTTTTCGGCTACCAACCTATCGCGTCACATACACGGACTGACACCATTGATGTACGCATTAATTACGAGACGTCCGCAGCCCCTCCACTTGCATAACACCGCGCACAAACTTCGGACGCCGAACCAATGCGCCAAACAAGAACTCCTCAAGCTCTGAGTCCAGCGTCTCGCATACTACGCATACAACACACTGGACTAGGGGGACTTGAAGAGATATGTACCCGCGCGTGCGCAGGAAAGAAAGCCACACACACGACAGCGCAGGAACGTGACGTGGCTTCTAGAAGGCGGCGCACGCAGTCACAAAAAGGACAGGTGTCACCCGACAGGAGCAGAATCCATAGCCAATCAGAGGCGTCAATTCCCTGCTCCATGATCACCTGCCAATACGAGGTATGAGAAAGGATGAAAAGGACAATTACAGGACACGTGGACCAATCACAGAAGGACAACACAAGAATTGACAACGGCCACAATAGTACAGGACAACTGCCATTCCTCTCATAGCCAATCATAGGCCACCTGATGAGCCTATAAATACCCACCTTCGTCATCAAAGGAGGGGATCGATTATCAGAGAAAGAATTCATATCATAAGCTGTGAGAAATAGATTATAGTCGAAACTCTTGTAATAATCCGATAACAGTGTCTTGTATGTGTCTTATCAATTAATGAGAATCACGTCCTTTCTTATATTCATACATTAATACTGTCGTATTAGATTGTTAGTTTGGTGTTTCTTTACAATTCAAATTAGAGTCATAAAAAGTGGATCCCATTTAACCAGAACACAGAAATGTGCGACCTCTTTATGGATGAGCACGTTAGTCTGAACATTAGGTGTTTTACATACAATACATGATTCACTAAATCTGTTTCATGTGTGGTTCCAAAATGATGGGCTTAGATATTGCTCTTTGAATAAAGGGAAATCTTGCATTTGAGACAAATAGAAAAGAGTTATACTTGAACAATAAGATGCAAACACAAAACACTTTATGTATTTTTGTTTTGCAACCTGAGATAATCCCGATGTATAAAGTATAAAGCTTTTTTTTTGAACGGCAAAATCGCTTTATATATATATATATATATATATATATATATATATATATATATATATATATATATATATATATATATATATATATATAAAGAGCCAGCAAGAAACTGGGAATACACACCAAAACACCAAAAAAGAAACAACACAAACTACAGCACCATAGAAAGCTCAAACGAAGCCCAATCGGCCCAAGACAAGTGACCCAACTTCGACCTTTGCGTAATCCATAAAGTATAAAGCTAGTACACAAATATGCAAATTACTAAGTTTGTATGGGTCCGGCTCCAAGCATGTCCACAATTAAAGAAAAAAGATTATTACGTGGAATGTAATATCTTTCTCGTACAAATACATGGCTTATTTGGCCTTTGCTAGTACCGACTTAATGGCAACGTGTACAACTTGGTTACCACCAATAATAGAATATCTAGTGCGTTAGGAATTTTTCTCAATAAAAAAAAATAAAAAATATGCATGTTCCCAAACCTAACAATATATAATGCTTCTTTTATTAGTTTTGTAATTAATCATCATATATGAAAAGGTAACATGAAATTGTAAATTAGGTCTAAGGATTATATTACGTCGTTCCCTTTTGTGTCGAATCATTATTACTAATCCCAATGTGAAGAAGTCTTGTTTCAACAATGATCAAAATCCCATTTATACTCACGGGTATAGACAAATGCAATAATTTGTTGCCACACAAATCACCGGTTTGGCTTGGTCACAAAAAGTCATAACATAGTGGGTTTCAGTATGTTCGGGTTTATCAGTTTGTTGACCGGTGTTGGTTGGTTTTCGACTAGTTCGGTCTGAGTTTATCCGGGTTTCAATGGAGATGATTATAAACCAATTAAAAACCTATGGGTTGTACTGGTTTCAATTCGGCTCTCGGTTCCCGTTCAAAAACTAAACCAAATTTTACCTTCTGATGAGGATTTAAACTCATCGTCGACATTAGAGTACGACTGGCTGTGATATAGAATATGAAACATCTTTGATCAAAAAGCTAATAAATTGCTTTTGATGTCTAAAAAACAAAAACAAGCATAAATGTTGCAAAAAAACAAATGCCATGATAACAACATAAAATATAATAAAAATGGAGTATAATGCACGGATTATTGCTATGGAGTACAAGATTTCATTTATCTTTCCAAATTTCCTAGAATCTGTATCTGTATCTATATCTATATCTATATCTATATCTATATCTATATCTATATCTATATCTATATCTATATCTATATCTATATCTATATATATCTATATTGCAAAGGGATTAATCCTACATGTCATATTCTTATACAATCTCTCCTTTGAGAGATGCCACATAAATTAATAAATATAATTTAACATAATCTATTATAATCTTTAACCTAATCTATTAAATACCTAATCTAATAAATCTAAATATTAAAACTTTACTATTTTTTCTCTCGTGTTTCCTCCCATAACTTTTAAACGTTAATATTTTTTACATACGATATTTTTTAAAGAAAAAAATTACACCAAATTAACGAGCGTTTTATTATCTTTCCAACGAGTACCATAGTGCTATATAAAAAACGGAGAAAAAATGACTATTTTTTTGTAACCCGTCAGGTATTGTGTCGGGTTTGAGATTAGTTTAAAAAAATTGTGGGTTTAGGTCGGGTCTGGGATTAGGTGATACCCGACCCGATTACCCGAAACAACATACCCAAATACCCGAACTATATACCCGATCATATACCCATGAATTTTTTAACGCATTACATAACCCTTAGACTAATGCGTTCGATATTTCAATAATTTTTTTTCTTATTTCATGTTAGTTCTTTTTAGAATGATTGATTACAAACTTCCGAATTCATTTGTAATGGCACTAGATTTATACCCCGACGCAGAGATTCGTTTTTTTTATATTTGAATATGATAACTTATGACAGAGATTTGTTTAAAATAATAATAATAATAATATATTTTATTATGTCATATTATATATTTCAACCCGGGACGCTCCCGGGATAAAAACTAGTAACTCATATAGTCATATGGTACTTATTGTTTGTTTAACCATCACGGTTTTAATCTTGAAATGAATGCCTATTAAAAATTTCTATTAAGTTTATGTATAATCATTTTTTAACCTTCTATGCGGGCGAGGTGGATGCGGGAAACTGTCACCATGATAGAGGCGGATGCACATAGATGGAAAAGTGGAGACGTGCTCACTGTACAATTATAACAAGTGTGAATATTATTATAGTTTAGTGTTAAATTTCTCTTTTATTTGTATTTTACCGGCACCAATATTATTTGTAGGCCAATTTAATCTTATTAGGTGGTGCGTTAGCCGTTAGGGACTCCATTCTGTCACCGAACATAAAAAAAACTTAACATTAAGAAACATAAATCTAATGATCCCAGTAAGTTGTTGTTAATGCTCTTGCCTTCCTCCCCACCGGTTGGTCTTCTTTCCTAAAGGTGCTACCAGTGTTGGAGCATCTTGATGATAATTTTTTTGTTTTCTCAAGTGATAAAACTTTTTCAAAAATAACAATAAAATCAACGTAAGGTAAAGTAACAACTAACCCCAAGTAAACTTTCAAAGTTAAGCAAAAAGTTGGAACATAAAAATGACACCATCCACATTCATTGACTAAAATAAACAATTTAATTTATAAAATCCATTCACAATTTCACACGGTTCAAAAATTATGCCCATTCAACAATATCTATACTTATAATAAACCAAAGCCATTTTAATGACATGTCACTTAAAGAGGGTATTCTCTTCATTGAGTGTGCCATGTGTCATCCTATGTGGCAAGACCTTTATTTTAGGAAAATAATAATTTAAAATTTAAAAACAAAATTAGATTTTTATCTCTAATGTTTTCTACCACAACTTTTAAACGTTAATATCTTTTATATACGAGATTTTTTAAAGAAAAAAATTACACCAAATTAACGAGCGTTTTATTATCTTTCCAACGGGTACCATAGTGCTATATAAAAAACGGAGAAAAAAACGACTATTTTTTGTAACCGGACAGGTATTGTGTCAGGTTTGAAATTAGTTTAAAAAAAACTGTGGGTTTGGGTCGGGCCTGGGATTAGGTGATACCCGACCCAATTACCCTTTTTTTATATTAGAATATGATAACTTATGGCAGAGATTTGTTTAATAATAATAATAATAATAATAATAATAATATTCATTAATCATATATTGGCAGATGCCATTTTCATAGTTTAGATATTTCTAATTTTATTCACTTTACTTAGATTTCTCAACCCGGGACGCTCCCGGGGTATAAACTAGTTTAATTTAAAATAACAAAAACGATATTAAAAAAAAAACAGAAAACAATATTATAAAAATTGACGTGTCCCTCTCAGTTGTAGTCACACGCGCCGGCGTCAAATACATACAACCACCCCTCCCTTATTTCTATTTCCTTAATAATATTAATATTATTATTATTCATATTATTGCTTTTGCGTCAATTTTCCCCAAAATTTTCGCCCAAACTTTCTTCTTCATCTGATCCCATAATTCTCATCTCAAACTCCGATCGTTAGGGTTTATCGTCTCAATCACTATTATCCAAAGTCCAATTAGAATATAATCCAAGGGATATATAAAAATATTAATAATAATAATAATAATACGATAAGATGAGCTTTCAAGATCTTGAAGCGGGTCGTCCGTTCAATTCAAAACGGGTCGGGTACACCAACGGCTTCAAGCAACAAGATCCGACCCAAGCTATATCTTCCGGTATCTTCCAGATTAATACGGCCATAATCAAGTTCCAACGCCTCGTTAATTCTCTGGGTACCCCTAAAGATACCCCTGACCTTCGTGATAATCTGTATGTCTTGTTCTTGCTTCAAGTTTTGGTTTTTTTTTAGGGTTCGTGATTGAATTTTGCTTATGGCCTGTTGTTGCATAGGTTTATTACTTGTGATTATCTTTTTGTAGGGTTTGGTTTTGTATCATCTTGATTTGAAGTCAACTAGGTTAAGGAAATGTTAAATAGTTAGTAACGAAGATTTGGGAATTATTATGTGGAGATAAGATATGATTTAGGAGTTAACAAAGTAAGTAATTAAAAGAAATTATAGTCTTGGGCTCATAGAATTGTGACATGTGGCGTAACCGGTTATTTATTTATTAGGCATGGATAGATAGATTAGGGATGAACATTTTGGTATTAAATACCAAAAATATCGATACTGAACCGGTGCCGGTTCCAAAAATATTGATACCGGTTCATTTTCGAAAATACTGATACCGGTTTATTTTTGGTACCAAGTTTAGGAGAAAATCGGTATGGGTATTTTCGGTTCGGTATGGTTCGGCTGCGAGCTCATTTCTAAGATAGATTTTGTTTGTTTGTTTACTATTAATTGCACAGATTCATTACTTGTGATTACCTTTGAGTTGGGTTTGATTTATAAGTGTCAATTGGGATAGAAAACTGTAGTCTTACACGGGTTGAATAAAGGAAATATTACATGGTTAGTAATGAATATTTATGAATTATAAAATGATATTTTGAGGTAAGATATGATTTAGGAATTATTAACTTTTTAGAAATTGAGAAATAGAATAATTAAGCGGGAAAAATAATTTTGGGCTCACGGAATTGTGACAGGTGGTGAAACTGGTTACTTGTTTATTAGGTATAGATACAGTTTGTTTGCATGACTATTTATCTGATGAATATTGACATTGGGGTTATTAATTAGTTGTTGATTGTTATTAACTGATAGGCACAAGACAAGACTACATATTGGTCAATTGGTTAAAGATACGTCAGAAAAACTCAAGAAAGCTAGTGAAACAGATCATCACGCGGACGTTAGTGTAAGTGGGTTACTATTTACAGACATGCATTTTAGATAGTAGATACGTGTTGGTTTTCAGTGTGTTGATGGTTGCTTGTTTTGTATTGTTGTTTGAGATGCTAATGAAGGTTGGTTGTTGTGCAGGTGAGTAAAAAAATTACAGATGCTAAACTTGCGAAAGAATTTCAAGCGTCTTTGAAAGAGTTTCAGAAGACACAGCGCCTTGCAGCGGAAAGGGAGACGGCTTACACTCCTTCTGTTCCTCAAGCTGTTCTTCCTTCAAGGTAAATTAGGTTTGAAAGATTCTATTAATGTAAGTATGTCTTCGGTCATACTTTTAGGGATGAAACGGAGTCCTGAATATTGTTATGGTTTTTATGTACAGTTATGCAGCCAGTGAAATGGATATAAGCTCGGACAGAAGTCAAGAACAGCGTGCGCTTCTTGTGGAATCTAGAAAGTGAGCTATACTTGCATTAATGTAATTTTCTAGGTATTAATCTGCAGCTGCATGCTGAAAATTCTCATTTTTGTGTGTGTGCAGACAGGAGGTTTTGCTGTTAGACAACGAGATTGCGTTTAACGAGGCTATTATCGAAGAAAGAGAGCAAGGAATTCAAGAAATCCAGAACCAAATAGGCGAGGTAAACGAGATCTTCAAAGATCTTGCTGTTCTGGTTCATGAGCAAGGAGTTATGATCGGTAAGCATTAGTTTCTCTTCTCACTCTTTTGAAATGTGGCAAGTGGATGGGTGGGGTTGGATGAGTAACGGGTCGGGTCAGGCGGGGTTCACTAATAAAGTTACAAATACTTTCTTCATTTTATTTTTTAATAATTAATCAAATATATTTAGTTATGATTACAAATACCTTATGTTTCTGTATCGTGGTTGATGCTTGAGCTGTTTGTTTTCAGATGATATTGGCTCCAATATCGAGAATTCTCATGCTGCGACTGCACAGGCGAGATCTCATCTTGCGCAAGCATCAAAAACTCAAAGAGCAAACTCTTCCATGGTAAGTAAAATCTCCTTAATAATTTCGGTTAACTAACTAATTAGGTTTCTTTAATGTTGATGACCATGCCTTGTTTCCGTGCAGACTTGCTTGCTTTTGGCGATAGTCGCGATTGTGCTTTGCATCGTGGTCATACTCGTTGCAGTTTGAATTCATACCGCTGTATCTACGGGTCAGAACCAATTTAATATGCTCCTTTTGAGCATCTTGGGTTCGACAAGGATTGATTTCTTCTTTGTTTCATTGTGTGATAATATACTTGAAATTTATATTTGTTTCCAGGATGCTTTCTGTGTGATTAACAAGTTCTGTGTCTTTTCTCCCCCTCTTAGTTAAAACATATGTTATTATTTTTTTTAAACCACAGCAGATGAACCCGTTAAAACTATTACGATTTGGTGTCATGAATCGAACGAAATCCATAAAAGGTTTGAAAATCATTACCACATAAACAGTTGTATCTATGATGTTCTATGCAATACGCTGTAGGGTATCGCTCTTTTTTTTTTTTTTTTTTTTTTTTTTTTTTTTTTTTTTTTACTTAAGTCAGCACCGTACCCTGACCTGGGCTAATATGCAGCTGTCATTTCGGGTTGCCGCTGTGACCCTCCCTGGGAATGCCAATACTGTTGAAATTGTTGGGGGTTCTTTAGCCTACCGTTATTCTTAAACAGTTCTTCTTCGGATGAGATTAATAAGCACTCCGGCAGTGGAGAAGGGTACCTTCGTCTGTCATAGCAGTAACTATAGTACATGTACTTTTCTCTAAACCATTTCTTGGCTTGGCGCTGCCGTGGAGTGATGGTGGCAAATTCGGATGCTTCAAGTTCGTCAATGGCATCAAGGCAATTGGTTGAGGTGGTGTCAATGGGATCAACTTGACAACCCTGGAGGACAAGGTCCTGTAACTCGGAGGTAAAAGGTTCGAAACAGTAGTCTACTTTGTGACGGCCGTCACTGGTGGCCCATCTGGAGGCGTCAAATACGGTAGCATATGATGACATGGGTTTTGATGGGTAGTCACCGTCCATACCCGCGTCGCGCATAACCTCTCTTATTGGGATTTCATCCACGTAAAATCTGAAGAAATAAAATGATGCAGAAAACAGAATTAAAAGTATGTACATCCTACAGAAAAAGTAGAAAAGAAAAGATAAAAAGAGTGGGTGTGATCTAGTTGGTTTGCCGCATCGTGTTTTAGACCCAAAGTCCCGAACGAGTTTATAGTTATGATGATTAATAAACGGTCAAAAAAAATAATAACATTATTAAACCTTCTTAATGTTAGAAATATATAAACTATAGATAAGCTAGTGTTTGCTATCTGGATTGGTCATGTATGATGTTATCGATGTAATGCAAAAACAAATACACAAATGACCCATCATAGATTTGATTTGCAATAATTTGGGGCCAACATGGTGTGGTGATTGAAGAAAGAGTGGGAGAGAGAGACGCATTTAGCGGCTGCATAATCATCTGTTCTCGGTCACAGTCCAAAAGAGCATGAAGAGTTGACATTTTAAAGTGTATCCTTTTCGCATGCCTAGTAGCATACTCATTGATCCACAAGCTTAAAAATAAAATCATCAAAATAGTCAACTTCTTTTATATATTTATCTTCTTGAACGGCCGAATGGTATTTAAAACACTCTAGCAAGAAGCTAGAAAACCGAAACTACAAGACTCATACGAGATCTAAAGATGGAGAATTTGATCTATTGTTGACCAACAAGAAGCCCAAGGATTTGATTTCTACATAGGGGTGATTATCGAATCGAATAACGATTTTCGAATTATTCAAATCGAATTTTTTGAATAAATTTTTTTGCTGAATTCGTATTCGATTAAAAGCTGACCAATTTGATTCGAATTCGTATTCAAATAAAAAACTCAATTAGAATTCGTATTAAAAACTCGAAATCGAAGCGAATTCGAATAAATTCGTTTAAGGTTAAGACTTGAGTTATGACATTTAGTAAGACTTGAGCTTGTTAATGGGCTAATTTATGACTTGTTTCAAATTCATAGATTAGCCCATGTTCTAAAGTTATAGGTGTGTATATAATTATATATATAATATTTATTCTTTTTTTTTCTTCTGAATTTCGAATTGAATCGAATTTAAAATCACAAATTCGTATTCGATTTACTGAACTTGAATTGAATCGAATTCTTGATCATCGAATCGAATTAAGTCGAATTATGAATTTTTTGAATTCGAATCGAATTTTGAACACCCCTATTTCTTCACACACCCTAAGAATTGACATCAGTTTGTTTTTGAGGATCCTATCATTCTGAAATAAGAGAGGGGGCTGGTCAGCAAAATCTGACTGGGTAAATGCTGAACTAATTAAAGGTCTGAATAGGTAAGAGACTCTGAATCAGTAAGTGATGAACTAGTAAACTGTTGTTTGATTAAATATCTGAATAAATATGTAAAATGACTATTTTAGTCTCACCCCACCCCACCCACCTACCTTTTTTTCTTTTTATTCTCTACACCCTTTTCCCAACCCTACCCACTCCATTTCCTTCTTTCTCTTTCTCTCAAGAATCCAAAATTCCATTTCTATTTTTCATCTTTTATTTTCCTATTTCTCTTACATTTTCATTTTCAATTTTACTTAACAAACATACACATTCACAGTGGCAACGATATGGCAGTGATGGTGTGGTTTCGGTGGAAGTGGAGGCTGCAGGTATGGTGGTCTAGGTGGAGATTAGTCTCGGTGGATCATGGCGGAGACGGTATGGCAGCCTGAAGACATACCCGATCGGGTCTGAAAAGTGTGTGTGGTGATTGCCGGTGGCCATGTCAGCCACCATAGGCAACAATGGCTGTGATGGTCCAGGAGGGGAGGTGGCGAGAGGGAGGAAAGAAGGTGAGGAAGGTGAAGGTGAATGAGGGAGGGGCTACTTAGAGGTGAGGGCAAATTCTATCCATTTTTCAGTTAGATATCCCTTCACATCTGACCAATTAAGTGCCTATTCAAAGTTATTTTTCATTCAGATGTGCCCTAACCAAACAGCCCCTTAGTCTTTGATAACTTCTAGATTTTTTTAGAATAAACACATCACAAGTGTAACTATGGATCCTGTGAGCCTCCAACATAATGTGTCTAAAGGGGTCACTTAACCATGTTCATAGGTTAAGTAAATTGCATAAACCTATGAAGATCCAAACCATGAATTTTTCTTTCAACCGGAATTTTGCAAACCTACTGTGATCAAACCTAAACCCATAGAGCGTTTTATGTAAACTAATGCTTGCTATTCGATGAACATAAAAAACATATTCAAAAGAAACAATCAATTGAATCACTTACATGATCTTGTTGCGAGTCCAAAGAATACTGTACCGGTGAAACTCCTTACTCGGATCAAACCACAATCGGTATCTCTCTTCCCGGCCACGGGTAGTGCTACCGTTACCATAAACATTCGTCTGAAACGTCCATCCTCTTGCATTCCCCAAAAATTCCACATCTAGTTCATCATGAGTTTTTGGAAACATATCAACATTAGATGTCTGCATCAAACCATTTCATTGTTAGAAACAATTATTGGTATTAAGATAATTAAGTGATTAAGATATAGTTACATATGTGACAATAGTATTATGTTTATATTCTAGAGTTTAATCTGGGTATAGATACACCGGTTCACAAGTTAGTTATGTGATAATTATAGTATTTATAAACCGGTATGTCGGTTGCATACTCCTGACGATTTGTACGTACAAATAGGTTAGTATGTACATCACTTATATGACATTTCAGTTTGTATAGATTAAAATTCCCTCCAAATACTTTGCAAATCTTATAAACACTTCTGCCAATTATTCGAAGATATCAAATTCTATCATGGCATCAGAGCCTAAAGATCCTAAGACCTGTGAAGATAAACCAGACAATACACATGTAAGTTTCAATCCACTCCACTGTTGATATTGGAAGATCTCGAAGATGTTATTAAGTCCAGAAGCATAGATGGATGTGATACCTCCTCATTCTTTCCCACTTTTCATATAGACCCTGTTGGTCTTAGGAATATTGTTTCATATGGTGATCAACAAGAAGATGATTAGAACGATGAGAGTAGTATAGACTCTCTTTACATGAATATCAACAATAACAACATCTGTGGAAAGACGATTGAAGAAAAAAGAAAGAGTGCATAGAAGAAATTCGACAGACAAGTAAGAATAAATGGTATTTACCCAGGATACCAAAAGGAATGTGTTGCAGTTTCTGCAACATACCTTTCCAGTTTCCACTAACGCATGGATTGTCTGGATAGAACAAGAAACACTGAGTTTCTTATAAAAGGGAACATACTGCAAAACATGGAACAAAATTTGTATAACAAGCCTCACAAGAAAGTGTTAGAAAAGTAATTAAAGTTCCCCCCACATGCATGCACACCTAGGAACGTTTTTTGAATTCAATAATTTGGCTGTTGGCTTAGTTGTTAGGCTTTGTCCGAGTATTATGGCGAGGTCTAGTATTTTGTTTTGTTTCCTAGTTATGTGGTTAGCTGTTAGTCTCATGCTTATTTAAGTAAGTCTGTATTCATCTTTCTTATGTGCTTTCAGTTATCAAAAGCAATAAAGTAATTTGTGTTGCATGCATATTTGATTGCCCATCGTATTTTATTTGTAATTTGAGCATGCTCATACCAACGTGTGGTATTAGACAAGGTGAGAAGATCCTCTCATGGTTGACATGATGGATCCGAGTAACTCATCACAATATCCTTTACCAGTGTTTAAAGGGGAGGGTTATGAGCATTGGAGTGTTCGAATGAAGACCATACTCAGATCCAAGGGTCTGTGGGAAAGGGTGAATCTGGGCATGACTGATCATAGTGAGAATGTGAAAGAAAGAAAGAAAGAAATGAAAAGAGATGCACAAGCCTTAGCTGTAATACAACAAGGTGTTCATGACACCTTGTTCTCTCGTATTGCATGAGTAAAAAAATCACAAGAATCCTGGGACATTCTACATATCGAGTTTCAAGGGGATTCACAAGTTCAGTCAATCAAGTTACAAGGACTCGGGCGAGAATTTGAAAATTTGGTGATGAAGGAAGAAGAAAAGTTGGTTAATACTTTTGATGTGTTATGGCTATTGTGAGTCAATAAAGAGCCTTAGGAGAAGACATACCAGATCAGAAGATTGTTAAGAAGATCCTAAGAAGCCTTACTGCCAAGTTTGCATTGGCGAAGGTTTGTAGGGGCGGGGAGGGGCGGCCGACCCCCCCGGATTTTCGCGCAGAAGTTCCGATTATATAATATCCGTATAGAAAATTTTGAAAATATAGGGTTTCGACCCCCCGAAACTAGTTTTCGACCCCCCGAAACCAGTGGCTTCCGAACCCCCGGTGACTTCCGACCCCCCGAACCTTCGGGTCAAGCTTCGCCACTGCAAGTTTGAGTATGTTGTTCCTTCCATAGAAGTGGCCTATGATCTCACTAACTTAACACCTATTAACTTGATGGATCATTACAGTCCTAGAAGGAGAGATTGAAATGTAGATACGAGGATACAAAGAGTAGAGGAAAAGAAAGATCAGATGAAAAAGCTCTTCATGCCTATCAACAAAATAAAAGATTCACATATGATCAAACAAGTAGAGGACATGGCAAAGGAAGTTATATAGGTAGAGGACGTAATAACGATGAAAGGAACAAGGGTCCTCAATGTTACTAATGTAACAGATATGGCCATGTTAAGAGAGAATGTTAATTTAATGAAGGACAAGCAAGAGTGGCTGCTAATAGTGAAGAGTAAGAAGTAGAAGGCAATTTAAATGAAGCCTTCAAGTTGGATGTCAAGTTGAGAGATAAAAAGAATTTGACAGTAGCAGGCAAAGGTACCATTAAAATAAAAAATGACTAATGGTAGTTTTAAATACTTAAATGATGTTTATTATGCTTGAAAGCTTGAATATAATCCGATGAGTGTGGGTCAATTAATGAACCCAAGCTTGAAATTTTTTATTTTCTACTTGACATTATCCACACCTAAATGGTTTTTTTGAACGACTAAATGGAACTCTACCTAAACTATACGTTTTTACACGTTTGCCCGGGATTTGAACCCAAGACCTCCCCTTTAAGTGACTCGTGTCTCTACCACATGGGCTAGCCTCTCATTGCTATTTTATATTTTATTTTAATGACTTTTGATGGTTAATATTCGTATTGGTGTTGGACTGTATTATTATACTAAGGTTTATTATTATGAGCTTACCAGTTTAGTTAGGTTTCTCGGACGTCCCTTTGATTTTTATATATTATAACCTAGCTAACCATTCAATAATATCAATTCAGTATTTCACCATTTTCATCATGAATACTTACATAAAATGCGACGCCCATGCCTGGGGTTTTTTCCGTCGGCAACTTGATTTTGGCACTGAAGAATCCATAATTGTAATAATCGGTGGATATAATACCACATCCTGTTACATTTTTATACAAAAAATGTAAGCCAAATGTTACTAAAACCAAAACTAACGATAAATTTTCGTCAACTTTGAAAGAAAACATTGGAAAAAAAATACCGGATTGACGATTAAGGAGGAGACGGACGCTTGTGTCGTCATGGGATCGATCGATATTGAAGTCGCTGAACAAAGGAGCGTAGCCTTGATCAAAGGTGATGGTGTTTAGATCAAACGCCATGACATTATGCATATGATTGTTACCGGTTAACATATGGTAAACACATAACGTAAACAGAAGGATGTGATGGACCGATGGTCTCTTCATGTTTAACCATGCAGGTTTGAAAAATATATATGTGTTATGCATGCATGGTTGAAAACGAAACGAAAGACCGAGAATTCAACAAAGGAAGAATAGAGCTAGGGAGAGGATTATTAATGTATCAACTCGTTTATGTACAAAGACCAAATTGCCCTTCGAAAGCCTAATTGTATTGATACGAACCTTTTTTTTCGGCAGTGTATTCCTTGGTGGGTCTTTAATTGTCTTAAAATGAAAATAAATGGTTGATAATATTACGATTTTAAATTTAATATTTTTACATTTTTTTTTTTGAAAGGCTTAGTTCAGTGGAAATCCTTGTACAACCCTAACCTAGCGATCTCAAGTTCGAATCCCTACCCACACACTGGTGTCCTCCTTGCCTAAGCTCAAACCATCACAGGGAATTTTTTTGTGGTGTGCATGAATCGAACTTGTGACCTACCCCCAGGATGGGAACCCCTAAGGGAAAACCCACCCTACCTCAAACCAGCTGGGCTGGAGATCATTGGCATTTAATAATATATTTAATATTTTTACATGACACGTCAGTTTTATGACGTTTTAGGGTTCTTAATCAAATTATAAATTTATATTCCATATAATTAACTAGATTATATCTCGAAGCCTTTCCGGGATAGACAAATCTAATAAGAAGTGTTAAAATATGTGTTATGATTTAACGTAAAAATTAATTACTACAATATGAGAAAATGTATATTAAAAAAAAAATTAATCATTTGAATAAGAATGAAAATGTATATTAAAAAAAAGAGAAAATTGCAGTTTTCGTCCCTGTGGTTTGCCTAAATTAACAGGTTCAGCCCATGCTTAACACCCTGAGTACATGTGGTTTCATTTTCTAACACTTTACGTCCCTTGAGCTAACGTCCGTCACCTCTGCCGTTACATCACCCTCACGTGCACCTCACGTGAGGGGTATTATTGTCATTTCGTCCCTTTTTAAACGTTCATAAGTCTGATATCATCTTCCCAACTTGATTTCTTCCCCATTTTGCTTTCTAAACCCTAATCCCATAAAATCTAATGTCGAATTCGAGGGATAGCAGATCATCAATTTTTAATTCGAGCTCCAATTATCATCGACGAGTTGAAAGATGGACTGATGTTCCTCTAATTTGCAGATGTGGGTCTGAAACACAGGCTCGAACATCATGGATTGAAGCAAACCCTGGTCGAAGGTTTCACTGTTGTGTAAGTGGATGTGGGTTTGTGACATGGGCAGAGGGTCCAGTTAGTGAAGGGAATTCTAAGGTCATCAACGGATTACTGAAAAATTTGAACAAACAACAACAATTAGCAAAAACAAGAGGTTATGAGGCAAGGAAGCTGAGGATTATGCTTGTTTTTAGTTGGTTGTTCTTTGTGTTGTACGTCATTTATAGTTGATTAATGTAGGTGTATGCATTCTGTTCTTGTAATAACTTTGATTATGAATGAAATGAAAATGACCCATTTGACTGACCCATATGTACGTCATTTATAGTTGACTGAAACAAATTGTGTTTAAACCTGTTCATCAAACTGCAATATAATGACCCATTTAACTGATCCATTTGCACATTAACCTGCATACATTCAGTTAACAAATGACCATAAAACTGCACATTAACCTGACCCATTTGCACATTCATTCAACAGAAACATAAACATGACAATTAAACATTATTCAACAACAAAACATGATTGTTCTAACAACAAAAACATAAACATGACAATTAAACATTGTTCACCATCAAAAGAAACATAATCAGTTTAAATAGTTCATAATCTTAAAACAACATCATCAGACTTAATCTTGAGGTGCTGACTGTGAGCACTGTTGTGAGCTTGGTTGTTGACCTATTTTGCCACACCTTCTAGAGTTGTGCCCCTTCATTCGACATTTTTTGCAAGTTGTTGTACCCCCTTTCTTGACTTTTTAACCACACCAGTTGTTGATCCAACCCCTTCATTGACTTTTTTCTTTCCATTGTTCTTTGGATCACCACCTTCCTTGCTTGCAGGTTCATCACCTTCATTGGCTGACTTTCTCCTCTTTTTCTTTGGCCTTCCAATCTGTTTATGAACTTTAGGGGCTCTGATAGTAGTTGGGCATGGTGATGTTCTTCATAGGTCCTTACCATTAATTGGCTCAATAGTGTTCCTATACACTTTCCTCCATGTATTTAGCCAATACACCTCATCCACCCATCTTTTAGGGATTCCAACATCATATCCATGCTGAGACATGTCCCATATAACTGCTACAACATGTTTGCAAGGCATTGCAGTCAACTCCCATTTTCTGCATGTGCATGTCTTGGCTTGTATGTCAACCACACGTTGGTCTGGCCCAGACATACTCACCTAAAACCAACACATTTATTAGCCATAGAATAAAAATTAATGACATTTATTAACATTTGCATACCTCATATTTGGTTGGACTTGTCATAAGAACATTATACTTTGCAGCTTCCTCTTTAATGGCATCAAACATCTTAGTTGCATAGTCAAAGGTCCTTCACATCTTTCAATGACATTGTGAACCACCATTATCCTCTTAGTCATGTACTGTCTAATAAAATCCAAGCATGTGATGATAGGCTTATCCCTTCCAGGAACTAATTGTCTATTAAAAACTTTACACAAGTTGTTGAGCAGAACAACACATTTGGCCCTACCAGCTTCCTCTTTAATTTCACTATATTATAAAAAAAGAATGCGTGAAATAATGAGAAAGTTTACTGTACAAAGTTTAATAGCGTACAAAATGTAAGAAGTATTTTGGGTCTTTGATCAAAATAAATCAATGGATGAGATTAAAAGAGAAAAAATATACGTTAAGTTTCTAAAAGAGGAGGAGAATGGTAAAATAGGTATAACCCACAATGGTTGAGTTCCACCCCATTTTTAACGTCCATAACTTTTTCATATGACATTATTTAAAAAAAACACCAAAAAAAACAAGCATTTTATCCTCTTTCATTTGCATACCATATTGCTATACTTTAAAAAAAATATTTTTGTTGAGTTGATAATACTTGCGTTTAAATGTAAACACTTGATATTATTACTTGCGTTTAAACATTCTGAATGTAATAATAACCTTTTTTTGTTTTTTAGTTTGTTTCTAATATCATGGGAAAGTTAGAAGAGCTTTACATGGGAGAACCACATTTTGTTAGTTTTATTAATTTATCGATGGAGGAAAATGTACATTTACATAAAGTATTACTCTTATTAGTTAGTAACCTTACTTTATAGTGTTGTTTTTGTATGTAAAAGGCTACTAAACTATAATAAACTTGATATGTATGTAAAAACTTGATATTACCTACTTGCGTTTAAATAATAACAACTTGTGCCTAAATGTAAAAAGTTGATATTACTTACTTGCGTTTTAGCATGTATAACTTGCGTTTTATCATTTATAACTTGCGTTTGATCAGGTTGTTTTACCAGGTTTAACTTGCGTTTCTAAAACGTAAGTATACCCTCAATAAAACGCAAGTTATCAACCCAACAATTTTTTTTAAAGTATAGCAATATGGTATGGAAATGAAAGAGGATGAAAATCTTGTTTTTATGTTGTAATTTTTTTTAAAAAAATAATGTTGTATGAAAAAAGTTATGGCCGTTTTAAAAATGGGTGTGGAACTTTAATGACACTAAGAAATTACCATCGTGCCCCTGATTATCAAATTTAATCCTACGCTCCATATTGTTTCTTACACTTTGTACAATAAGTGACTTTTTACGTTAGTCTCTCCCTGAACTAATAGCATGAAAATAAAGATTGAAACAAATTAGTAATGAAAAGACCGTGACCACTTACTTAGATATTGCATTTCTCTATTAAAGTAACTTGAAAAAATAAAGTAAATAAAGATTTCACAAACAATAATTTTTCATATATAGAATGTATTTTATATATCAAGCTATTATAATACGAAAATAGCCAAACATATATAGTTTTGTATTAAATCAAATAATTAATTTATGTGGATAGATTTGTTTTATTTTATTTGTTCAGAACACTGTACGAAATATAGTTTTAAACTTAGAGTGAAAGACCACATATTAAAAAACAAGTTAATTTAAGATAGACGATTTAAATTTAATAACATATAAATACTATATCTTAAAAAACTGAATAATTTTTAATAAAGATTACTTCTGTTAGTTTATAAACATTTTCAAATTGTGTCTAATAATCTATTTCTAATTTGTATTAAAATAAAATTATATTAATTGATTTACAAAAACATAAAATGTATATATATATATATATATATTAAACTGAATTTCAATAATTATATTAATAATTATAGTTGTAAAAAATAAAAACTGAATAAGTAATAATTATTAAATAAAAAACAAATTAAAATAAATGTATTGTTTTAAATAATAAAATGCGAGGCTTCATGAGGGAGTTCTATATACTCCATGTGTTTTCTTTTATTAGTATAGATAGACAATAAACGCAAATGGTGCCTGGGTCATGGTAATGTACTAATGTTGATAACATAGCATAACTAATTGATGTGTACACACACAAACACACACAACTTCTGTGGGAGTCTCTTCCCATATATCATCATCGTTGTCTTCGTTATCACGTTGGCGTTTTATAGAACATGAAGGGCTAACATTAGCATTAATAGAGATGTTGTTGATTTGATCCCTCTTGATGGCTTTTTCTTTTTCTTTTTGCCTATGAAGTAAAATAGCATGATATGCTTTGACATACTCATCCTGTAACATATCAGTCAATGGACATACATGTGAGATTGTAAAATAGAACTAAATGTGGCCATACGAGCAGGTTGTATAATGGGTCAAAAAGGGTCCAAATCAGTCATTGCAAACTCTCGTGAGAGCATGCGAATAATATTCTTTAATAGCTCTTCAGAAGAAGCTGTAAGGACGATATCATCAACATAAAGTAGCAAATAAGCAGTATGTGTCCCATGGGTGTAAACAAATAAGGAATTGTCAAAGACACTACTGCGAAATCCCTTGGGCAAAATATGATTGGCAAATCTGGTTTACCACGCTCGGGGAGCTTGCTTTAAGCCATATAGAAACTTTTTCAACCTGCAAACAAAATTAAGGAACCATCTATCGTAAAACCCGGGGGCTGATGCATAAGCACTGTTTCATTCAATGTCCCATGTAAGAAAACGTTCTTTACATCCAACTGATGGATAGGCCATGAACGAGAGACAACAATAGACAAGACTGTTCGAATAGTAGCCGGCTTAACAACTGAGCTGAAAGTGTCCTCACAATCAATACCAACTGTCCGAGATTTCCCATTAACAACCAGCTGTGCCTTTTATCTTTCCAAAGACCTATCAGATTTAAACTTATGTCTGAATAACCACATACATCTAATAATCAGCCGATTGTGTAGGCGTAGCACCAATTCCCATTTGTTGTTTTCCTGCAAAGCACTAAACTCTGCCTGCATGGCATCTAACAAATGAGGGTTGGCAAAGGCCCTAGCATATGAGGTGGGAACTGGGCTAATGGAGGTAGTCTGGAGAGTGTGGTGAGCTTTCGACCGGGTGGTCATGGGGTGAATGTTTGTGGAGGATGTGGGTCGAGAGGTTTGTGGGGCAGGAGGTGGGGTGGTGGTTTGCTGGGAAGTGGGAGGGGGCGATAGGCTGCTGAGTAGTAGTAGGGGACGGATCGGTTGCTGGAGGGGGTGGGTTTTAGAGGTTATTGGACTCATGGTTTGTTTAGGATTGTGTGGCGTTGGTTTTGGATGACGAGAGTATGTAATAGGGAAAAGGGAGGTGGTGTGAAGATGTGGTGGGGTAGGTGATGGTGTGGGTAGAGGCTGTGGGAAGTTAAATCCCAAAGGTATGGGGTCGTTCAAAAAGGAATATGTGGTGGGTGGGGTAAGCATAGTATACGGGAAAGTATGTTCATTAAAAGTTACATGACGTGAGATGTGTACCTTACCCGTAGTGGGGTCAAAGCATCGGTATCCTCGAAAGTCAGGTGGGTAACCGAGGAAGATGCACCAGATGGCTCTCAGGTGAAGGCGGTGGGGTTGTTTGGCAGATTTGTTGGGATAACAAGCGTAGTGGAAGACATGTAAATGGTCATATGTTGGGTGACAGAGATATAGGGCGAAGGTGGGGGTGAAGAAATTGAGGCTTTTTGTGGGTAAAATGTTGTGAAGATATGTGGCGGTGTGGAGGGCCTCAACCCAAAAAATAGGTGGTAGTTGCGCATGTATGAGCAGTGAGCGGAAGATGTCATTAAGGCGACGGATCATACGCTTTGCGCGACCGTTTTGGGATGAGGTTTGGGGACAAGAGAAACGGAATAAAAGTCCGTGTTCGTCGGCAAACGTTTTAAAAGCATGATTGTCAAATTCTCCCCCTAAAGCACATTAGAATGTTTTTATGTTGCGGTTAAATTGCGTTGCAATTAAGCGGTGAAATTTGGTGAAAGTTGTGAAGGTTTCGGATTTGTATTTGTATTTCAAAAGATATACCTAAACAAAATTTGAAAAGTTATCAATTAGGACCATTTAGTATTTGTACCCAATTTTACTTGGTTTCGGATTTGTATTTCAAAGGATAAAATACAGTGTATAATATCAAAAGGAGAGAATGTAAAAGAATTGGAATCATAAAAAGGTAAACGTTTGCTATTAGATAAATGGCATGAATTACAAAAAAGACTGTTTATTTGAATGACAAGGAAAACCAAAATTTCTAGTTAAAATATCTAAAATGTGACTTCCCGGGTGTCCGAGATGATCATGCCATGGTAAGATTGTAGAAGCAAGGAAACAGGCCTAAGGCGGAAGAGTGGGTGGAGTAATCGGGTAAAGGTCGCCCGTGTTATTGTGGCGGGAAAGTTTAGTGTTAACAGGAAAAGTTTATGAGATCCTTCAAGGAAAAATCAAACGGGTCAAATTCAACAGAAACATTGTTTTCCCAGGTAAAATGACGGACGGACAATAGGTTTTTAATTATGTGGGGATTGTAAAACATGTTGGGTAGGATACAGGTTCGATTAAGTACTGGTAGGTATCCTGTGCCCGTTCCCTCAATTGGTAAACATTGCCCATTGTCGACTAAAAGTTTAGTGTTAACAGGAAAAGAGTCGGGGATACGAATAATACCTTGGTTTTAGGTCACGTGACGCTCCGCACCGGTGTCCATGTACTTAGTAGGGTCAGTGTATGAAAACTGCATAGTGTTAAAGGTGGCGCTTAAGTCTGACGGGCTCAATGCATCATAATCAGGTGGTGTCGTGAACTGCTGTGTTGGGTTGTATGGAGATGGAACTGAAAAACCAGTGTAGTGGGCCACCAGGTTTTCTGTTTGATTGGGCCGCCAAGTGGATTGGGTCAGATAAGGACTAGGTGGTGTGTTCCACCAAGCCCATTATGGGTAAGACGGGGGACTGGGCTGGTTTTGGAATTGCCACGAGAGCCCCGTAGGGTTGCCTCGGTATTCACATCCATGGCTGCTGCCACGACCCTTGTAGTTGCTACTGCACCCTCGTCCGAGGCCCTTGGTGCTGGACTGAAAGGAATTGTTGGTTGGCGGTGGTTGTTGTTGTTGGTTCGGTGATGCGTGAAGCTGCTGCTGGTCCGATGGTTGATTAGTTGTTGTTTGAACGATGAGGACAAAAGACGGAGAGGCCTGCTGTCTAATGACTTTATCCTGTAACATTGTTCTTGCAAGATCCCAATCTGTTTGTTGGGAATTAATGAGTGAAGCAGTTGTATCAAACTCTTATGATAGACCACGAACAAGCTGCAAAACCAGACGCGATTCTGTCACCGATTGATCGACATCTGATAGTTGATCATTAAGTTCCTTCAACTGTTTTCAATAATCATCCACTGAGCTGCAGGCTGCAAGAGTCAAATTCACGAACCGGGTTTCCATTGCTGCAACCTTTGCTTGCTTATTGCTTAAAAAGAGTTTCTCGAGCCTCAACCAAGTCGTGCGGGCGGAGGCTTTGGTATCGAGAATACATCTGAGCCAATCATCACTGACAGTGCTGTAAATCCATTGGGACACCAAAGCATCCACTTCTTTCCGGTCGGAATAGGTCGGGTCTGTAGGTTCGGGTGGGTCGGAGGTGCCATTGATGTGATCAAGAATACGGTAGGCAACGGAGGTGCCATCGAGCGTACGAATTTTGGATTGGATATTGGTGTCTGAATAAGCTGGGTGTAGGGCTGACGAGGGTTTCTGGGTAGAGGAGGACTACTCGTCCAGTTTGGTCATGGTGACCGGTTGTTACGAAAAAAAAAGAAAAGGGAAAAGGGATCGAAAAAGGGAAAAAGAAGATGGTGTATCTCAGAACCGAAGCTCTGATACCATTAAAGTGTTTATGGTTTAGAATTCTTAATGATCTCATTGATAGGAAAACAACCCTTTAAATAGGGAGAATACAAAGATACCTCTCTGAGGACATGGTCCAGGATAGGAGTCTGTGGAGACTTAGGATTAAGGTTAAAGACTGTTAGGGTGGGTTCATAAGAGCTTTTAGATGTGTCATAGGAAATAAGATTTCACCCTCACTTTTTTTGTTGGTCTTTACACGTGATTGTCTTCTTGTGCTCTATTGTTTCTTTATATGTTATTTCTCGTTTTTTTCTTCATGTAGTCTTTCCACCATTTTTGTGATATTGGTAGTTTAAATTATTATCATCATTTTTTTTTGAGCCGAGGGTCTCTTTAGAAGCAGCCTCTCTATTTCTTAGAGATAGAGGTAAGGTCTGTCTACATCCCACCCTCCCTAGACCCTACCAATAGTTTACTATTTGTGAGATTTCACTGGGTATGGTTGTTGTTGTTGTAATCACAATACAATTAATCTAGAGATCATGTATATCTATACAATAATAATATAAACAGTAAGGTAAGGAGTTGACTAAAAGGTCCACTTTTTTAAGAAGTATAAGAAGTCTATGTATGTATTGTGTTTTAAATTTTGGAGAAATGTTTTATATTCTTTTAGTATTGTGTTATATAGAAAAAACAATAAAATTAGTAATTTAATTAAAATACAATCAAATGTATTCTAAGCATTAAATCTAAATCACCATACGAAGAAATATAATCATTGTGTTCTAAAGATAATTAGTATGTTTTACAATCTTATGCATAGAATCCATTTGATTGTGTTTTAAATTGTTACTTTTGATTTTTTTTCTATATAATACAATACCAAAAGAGTATAAAACATTTATCCTAAAATTTAAAACACAATGTGTATATAGACTTCTTACACTTCTTAGGAAAAATGAACTTTTTACACGAACCCTACTCCAATATAACAATACTAATAATGTATAGAGAGAGACTATTGTACAAAGTATCCTTAAAATACAAAGTGTAAGAAGCAATCTTGACCCTCCATTTGCGTTTTAATCAAAAACATCGAACATTAATTACCCACGCGAGTTTTTAGTGTCAGTTAAAAAGAGAAGGGCAAATTAGACAAATTGCCACTATAATAATTTGAATTTTTTTAATAATCGCACCCAAATCTCATTTATGGACAGTTACAATCAAATTGCTATAATTCTGGAATTCACAAAATTAAAATAACACAAAATCATACTCTCTGTAAAAAAACAGAGCATTTCATCAAAACGACAAAAGATCAGTCGATCATAGAAGAATTATGGCTCCAAAACGCAAATCAAGTAAACAATTATTCATATTGTTACTTTTATTTTGATCATATGACAATAAATTAAACAATCTCATTTGTGAACTGTAAAACCCTAAAAAACGAACCAGGTGAAGGAAGAGAACGAAGAAACAAACTGAATCATGATAGGGCTTCGAAGGCAACTAATACAGGTATGTTTTAGATACGTTTTATGAAATTAGTAAACGATTATGATGATTTGAATGATGAAAAAGACGATATAATTATTTTTTTTTATGAAAATAATAAAGGCGTTTTAGATCATTTGCTGAAATTAGTAAAGACGTTTTAATGGTTTAATATGAATCTACTATGTATTATTACATAATCAAGTAAGTGTGTTTGCAGTAATTAGTATAGGTGTTTTAAGGACTTTAATGATGAATAAGATAATTTGGTGATTTGTAGTGGCATTAACCAGAAAGTTTTTTATAATTTTTTTGTGATTACAAATGCGTTTTATGTAATTAGTAGGTGCATTTTAATAATGTTAATCATTAATAAGATTATCATACTGATCTAAAACAAAACATGTATCAAAAAGCATCTATTAAATAAACAAAACGCATGTATAATGTAGGAGAAAATCAGACTATAATAATATGACTTAAAACGCCTTTAGTGATATAATATGACTTAAACTTTGATGTGTGTTCAAAAAGAGGTACTCAAGCAGTCGAACCAGAGAAGAACAGATGATGTGGAAAGCCAAAACATACTAAACATCTGATCCACAGTAAAACAGTGTTTTGCATACAAGATCCTCCCAAATACTGTTGACACTAACAACTGCTGTACAAACTGCTGCTTACAAGGTCTGCTGAAGAAACCACTGTCTACCAAAGGTTTGAAGATACAGGGTCTGTTGGAGTCAACAGCACTTAGGCTCCAACAGATAATTTAAGCAAACAGAGTTATCCCATCAGCTGTTATGATGTTATCAGAAGTTTAGTCATCAGAGTTTTCAATGTAACAATGTTTGTAATAGGGCAGATGTGATGTATTAGTAAAACACATTCAATATGATTATAAAACGCATTCGTGTTATGATGTTATCAGAGGTTTAGTCATCATAGTTTTCAATGTAACAGTGTTTGTAATAGGGCAGATGTGATGTATTAGTAAAACGCATTCGTAAAAAAACAGAGTTTCAAATGTTCAATTATAGTAAAACGCATTCAAGAAAACATAAAACACACTTTAAAAATAGTAGAAAATGTGCAAACTATTCAGTCTATACCAAAACACAGGCATAAAAAATAAAACATAAAACATAAAACGCATTTACTAAAATTAAAAAGTCACTCTTCATCAATTTGGTCTTCATCTTGCTGCTGTTCATTTCCTTGGTCTTTTGCATTTTCATTTTCCTAATTTTCATCTTGTAAAACGCATTTGTTAAAACGCACCTAATACAAAACGCATTAGTAAAAAGCACCAAAACGCACCTAATACTAAACATTTTACATGCACATAAAACACATTAGTAAAAAACACCAAAACGCATGTTAAAAAGATCATAAAACAAAATTTATGACAATCATTTACAGAATACAAAAAAATACCTCAAAATGCATGTAAAAAGTTAATAAAACGCATGTTGATCATCATAATTTACAGAAAAACAACACTTACCTTGGATCCTTCTGTGTTCAGCAATAAAATCAAACCTCTCACCACCTTGTTCAACAATGTTATGATCATCTTCCTGTATAATATCTAAATACAAAATAAAACACTTATCTATCATCCTCTGTTCGTCTCTGAGCTTAATTGACTGTTAATAAACATGAAACCACTAAAATTAACCTTCAAAATTTAGATTATGAACATCCACGACATCATCCTCTTCTCCGATATGTTTCAGGTTCGTTGTTTAAATCTGATACACAATTAAAATTACAATAAGATCACAATTAGTTGAAATAGAAAAAATAGAGTAACTTACCGAACATGACGATTAACTCTTCAATTGATTATGAATTTTGTAAAATTTTTTGATCGCTAGATAAACTGAGATTAGTGTTTTGAATAAGATAAAGAATAATGACCGAAGATTGAGAAATCAGTTACATAAATTTGAATTGTGATTAACGATAAAATAGGGATTGTGAAATCGTTATAATTAATTGAGAGAAGGAAAAAGTCTATAATACCCTTTTCGTTATTGACATTGAATTCAGAGGTTGCAACCGACATCTTTCACGTGACAAATTATGGTGGCTTCCTACACTTTGTAGGTTAAGGGACTTTGTACCAAATACTTTCTCATAATGTCTAATATATCGGCTAAGAAGAAGGTTGGATTCATTTACTAAACACTTTATGTGAACTTCATCCCTTTTAACCCATTTCCTTTTCCTTTTTAGGTCCTTTATTATTATTATTATTATTTTTAATTTGACCCGTTTAAGATAAAATACAACTCCTACTGACCAATTTATAAGGAAACGAGTTAGAAATTTCTACTGTTATGCAAAACATACAAACATTATCTTAAAACAAAACCAATCTTATATTAAAAAACAATACGAAATAGTCTAGCCTAAAGATTCTTTGCATCATCATCTTGATTAATTGACTTTTTCTTATCTTCATATCCATTGATGCTGAAGTTCCCTCCATTTTTTTATTCTTGATTTACATCCCCATCACTACTAGAAAACATTAGAAAAAAGACACTTTGTCGGAAACTAGTCGGACAGTTTCCGACCAAAACCTTGGTCGGAAATAGGCCAGTTTTCTAGTAGTGCATGCTGCTCATTCTTAAGATTCATCCCTTCTCTATTCATCCATGGAGGAAAAACTTTCATTGGTGCATTTTCAAATTTTATTTCTCGTTTTTCCTCCGCGCCACAAAAAGTCACTTCCACATGTGATTAATGATACGTTTGTTATTATGTTTTATATTATCACATACTGCATTCATACGCACTTTGACATCACATTCACACGTGCCTCAACCATCTAGTAACTATTTTAACTTGATTAACGATTTGTGTTTCAAAACATTGTACGCACAAAGCATAAGTATATATGCACACGCAGGCACGCACACATGTAAATAAAAAAAGTGGGCACCTTTGTCTCTCCAAGAAATGGCATAGGGGTCCCACTCTGTCCAGATCTAGAATAATCATTGGCATTAGGATCAGAACTAGAAGCGCATGCAACAACATTTGCTCGAAGCTCCAATGCTTGAAGTTGAAGAGTTCCATAATAAATTGCTTCTAAGTCTTTTACTATATTAAGTTGTTATGTCAAGGGTTTGAGTTCTACCTGCATTCTGAACACCAACATCAAATAAAAAACGATAAAACTTAAAGAAAAACAAAGAAGATATATGTTTTACGAAACTGAAAAGTGTGAACCAAGTGCTTGGAAAATTCTAAGCATTGAAGAAATTGATCGATAAATTGGCCATTTTTTTTATGAAATGTACATAAAACGCTCTCAACTTAGGTTTAAAGAAAGGCTAACTAAGTATATCTACTTTAGAATACATAATCAGTTTTGTTGCAGCCATCAAATGAAACTCTATTATCTGATTCCGAACTAACCGGATGATTAAAAAGTAGATAAATCAAAATGCCATCGTAGTTGATCCGACACTCCATCAAGTGATATATATAAACTTGTAATAAAAATACCTCCATCTTTTGTAGCAAATGCCTCAATTTCTCACTGCGCTGTCTTCTAGCATTCTTGCCGCCATCCCCATTATCCTGGGAAGCTAACTTGCCACACTCTAATTCCGCATTGCAACTTTTACAATGAAATAATCCATCTTCCATAGATATCAGCCGGTTAGCATCAAGTGCATTATATCTGAAAACAGTCAAATAGTTACTCAACTTTAATGGTTACACATTTTTTTAGATAAAATAAACTAACAAAGACTAAACCTCCTTTGACACTTTGAGCATATGTATTCCTGGACTGTATTCTTGTTGTCTAACTCATCTTTCAATTGTTTCTTCGTCTGCAACATTCTATACTGCGCCACATCATGTACCTACGGACGATATAAATTTAGTTTCCTTTTTGTAACGGATTCATATTTTGGTATTAGAATCAAAAATAAAAAATAAAACTGCAAGTAGGAGGCAAACTGCAAACATGTGCATAATCAAGACAACAATATGAGTCGCAAAGTTCTTCGAAGCTGTTTCAAATGCAACTTCAAATCTTTTGCTATTCTTTTTTCGCGCACCCATTGTCGTCTGCCATAATAAATAAACAAACACACACACACAAATTAATTAATAAACATTTTCATGCAGATTATCAACATGAATGTGTGTTTAAATTAATTATATATGTTCAATTGTTATGCTACATTATGATCAATTAACAGGTAAAAATATGTGATCATACTACTGAATCTAGTGGCATTAGGGTCTAAAATTGAAATTGAAATATTAATTACTGTGTTTTAAAGTCAGATCAAATACAAACCTTACTTTATATAAAACTATTGGACGTATATGGATATATATATATATATATATATATATATATATATATATAAAAGCTAGATATATTATATTATTTATACATATATAGTCACGTCGAATAATGAATAAACACGTCGGTCAACTTCGACGGTCAACACCGACAGTTATAGTTATTATAGCGGTTACTTCATATTGTCTTGTATATATATGTGTAGTATTGTATAATTTCTAGTTTATCAAGTTTCCATCGAAACCATTCAGAACAGAAAACTTTGTACATTCAATTATATTCAATAATATCATTCGATTTCTTGTTTATTGTATCAATTATCCGTGTATTACTCGTGATCAACCAACAAATCTGGTATCAGAGCCATTCTAAATCCACAAACAAGGAAATCTGAATCAGTTTCTGGAAGAAAGTATCAAAAGAAAATAGAGTACGACAATTACTGGAAATTTCAATTATCAAACAGAGAATTTATCAAAGAAAAAGGGAGACAAAGACTCGGAAAGAAATAAGAAGGATCACACAGGCTTCAAGAAACATTTCTGAAAAGGATACAACATCGTCGCATCTGGTTTTTTGGTAAACATACAGAAACAGAGGAACTGGGAATATCAGTCTTCTTTATCGGGTGTTTGAAAAGAAACAGAATATATCGGACATCTTAACAGGAAAGATCAAATCTTATATTTGTTTTATAATTTCAATATTAGGATTACCCTCACATAGGAGCGATTCCCAGAAAAAGTTATACGTATATTTGAATTTTTTAAAAAGAAAAGGATAACATAAACATGTCGAATCAATCTGGAATTCAGATGCAAGTTCCAAAACTGTTAGGACAGAATTATCATCATTGGCATATCCAAATGAAAGTATTATTGGAATCACAAGACTTATGGAATGTTGTTGAAGATGGTGTTAGAGAATTACCGGCCGAACCTTCGGATGCTATTAGAAAGGAACATAAAGAACAAAATAAACGTGACAAGAAAGCATTATATTAACTATTCCAGGCATCAACTGAACCTATATTTGAACGAATTGTTAATGCTAAGTTGTCCAAGGAAGCGTGGGAATTATTGCATAAATCATATCATGGAGAGAAACGTGTGAAAACAGTGAAATTGCAAACTCTTAGATGTGAATTTGATGCATTAAGAATGTTAGAAACCGAGTCCATAGAAGGTACTTTGACAGAGTAACATCTGTAGTGAGTCAATTAAGGATGAATGAAGAAGAATTAAGTGATCAAAGAGTTGTAGAGAAAATATTGCGTAGCATGACTAGAAAATACGAATCGGTAGTAGTAGCCGTAGAAGAATCAAAGGACCTAGAAACTATATCTATTGAAGAACTCATGGGAATTTTATAATCACATGAGTTAAGGCTGAAACAATATGATACAAACATTATAGATCAAGCATTTCAAGTACAAAGTAATAACCAAAGTAAGAACAAAGGAAATAGGTTTAATAACAGCTACAGAGGAAGAAGAAGAGGAAGAGGAAGAGGTAGGTCAGGTAGATACGGACCTATAGTATGCTACAATTGTCAAGGATTAGGACACATAGCTAGAAATTGTCCTAATAAAGAAGAAGATGAAAAGGATGAATCCTTAATGGTCAGTCAAGATGAAGGAAAGGATAAAACAGAACAAGAGAAAATGTTTATGATCTTCAATATGGAAGAAAGTAGAGAATCTGATTGTTGGTATTTAGATAGTGGATGCAGCAATCATATGACAGGAAACAGGAAAATATTTATAAATCTGAATGAACAAGATAGAAGAGAAGTAAGAACTGGTGATGACAAGAAATTGCAAGTATTGGGAAGTGGAGAAGTGAACATAAAAGTAAATAACACTGTGAATAAAATACCAAATGTATTCTATGTAGAAGGATTGAAACATAATCTTCTAAGTGTAGGACAGTTGCTTCAAAAAGGGTATAATGTGACATTTGAGGATAAAACATGTTACATTAAAAATCATGAAGGAAAATTGATCACAAAGATCAATATGACTAAAAATAAGATGTTTCCTTTATATCCAAGTCAAAATTTACCAAAGATATTGTATACTTCCATTAAGAGTGTCTCATACTTATGGCCTCAAAGATTTGGCCATATCAACTATGAAACATTAATTGAAATGGAACATAAGAACACTGTACGAGGATTACCAAAATTACAAAAGGAAGAATACATATGTGAAGGTTGTGCACTAGGAAAACATGCGAGAAAACCTCTCGGTAAACAAGCAAAATGGAGAGCTGCACATCCTCTACAACTTGTCCACTCAGACATTTGTGAACCTATGAGAACACAGACAATAGGAGGTTGTAGATACTTCATAACATTTATTGATGACCATACAAAGAAAACTTGGGTATACTTTCTTAAAGAAAAGGCACAAGCTTTACACTTCTTTAAAATATTTAAAGCTTCAATAGAAAATCAATCAGATAAAAAGATCAAATGTTTAAGAACTGATAGAGGAGGAGAATATTGTGGAAATGCCTTTCAAGGATACTTACTAGAACATGGAATACATCACCAACTAACCACTAGTTACACTCCTCAACAAAATGGAGTAGCAGAACGAAAGAATCGAACATTAATGGAATTAAGCAGGAGTATGTTGAAATCAAAGAAACTCCCAAACACATATTGGGGCGAAGCAGTAAGTTGTACAACTTACTTATTGAATAGAACAACGACCAAAAGTGTTAGTGACAAAACTCTTGAGGAAGCCTGGACAGGAATTAAGCCAAATGTATCAAACTTAAAGGTCTTCGGATGTGTTGCCTATGCACACGTTCCTGAACAAAAGAGAGGAAGGCTTGATGATAAAACTGAGAAAGCAATTTTTGTGGGTTATAGTGAAAACAGCAAAGCATATAAGTTATATAATCCAGTTACAAAGAAAATCATCATCAGCAGAGATGTCATATTTGATGAACGAAGAAAATGGGAAGAAAATAAGGAAGAAGATATAATTCAGTTAAATGAAGATGAAAATGAAGAAAGGAATGAAGAATCAGTCGAAAATTCTGAGAAAGAAAACAATTCAGAAATGCCTATTCAAAATGAAGCAGAAATAGAGGATCAACATGAACAGAACATACAAATTTCTGATGATAATTTAGATGCAACAACATCCAGTCAAAGTCCACCATTGAAAATTAGGACCTTAACAGACATTCATAATAGAACACAACCCCTTAGTAGCCCAGAAGTAAGAGAACTATATAGAAAACATAGGGAAGCTGCAAATTATGTATTCTACACAGACTCAGATCCAATTGATTTCGAGGAAGCTAGTAAAGATGAAAAATGGAAAGAAGCAATGAAAAGAGAAATTGAATTAATTCAAAAGAACAACACCTGGGAGTTGGTTGATCTACCAAAGAATCAAAAACCAATAGGAGTAAAGTGGATATACAAAACAAAATATGATGAACACGGAAACATAGACAAGCATAAGGCACGACTGGTAGTTAAAGGATACAAGCAAAAGTATGGCATAGATTATCAAGAAGTGTTTGCACCAGTAATACGTTTTGAAACAGTTAGACTTGTACTTTCTTTAGCAGCACAAAATAAATGGCATCTACATCAAATGGACGTAAAGACTGCATTCTTAAATAGAGAACTAAAAGAACAAGTTTTCATTGAACAACCATTAGGTTTCATTCAGAAGGGAAAAGAAAATAAAGTATGTCTTTTAAAGAAAGCTCTATATGGATTAAAACAGGCACCAAGAGCTTGGTACAACAGAATCAATCATTATTTCAAGATACATGGTTTCAAGAGATGTACATTTGAACATACCTTATTTCTGAAGAAAACTGAGACAACAAGACTGGTAATATGTCTGTATGTTGATGACTTGATTATAGCTAGCAACAATCTGGAAGAAATTACTATGTTTAAAGAGTCAATGAAGAAAGAGTTTGAGATGACAGATATGGGAACATTACATTATTTTCTGGGAATGGAAATATCATATGATCAAGATAAAATAAGAATCTCTCAAACAAAATATGCATGGAACATATTAGAAAGATTTAATATGAAAGATTGTATTAAAGCATCAACACCAATGGAATACGGATTAAAATTGCAAAAGGACAGCAACGATGAATACGTTGATCCAAGTTTATATCGAAGTCTAGTAGGAAGTCTTATGTACTTGACAAACACAAGACCAGAAATTATGTTCGCGGTTAGTAAAATTAGCAGATTTATGGATAAACCACGAAAGTCACATTGGGAAGCTGGAAAACATATCTTAAGATATATCAAGGGTACATTGGATTATGGAATTATATATGAGAAAGGTAAATTTGATGTAAAAGGTTTTAGCGACAGTGACTATGCAAGAAATATAGACAATAGCAAAAGTACATCGGGATATGTATTCAACACAGGATCAGGGGCAGTATCTTGGCAATCAAAGAAGCAAAAGGTAGTAGCATTATCATCAACAGAAGCAGAATACATTGCACTATCACTGGATCAAAGGAATACTAATGGAATTGGATATTGGCAAAATTGACACAATACCATTATACTGTGATAATAAGTCCACTATTAATCTGACAAAGGATCATGTGTATCATGGAAAGAGCAAGCATATACGAGTAAAGTATCATATCATTCGAGACCTAGTCAAAACCGGAGATGTGGAGATAAAGTATTGTGACAGGAAGAATCAAATAGCAGATATCTTTACGAAAGCATTGCAGCCAAGAGATTTTACAAGACTTCGTGATATGCTAAATGTCCTCCCAATCTAGCTTAAGGGAGGGTATTGGACATACATGGATATATATATATATATATATATATATATATATATATATATTTATAAGCTAGATATATTATGTTATTTATACATATATAGTCACGTCGGATAATGAATAAACACGTCGGTCAACTCCGACGGTCAACACTGACGGTTATAGTTATTATAGCGGTTACTTCATATTGTCTTGTATATATATGTGTAGTATTGTATAATTTCCAGTTTATCAAGTTTCCATCGAAACCATTCAGAACAGAAAACTTTGTACATTCAATTATATTCAATAATATCATTCGATTTCTTGTTTATTGTATCAATTATCCGTGTATTACTCGTGATCAACCAACAAAAACGCCATAAACAAAATGCTATTTTAAAATAACTCGGTGCTATTATCTATACATATAATAAACCAAAGCCATTTTAATAACATGACATTCAAAGAGGCATTCTCTTCCTTGAGTGTGCCATGTGTCATCCCATGTGGCATTGAGATATTTTAGAAAAAAAAATAATTTAAAAACAAAATTGGATTTTTCACCCTCATGTTTCCTTCCATAATTTTTAAACGTTAATATCTTTAATATACGAGATTTTTTAAAGAAAAAAATTACACCAAATTAATGAGCGTTTTATTATCTTTCCAACGAGTACCATAGTGCTATATAAAAAATGGAGAAATTTTTTTGTGGGGTTTTGTTCATACAGGAAAAAAAAAACACTAAGTGTTCAGGTAAATCATTAATCATGTATAGGCAAGTCACTAATTATGTTCAAATCAGTAAATATGATTTTTTTTTCAACCAGAGCCGAATAGGTTAATAGAGTTATACGTTGTTTTAAGTTAGGTATCAATATTAGTATGTTAGAGTTGTACATTTGTTTAGTCTTTAGGATAGGTGTTAATATTAGAGTTACATTAAAGTTCTACATTCTTTTAGGTTAGGTGTTAGCATTGGATTTGTACATTGTTAATTTGTTTTAGGTTAGATATTAATATTAGAGTTATACATCAGGCTATTTCATATGTAAAATTAATGTATCATATTAAATTTCTCAACCCGGGACGCTCCCGGGGTATAATCTAGTAATATATAGTAACATGATATACGAAACGTGTGTCACTCGCTTTCTTTTACCCGTATGAAATAACAAGGTATCATATATCTCTACTACATTATAAAGAGTGAGGGATGGGTAAAGTTGTCCAAGTTGGTAAACTTAAGATGGCATATAAAAAGTCATGTGCTTTAACCCTCAAATGTCATATAAATCTTCCCTAATTTACCATTCAATGCATTAAGATACTTGTACCATGTAACCCAAAGAAATCATTTCATCCCTCTTTATTATAATTACTCTCTCTTTATGTTTATGTTTATGTTTATGTTTATCTATATCTATACTACATTATAAAAGGGAGCCATGGCCAAAAATGTCTAAAATGTCAAAATTAAGATGGCATACCAAAAGCCTCAAGTGTAATCTCCAAATTTTTACCCTCTTTGTTCCATTTATACCCATATGTACCACTTTTAATAGCAATTGTACAAAATAATAATGCAACTCATAAACTCTATCATTAACCATCGAGAAATCTATCATGGATCGATCATGGACAATGCAAAATAATAATGCAACTCATAAACTCTATCATTAACCATTGATGCATCTATCACGGATCGATTATGGACAATGCAAAATAATAATGCAACTCATAAACTCTATCATTAACCATCGATACATCTATCACAGATCGATCATGGACAATGCAAAATAATAATACAACTCATAAACTCTATCATTTACCATCGATACATCGTGTTTAGTCAATTTCGTGCAATCACTAAAGCATAGATGAATAAAGTGATCATTAATTTTTTTATTTTCTTTTTTAGATGTCATTCTGGCTATCGTAAGTGCGCCTATTCACTTTGACGACATAGTTTACAACATAAATATTTCACATTCATAACTATCATATCACTAAGCCGGAATTTGGTCCCCTATCCTTATTAAACAAAAATATTTAGAGAACATTAACGATTTCTTAAATGCTTTAATGTGCGACTAGCATCTTATAACATGTCTTTTAGATTGTGTATAGTAGCGTTATATTAGAGGTTGTGTACCCGCCACATAGCGCGGGCCAACCCACTAGTATTTATTTATAAATCTGACCGGCAGAATGAATGTTGATACTACTGCTAAAGTGACAATAACCACAACTCATTCTTTTCGAGTCCATACGCAACTTTTGGATATGTTTGGCTTGATTTAGTCATTTGCAGTAGAATGAAGATACTAACAGTCAATGTGTTTACTTTCATTATTTGTTTCACCCAATCAAACAATTAACAAAAATAGAACTCCTGGTCAAATCTGCCAATATATTTTATCCTTTTTGTTAATTTTATAAATTACCCATAAATTAAATGTATAATGTTTAATACATGGTGTTTTAAATATAAATAAAATAGAGGAATTTGGGGATGCTGATAAGTTCGGTTTGAGTTATTCGGCCGTAACTGAAACCAAACTGAACTAAATTCGACCAGTAAGGTCCAAACCGAACTGAATAAACCAAATTTTACTCAAAGACGTTAAGTAATAGCATCCATTAAATCAAAGACATTTGATCGATAACTCAAATCATGGAAAAAAATCATACTTATGTTTAAAATCATATTACAGCCAGATAGGAGCACAAATGGTATACATACATACATACATTTATATGCATACAATAACTATATCTTTATACACTATACATACAAGATTACAAGTAAATGTAACTCAAACTAAATCTACCTTGCTTGTAACTGAGATCAGAAATTGCAAAATCTGACAATGAAGTAAGTAAAAAATTGTGTTAATAAAATATTATTAATTAATATTATAATTTCCATAGAAGGAAGAACACAATGCATGCATTAGTTGGACCAAAAAATCATAAACGTCAGCTTATAACTTGGTCAATGTTAAAATCAAGACCGTTGAATCTACTTGTAAATATATAAAAAAAGACTATCCACTAGTTTGACCAAAACAAGTTTTTATTTTTAGAATATAAACTAACCTTGCAAATTAATGCAAAATACACTAACTGATCCTCAAACTATGAACACAAATCATTTGTTATCAAAGCAAATAAGGATTCAATCACTCTTATACAACTCACATCAATAATCAACTCACCAAACAACATATTCAACCATGTTCCGTTGTGGCTGCACCGCGGACGGATCCCTGAACAACTCAAAGTTCAATGATCCCATGCCATGGATCGGGATCTACGTGGCAGCAGCCTCATTGATATGTGGCATAGCCATGGCTTTGGATGCACTCCATGGTTTTAGATATAAAAAGTTTTGGTTCCCATGCAAGTACTTTAGCCTGAATGCAACAACTCTAACTGTCATAGGAATTTCTATCAAGTTTTCGGTTGATCTCAACTCAGCCATGCCACGCCGTCAAGACCAACTGGCGAAAGTCAGCAGCTCCGCCTTCTTATGCATGGTTATGGGGAACTTGCTGCCGTCTTTAGGTACAATGAAAGATACTGAGCTTTTGATGAATATTATTGCTTTGGGGATTCTTGTTGTCACTGCTATTGTTAATATTTGTATTCAGATGGGTACTGGTGTCATCTTTGAGTTTTGGATTGAACATGTTTTGATTATGGTTTTGATGGTTGTTTTACTGTCAATCTCGTGTTGTTTGTCACTGGCTATTCCTACCAAGAAGTATTTTTTGGATATAACTTATGAAAAGAGGTTGAAAAAAGCAAATTTAGTATGTTTTACTAGAAGGAATATGTCTGCAGCTGATAGGTTACAGCAGGATTTAGGGAAGTATTGGATGATGGCACATACGTCGAGCCCTCAGTTTGTGATTGGGCGGTCTGCACCGTGCTCAGCTTCAGGTGCTTTTTGTCTTGTAAACTTGTTGATTTTAGCAGAGTCTATAGTAAGGACATGGGTTATGCCTTCGTCTTTCAGGTTTTGCACTGGTGATTCAGATTATAAATGGTCGACCACTTTGGTTTTCATGGTTCAAACGGCTTCAGTGGTTGTGGGGACGATTTCACCAGCTTTTAGATGGTTTATGACTGCTAATTTCAAGTGTCCAACGTTGGCCACGCGGGCCAGTGGGCAAGAGCTTGTTGTTGAAAGGTATTGGATCAAACGGATGCTTCTGTGGCAGGTGCAGCCTTTAGATTTAAAGATCTGCAGTCGGCGGGGAAGAAGACTAATTCATGGAGCAAAGTTTCATGTTTTCCGGTTTTTGATTGAGATGCAAAAAGGACTAGTCTTTTGTTGTAAAATGATCAGATATGTTTCGATTTTCTTTGTAAGCAGGTTCTTGAGGTTAAGAAGGTTTTTAACATGCGATAATGGCGTGCATAGTAATGATGCAGAGAGTATGAATAGGGGTGTGAATATGGATCTGAGTCGTTATGTGATTTATCTTGAAGGGGAAGAAGTGTTGGTGGCTTTGATGATGGAAAATAACTGTGATGCTACAGGTTACTGGATCAAAATTGGGGAGAAACAGCAGCCGAAAAATCTGATAAAACTTTTAGAGCAATCAAGTTCTTTTAGTTCCTTTAACGGAATACATGATTTTTACAGCGATGAAGTTCCATCTTTGAGTTATGGAGAACCACCAAACTGTTGGGCTATGCCTATTGTGACATTAACAAGCATAGCAGTTGCAATTCCGAATATAGACAAACAGTTAAAAGAGCAACTGATTAGCAGTGTGGATGAAGGTCTCAAGTATGTCAAAGAGATCGAAAACTACCTGGAGACGGTGAAAGATCTGAAACATGTGATCAAAGCAGCAGAAGTAATTTGGTCAGGAGTGGAACTTTCTAAGAAATGGTTAGATGTTGATCTGTCGAAGCTAGCGCATCAAGAACATGTGACAGGAACTGAAATCATCAAAATTCTTTCTGAAATATCCAAGCAAAAATTCATGGAACTTGAGAATAAGCATATGACGTATTTGAACGAATGCTTAAGAGAGGTCCAATCGCGATGGCCTATGAAGATATTGGCTGCAAATTCCATGTACAGAGTATGCGAAACACTCCTGTTAACAAAGCAGAACGAAACCAGTGAGAGGCTATTTGAGAAGATATCTCACATGATTTGTGATATATTACTAGCAGCCTTGAGTAACCTGCAGTATGTTATCTCAAGAAAATGTCACGAAAGTAGGATTGAGGAGAGGGAAAAGAGTATTCGAAGTGCGGTTCTACTATTTGGAAAGACCAAAAAGATTTTAGAAGTTATTGACAAGAAAAGACCTCAAGATTCGGATCATGGGAAACTTATACACATCGACGACTGGCATATAGTGAGCAAGAAGATGTGTCCGTTGGGTTCTATGTCTTCACCGACAGATGAGGAAACAACTGCATCTAGCCCATCTGATTTGTAGATATCAGTTGAGTAATAGTTTGACAACTATGGTTGTAATGTTAGTAAACACTAATAGCGCAGATCTCTCTTATGATCATGATTGCTGATTTATTGACAAAAGTATTGTACAGTTAATTAGAAATGATTGTGCATTTATACTCTCCATATATAGGAGATTCTCTTGTATCTATATATTGTTTTGTAAATCAATGAAAGAATTGATTCTGAAAACTATCTCTTACATGATATCATACCTATTATCTTCGATCCTCTAATCATCCTCACTTCCCAACACTCCTCTCTGCTGCTATCATTCTCTCACCTCCTTCCAAACATCATGGACTAACAACTTCATCTAGCCATGGCTGTTTCAAACATAAAGAATTTTATCCCTATAACCCTCGAAGTCAAATCCACCCACTACTCTACCTGGTCTGAATTATTTCAGATTCACTACCGGGCGTATCAGGTCTTCGACCACCTCTCTCCTCGAACCCCACTGGCTGCTTCTTCCTCTGCTGATGCCGCTGCCAAAGATGCCGCGGCTGAATCTCTCTGGTCTCGTATAGACGCAATCGTGCTACAATGGGTTTATGGCACAATTTCACAAGACCTACTACACACCATAATGCTTCCCGACCAATCTGCTTATCAGGCGTGGACCACCATTCAGAATCAATTCAACGATAATAAGCATAGTCGAGCCGTTTTTCTTGTTCAATAATTCTTCAATGCTCGCGTCGAAGATTTTCCCAACATGACGGCCTAATGCAAACATGTTAAACTGTTCTCCGATCAGCTCACAAGTGTCAGCACTCCGGTCGACAATCAACGGTTTGTTCTTCAACTGTTGACCGGCTTGACCGAACCATATGAAGGAATCTTCGCGGTTCTCCAAAACCGAGATCCACTTCCTGATTTTCAGGAGGTTAGATCTCAGCTAGTTATGGAAGAAAAGAAAAAGAAACATCAGGTCTCTCATGCTGCTAATCGATCGGCCACGACACTACTTGCTGCTACCAACACCCTTCTTAAACCAACACCAACAGTTACTCTTCTGACCGGAATCATGGACGTGGCCGGCAACGTGGTCGGGGCAGAGGGTGTGGAACTCAGTCCATGCGAAAAAAATTCTCTCAAGACAACACATCCCCTAGCATCCCTACATTATTTTCCCAAACAATTGGGCCTCTTCTTAGTGGGTTGCTCTTATGAATCCCAATAATATGGGCCAGCAGCGTGGACCAACCCAACCCCCTATCCTTCAACCCCTAGGACAAACTCTCCGAATGGGCCAGGGATACTTGCGTCACGCCCAGATCAGGCCCATGTTGCGTACTCGCCGACTGACATTGGTCAAGCCCTTTACACGCTTTCTTTGGACCAACCCGACAACTCGGTCATGGATACAGGTGCTGGGAGTCACATGGGAAACAAGCAAGGTATGTCTTTCCTGTCTATTTTTAATTCGTGCACTAATAAAAATATCATTGTTGGAAACGACATGACTATACCGGTTCTTGGACAGGCAAAGCTTACCCTACCACCACCTTTCCCACCCTTAAAATTGAACAACTACTTATACGCACCTAAACTAATCAAAAACCTTATTTATGCTCGTCGCCTAACCACTGACAATCTTATTTCAATTGAATTTGACCTGTTCGATTTTGTTTTGAAGGATCTCAAGACACGGGAACCTATCCTATGATGCAATAGCATGGGGGACCTGTATCCGCTCACCTCACCAATCCCTTGCACCACCAAGTCTCCACAAGCTTTTACAGCCATTACTCAAGATCGCTGGCATCAACGTCTTGGTCACCCTAGCTTAGAATCTCTTAAGTCTTTAGGGTCTGTTTAGTATGGGGTAACGGAATAGATGAGGGAATTGAATGGATGAGGGAATGGAATGGACAAGGTAATGGAATGGGTCATTACCATTCCATGTCTTGTTTGGTTGCCATGTGGGAATGAAACAAAACATTACTTTGTGTTGTTGGATAGTCAGAAAAAGACGAAATAAAATCGGTGGTTAGTGGCGGTGGTGGGTAGTGATATGTGGCGGTAGCAGCGGTGGTGGCGACGATGGAAGCGACAATGGAAGGTGGAGGTGGATGGCCGTGATGGTGGGTGGGCGACGATGGTGAGTGGTGGCAGTGGCGGTGGTGGGTGGTGGTGTTGATGGTAGGTGGTGGTGTGTGGTGGTAGCGTGGTGGTGGATGGAGACGGTGGTTGGTGGCGGCAACGGTGGCAATGGGTGGAGGTGGATGGCGGTGATGGTGGGTGGGTGACGATGGTGAGTAGTGGCGGTGGTGGGTGGAGGAGGCGGCGATGATGGGTGCTGGTGGGTGGCGGCGGTAGTGGTGGGTAAAGGAAATTGTGGTGAGTGACTGTGGTAGTTGGTGGAGGCGGCGGTGGGTGGGTGATGGTGATGGGTGGTGTTGGATGGCGACAGTAGTGGTGGGTGGGTGACGGTGGTGGGCGGTGGAGGTGGTGGGTGGTGACGGCGGTGGTGGTAGTGGCGGCAGCGGTGGTGGGTGGACTAGGTGGTGACGATGGTGGTGGGTGGTGGTTGGTGGGTTATGGTGTTGTTAACAAAGGGTGAATGGGGGATGGAATGAAAAAAAAACCATGAGGGTGGATGGAATAGTTTTGAGGGAATGGAATGCCTTGTGGAATGGGTGATTCCATTCCTTTAACCAACCAAAAACACTATTTTTCATTACCTCGTAATGGTCCATTCCATTCCACCTTCCATTCAATTATAACGAACGCTACCTTAAAGTCCAACTCCAGTATCAATTTTGGCAAAACCAATAAGATTCTTTGTCAATCATGTATTTTTGGAAAAAGTGTTAAACTTCCGTTTCATGATTCTATGAATGCAACTTTATCTCCTTTTGATATCATACATAGCGACTTGTGGACACCGCCTATACTTAGTACTGGTGGACATAAATATTTTATTTTATTTCTTGATGACCACACTAACTTTTTATGGACTTTTCCATTTAGTAACAAGTCCCAAACGTTTTCCTACTTCATTTCCTTTTACACACTCATAAACACTCAATTTGAGAAGAAAATTAAACAGTTTCAATGTGATAAGGTCGCGAATATGAAAACAATAATTTCCAAACCTTTTGCAAACAAAATGGCATGTTGTTTCGTTTCTGTTGCTGCAAGTTTGTGACAGATAAACAAACTCTAGGGATTATTGACAGATGACTTTATATTGTTCGTGTCCTCAGAATAACTTGTCTAAGTTAGTTCATGAATATGTAATTAAACTAGTATTGTAAAAGCCCAACAGAAGCCCAATTAAAAGCCCATGAGGATGCATGTATATAACCAAATGATACATGGGGTTTTAGGGGTTGGTTAGTTGTTGGAAAACATAGAGTTGAGAGAGCGAGAGAGAGAAGGGCAAGCGTATGGATTTATTCGGTTCAGTAAATGTTAGGAGTATATGTGGAAAATATTACTGCTTGTGATCACAGATGATTATTCACGTTTTTCAAGGGTGTTTTCCTAGGATCGAAGGATGAAACAGGGGAGACCTTGATGAACTTCTTCAACAAAGCGGAGAACATCTTTGGAACCACAATAAAGAGAATCATCAATGACAATGGCTTGGAGTTCAAGAATAGTTGTTTTTCCATTTCTGCATAAGAAAAGGGATAGAGCATCAATTCAGTGCCGCTTATGAACCACAACAAAACGGAGTTGCTGAAAGGAAGAATAGGACATTGATTGAAGCAGCAAGGACAATGCTCGCTGATTCTAAGCTACCTGTCATATTTTGGGCAGAAATTGTGAACACATCGTGCTATGTTTTGAATAGGGTATTGACCATCAAGAAGCACAAAAAAAAACGTGCTATGAACTCCTAAAGGGAAACAATCCTAATCTTCATGGTTTTGAACCATTGGGGATGCCGTGCTCAATCTTGAAAAATAAAAACCAACCAAAATTTCTGTGAAGTGACAGACAAAGGATTTTTCCTTGGTTATGTGCCAGGTGCACCAAATAAAAGGGTTTTTAATACAACAACTAATCGCGTAGAAGTCGTTTTTAATGTTGACATCACAAGTTACACACCACAAGATACTACACAGGCTACTGATCCCAACTGGCTCTTTGACTATGATTCTGTCTTTAAATCTTTTAATGTTCCATATACCTTTAATGCAGATCCAAATGAGGCAGTTGAGGAATTGGTAATTGGAATGCCTGATGATGATTATCTCACCAAGATCGATCATTCCAATCTCTACAGAAAAAGATAAGAAATATGCTGAATCAGGAACCTCCAGCTCTAAGGACAAGTCTCCTACTGTCACTGAAACGGAAGAGGAAGAAGTTATTAATCCATTCGGGACTGTAGACACTTCGGGGGAGATAGATTCAAATTTAGAGAATGAGATACCGGTTGATGCTGTTGCTCAGACTCGCACACATTAAGATCATCCAGTGGAGAATATCCTAGGAGATCCTAATGCGGGTGTAAGGACAAGAAGGAGCATTTCTGAATCGACGTGCCCATATGTCAGTAATAAGGATTCGGGCATCATCAACAAATGCCTAAATTGCATCATCTCATAAGTTGAACCGAAGAATCATCAAGTAGCTCTTCGTGATAATGTGTGGGTGGAAGTTATGCAAGGGGAACTGGCGCAATTCAAAAAGCTCAATGTGGGAGCTAGTCGATTTACTCAAGGGTGCTCAAGAAATCGGTACCAAATGGGAGTTCAGAAATAAAACTGATGATAATGGGATAGTAGTGAGAAACAAGGCTTGCTTGGTAGTCAATGGATTTAACCAACAAGAAGGGATTGATTTTACTGAAGTGTTTGGCTTAAAGCAATTCGACTCTTTCTAGCCTTCGCCCCCTACAAGGGCTTTAAAGTTTATCAGTTAGACGTCAAAAGCGCCTTTCTGTACAGGAAAGTCCAGGAGTTGGTGTATGTCTCACAACCTCCAGGGTATACTAATCCAGATCATCCAGACCGTGTCTACAAACTTGATAAGGCACTGTATGGGTTACATTAGGCACCAAGGGCATGGTATGAGACACTGTCAACTCATCCATTAGAAAATGGCTTTGAGAGAGGTAAAATAGACAGTACACTTTTCATCAAGAGAAATGGAGAAGATTTCCTACTCGTTCAGGTGTACGTTGATGACATCATCTTCGGCTCACCTAATAAGGACATGTGCATTGAATTTGAGAAGGTTATGAAGAAGAATTTCAAGATGAGTGCTCCGAGGGAGCTGAAATTCTTTCTTGGTCTACAAGTGGATAAGAAAGAAGACGAGATGTTCATACAACAAACTAAGTATGTACATGACATTTTGACTCGCTTCAAGATGAATGATTGTTCTACCTATACTAATCCTCTACCAGTCAATCATGGACTTCATCCAGATGCTAAGAGTGACAAAAATGCTGATCCAACGGAGTATCACGCCATAATAGGTTCGCTTATGTATCTTACAGCTTCAAGACCTGATATTGTGTTTGCAGTTTGTCTTTGTGCTAGGTTTCAGGCTAATCCTAAGGAGTCACATATGATCGCTGTGAAACGGATTCTTAGATACCTAAAGGGGAAACCTAAACTGGGAATCTGGTATCCGGCTGATGGCGAGATGGATCTTGTAGCATATACGGATTTAGACTACGAATGATGTAACCAAAATCGGAAGTCAACTACCGGTGGATGTCAATTTTTAGGAGAAAAACTCGTTTACTGGCAGTGCAAAAAGCAGACTTTGGTGGCTGTTTTCATATGTGAAGCAGAATACGTTGCTGCTGGTAGCTGTTGTTCACAGGTTTTGCGGATAAAACAACAGATGTGGGATTACGGTTTGAATTTCACTAAGACTCCGATCTTTATTGATAATCAAGCCACTATTTCAACATGAAAAATCCCAAAAACATTTTCAAAACAAAGCATATAGCCATAAGGCATCATTTTATAAGAGATTGTTTTGAGAAAGAAATGATTTATTTGAAAAAGGTTGATACTTTGGATAACCCAGCTGATTTGTTCATAAAAGCTTTCGATAGAGCTCGATTTGAACTATTAGTGCAGCTAAATGGGATGAGAAACCCAGAATAAATTATCGTTTTCTCATAAGTGCTGAAGCTTTTAGTTTTTAAGTTTTTACTTTGTTTTATTTGCTTCTGCTTAGTTTCGCATGAAAAAAAAAACTATAGCAAGCTCGTACCTAATTGGAAATGATAGCAGATTAGCTGTTGATTTTGTTACACTTACTAAAATTGAGCAGAAAATTAAAGCCAAGTGTGACTGCATCGTCATTATATGATGTACTGGTAGGAAATTGACACACGAATCCGGTCTGTAAATTGAAAAAGAAATCAAAATGACTGTTGATTCTGTGGGAAACATGACATTGGCATACGATTTTATAATCTTAAATCTCGCGTTGATAGCTTGCCAAAATGTGAGCTTTTGGGTCTTTAAATCGTTAAATTTGTCAGAACGTCTTAAAAGAGCATACGATAAATGCCAAAACCTTCAAAGGCTAAAAGGCAATCACTCAAAAATGCCTCAAGATGAAAATTCGTAACGCGTAAAATGGTATTTGTCTTTACCCTGGTTGAGTACACGTTTGGTCACTTTGTTGCATCCAGATATATGCAAACCTATACACCTTCATGACTCGTACCTTGTAAACATACGAATAATGGCAATTTATTCACTTGTTACGATGAACCTTTGTGCATGACTTGATCGCGAGCGTATGCCATGTCGTGGGTAACATCGATTATTCGCTATAATACACTTAAATGCTAATATGGATTTGGAATCATTAAACGTTATATTGTTTATGTAGATTCATAATACTAGTAATCGTCTTGGAATGCAGTCTTACACACTAAGAAGTTATTCAGAACATTATCTCAGTGTGACATTTCAATCTAGCTGATATGATCCTTTTAACCAATGTTTGCTATAACAAAAAATAGAGTGTTTTTCTGTTTGTAAATAGTTCACTATTTGTCTTTACTTTCATTTATTTTACTTGTCAAAAAATCCAAAAATATTTTTAGTTTGCTTCGGGATTTAACGCACGAGAAAAGGTTGTTCTGAGGTGGATCTGACTGTTTAGAAAATTTTGAAAGTTGTTTTTCTAAAACACTTAGAAAATTTTGCAAAACATCATATCTTTGAAAAGCTTAAAATTTTTAACCGCAAAACAATTTTTGTCACAAGTGGTTTATATACTTTGTAAGTTTATATTCCTTATGATGGTTTACTTACAAGTTTAATGAGCATGACAGGTATTATATTTTGATGATGATGGACGTGATAAAGGTCTGAACCTCCTTTTGGACAAATTCATGCGATTCAAGAAAATTTTTGAAGAAACAGAGACAAGAAGATGACAAAACACTGAAGTTTTAAACAACAGTTGTTGATTTTAAAAGACTTAGCAGCTCAGGGGGAGAAGTATACATATGGAGAGAAATATTCTGTGGTTCAAGGGGGGGGGGGGGGGTAAATGACTTTAGATTGAGTAATACATTCGTATAAAGCTCAAGGGGAAGTATTTACAAACCAAGCTTATTCTTAGGAGGGGTTACTTAATTCTCAAGAGATGTTGAACACAAGAGAGTTGTTAAAGATTTAAGATCAAAAGTTAAAGAAAAGAGAAGAAAAGAAGAGAAGTGATATGCCAAGTTCTTCTAAATTACTTTGGTAGACAATCTCAAGATCAAGTTGTTGAAGATTAAATGCTTCAAGTGGAAGATAATTGAAGATACTTTGAGATTTGAAAAACAATCTTAAAGAGCATTTGTCAAGGGGGAGTTTGTTGGTGCTTTGTGACAGATACTCAATGGATAAACAAACGCTTGGGATTATTGACAGAAGACTTTATATTGTTCATGTAGTTAGAAGAACTTATCTATGTTAGTTCATGAATATATAATTAAGCTAGTATTGTAAAAGGCCAACATAAGCCCAGTTAAAAGCCCATGAGGATGCATGTATATAAGCAAATGATACATAGGGTTTTAGGGGTTGCTTAGTTGGTTGGAAAACATAGAGTTGAGAGGGTGAGAGTGAGAGAGAGCGAGAGAGAGAGAGAGAGAGAGAGAGAGAAAGAGAGAGAGAGAGAGAGAGAGAGAGAGAGAAAAGAGAGAGAGAGAGAGAGAGAGAGAGAGAGAGAGAGAGTTCGTGAGAAAGGGGATAGGGCTGATTTATTATTGCAATCGGTTGTGTCTCCTAGTTACTAGCTAGGATTACAAGTTCGTGTTTGGATCTTATTGTATGTTATCAGTGATTCTTGCAATAAGATAAAACTTTAAAGTAATCGATTTTTCTTTGTGTGATATCAATGGGTGCAAGATATTTCGCGTCTTGCATATGTGGTTTGGTTTGACTGTGATTGAAGATCTCAAGGACAGGGACCTACAGTTTCTCTTGTCCTTATACTTCGTCTCAAAACGGCAAGGCGGAACGGAAAATTCACACCATTAACAACATGATCCGTACCCTCCTTTCTTAAGCCTCCCAACCCATAAATATGTGGCACCATGCTTTTGTAGTTGCCACATACTTACTAAACATCCTTCCCAACAAAAACCGAAAATTCTAGTCTCCCACCACTCTTCTTTACCATTGTGACCTCGAATGCGACCACCTTCATGTATTTGGATGTCTTTGCTACCCCTTGATCCCATCCACCACCATCCACAAGCTCGCAACCACTCCCAACCTTGCGTCTTTCTTGGGTATCCACCCGATCATCGCGGGTAATGCCCTGACTTGACCAACCACAAAATATTTATCTCTCAACATGTTTATTTTGAAGAAACCATTTTTCCTTACAACATCTGCATTCCCACCTCATCATCTACCTATGACTTCCTCACTCCCTCTCTTCACCCTATTTTTTGGAACAACATAAGTCAACCTTCCTCAGCCACCAACCCTTCTCCTACTTCGGCTCAAATATCTTCCAGGGCCCAACCACCCCCAACCCCTATGGCTCAGCCCTCTCCATCTAATCTTGCTACGCCCAATCTCACATAAACAACCCAATATCCCCCCACCGACCCATCTAACCCACCTATTATCACTTATACCAGGCACCCAATCACCCCAATATGTACCCTTTCCAACTCCCCCATCCATACAACCACCTAAACCATTGTCATCCCAGCCTACTTCGACCCTATACCATAACCACCAGCTCCTCCGGCACACACCCGTACCATGCGTACACGCTCCATGGACGGTATCCACAAACCTCGCCGACCACTTAACCTTCACACCTACACAATAACCCCAATTTCTAAAACACCTCAAATTACCCTGTCCACACCGGAATGGTATAATGCAATGCATGATGAATTTAGTGTACTTATTAAAAACAAGACCTGGGAACTTATTCCTCGGCGCTTAGATATGCACATAATACGTAGCATGTGGCTTTTCTAACATTAATTTAAATCTGATGGCAGTCTAGAACAGTACAAGGCTAGACTTGTGTGATGGTCGGAAACAACAAGTTGGCATAGATTGTGGTGAAACCTTCATCCCGGTAGTTACACTAACTACCATTCGAACTGTCCTCTCTTTAGCTCTTACTCAATCCTGGCCGATTCATCAACTCAATGTGACCATTGCCTTTCTTCATGGCAACCTTGATGAGACAGTTTATATGCATCAACCCATGGGGTTTCGACATCGAGACTTCCCTGAAAATATTTGCCTTCTTAAGAAGTCTCTCTACGACTTTAAATAGGAACCCAATGCATGGTACTAATGTTTTACAGTCTTTGTTCTTCTGCAGGGGTTCACTCAAAGCAAGTCTGACAACTCTCTATTCATTTACCATCATGGTTCCGATATTGATTACTTATTGATCTATGTAGATGACATTATTCTCATAACTTCCACAGACAAGTTACGCAAATAGTTAATGAACATACCTGCTGGCGAATTTGGTATGAAGGATCTAGGACCACTGACATATTTTTTGGGAATTTTGGTCATTCGCATGGGAAACAATATGGTTTTATCTCAGCACTCATATGCTTGGGACATCATCCATCGTGCAGAGATGGACTCATGCAATCCGGTTAGCACTCCGGTTGATACACAATCCAAACTCAGCGGCACCTCTGGACCACTCTTTGAAGATCCCACCTTGTTTCGCAGCTTTGCGGGTGCTCTACAGTATCTCACCTTCACACGCCTAGACATCACCTACGCAGTGCAGCAAATATCTATGCACATGCACTCTCCGACTACTGATCACTGGAATGCACTCAAACACATAATACGTTACCCGCAAGGGACATCTCAATTTGGTTTGCACCTTGTCCCTACCTCTTCCATCTCTCTTGTAGCTTACACTGATGCAGGTTGGCCAGGTTGTCCTAACACTAGGCGCTCCACTTTGGGATATTGTGTTTATTTAGGAGTCAATCTCGTTTCATGGTCTTTAAAACGGCAATATACCGTCTCTCGCTCTAGTGCTGAAGCTAAATATAGGGGTGTCACCAACGTTGCTGAAATTTGTGGGCTTCGTAATCTCCTACTTGTTTTACATCATCCACTCACTTATGCCACTGTGGTCTATTGTAACAACGTCAGCGCCATATACTTGTCTGGCAATCCTGTGCAACACCAACGAACAAAGCACATCGAACTTGAATTTCCCTTTGTTTGTGAACAGGTCCAACGTGGTTGCGTCCGTGTTCTTTATGTCCCAACTCATCATCAGATTGCAGATATCTTCACTAAATGTAACACCCCAACCGATGGCGGAAACATCGGGATGTCACGTATTGATGATTGTTTCAGTAGCACATGGTATAAATTGAATTTTAAATAATTTATTCAAAACATAATAATCCAAAAATAAAATGATGTCTAGGAATTCAATACATAATATCAAATAACAGAAACTTCAAATAGCTTCAAATAATAACTTCATGTATAATCCTCATGCAAACTCAAGCCTCAGCTTCATTGTTACCTGAAACATGTTAATTTTTGAAAATATTTTTGGGTCAACAAAAGTTGGTGAGAATTACATAGGTTTTGATAATCGAATAAAATGTTGTGCAATTCATGTGTCATGGCAAGTCTAGTCCATATGTGAAAACATACTAGAAGTAAATCGAGTGCATAATCAACCCTTGTGACTGTTATAATGTGGTACATCCCATACGCTCATGGTTCACTCGAATATGTTATGCGATAACAAACACCCACGCTACCTTTGTAGGAGGCACGTATCCGGGTGGGATTGTCAGTCCAATAGATCTATCAATGTATACTGTCGGCTGATCAATGTTAATGATTATGCTAGAATTGTGCTTACCCTAGTCATGTTCAAGACATAATGCAACATAGAAAAACACATAGACACATTGATGATTGAATTGCATAAATGATATTGTAACATGTTTCACCCCAAAAATGGTGATAAATAGAAAAGGGGCTATGTAAAACTCACCTCAGCAAAATGTTATACTTCTTGAAAAATTGAATAGTGGTGTTGCCCAAATGTGTCAAGTATCACCCTATAATAAGGTAATAAATATGTCAAAGTCTATCTAGTCTACAAATGTATATGTTCTAGGGCTTCGAATTGGGGATAAATGCTCGTTTGATTTAATAAAAAAAATGTTTGATAATTGAGAGAAATTTAGTAAATAAATAGACAAAAATCTTTTTATAAAATTTGAATTTAAGATGGTCACAATAATGTGTTTAAAGTATAAAAATAATTTTTATAAAATTATTTTCTTTAAAATAGAATATTAAATCTATTTATTACAAATTGTCAAAATTTAACTTTAATATTTAAAAATACTAAAATTAAAGAATTATTAGTTTAAAAATTATATTTCTGTTCCAAATAATCAGAAATAATTAATATAAAATTTTGGTGCAAAAATATTAAAAATTGAATTTATTATGATTTAATTATGATTAAAACTAACAAAAATTGATTAAAAATATTAAATAAATGATTTTTCAGAAATAAAAATCATTTCAGAAAATTTTATTATTATAAAATCTCAGAATAATTTTTGTGGAAATTTATAAAATTGTTTTGATATTTTTATAGAATTTTATAAATAAAATAGAATAAACTTGGATTATTTATTATATATATTAAATAAATAAATTTTTGAAAACTAAAAATTGTATGTTAAACTTTTTCACTAGATTATCATAAAATAATTTTTGTAGAATTTATAAAAGAGTTTTAGTATTTAAAATCTATTTTTAAAAATAAATGTAGATTATATAAGTATAAAGGAAATAAAAAAAATGGTTGTATGTGCCGGGACTCGAACCCGAGTCCTTTGCCGAGTCAATGTTTTAAATCACAAGCTAAACCAACTGGTCTGACCCTGAGAACGAATAAATCTTGGTTTTAATTATACATATATACTTCTTAAAATATAATTAAAAAGAATAAAAGATGGTCTATGCCTGGATTCGAACCCAGACAAGGACCGGCCAAATAGTTATCCCAAGGTTTCACCACCATCTGATCTATGCATCAGTTGGTGTTTTAATTCTATTTTCTAAACTTTTAATACAGAAACATGGCTGTCATCTTCCCCAAATTATTAGAACAAACTCTAGATAATCAATTCATTTAATGATCAAACAATAGCCGCAGAATTGTTGGGGCTTTTGTTTGATTACGGCCGAACATCAAAACCAACTAAACGAATTTAGACTTACAGTGCGATTAGTGCTTGATTAATCCGACCAAAGGCGAAACAAAAAAAAGTGATTGAAACAGGATTGGGAGTGTGTTATTACACGAATTGATTTGTGGAAGCTGTTTATCGGCGCTTAGTACGAGGAATTTGCTTGGTATGTCGGTTGGATGACCTAGTTAGGGAAGGTTTATAAATGGTTTTAATCTTTGACTTATTAGTCAAATCGCGTCAATTAAGCTTAAATAATTTGCACGATAGGAAAGTTGTATCAAGGGTTTAATTATTTTGGGTCAATCAATCATATTAAGAGGTTTCCAAAACTAACTTTGAAAAGTCAAACATTTGACCCTTTGTGGGCCGTTTATGGGCTTGATTACGGGCTGAGAAAAAAAATAAAAGGTGATGGGTTGGACCTGCTAATGGCTTAAGAGATAGGGCTTAGAACTTAGAAAGGGATGGTTGGGTCTTGTTTGGTTTGTTCACTTGTTTAAAAAAAAGACTATCTTTATTATTATTATTATTATTATTATTATTATTATTATTATTATTATTATTATTATTATTATTATTATTATCATTATTATCATTATTATTATTATTAAAAAAAAAACTTAGGTATATTTGTATAAAATGAGAGCTTTTAAGTATAAAAATTTAGGAAAATTTTTTGCGATGTTACACTGAAGGCCTTCCCAGGATTCTCTTTGACGATTTTCACTCTAGTCTCAACATTCGTCTTCCTCCAGCTTTGATTGTGGGGGTGTAATAGCGCAGATCTCTCTCATGATTGCGATTATTTATTGGCAAAATTATTCTACCGTTAATTAGGAATGACTGTGCATTTATACTCTCCATATTTAGGAGATTCTCTTGTGTCTATATATTATTTTGTAAATCAATGAAAGAATTGATTCTGAAAACTATCTCTTACAAACACCAAAACATAACTTCTTATCAAATGAGACCATACCTTAATCTAAAGGTCATGGTTGTGAAAACACATGTGCACGTAGACGCTTGTGCTATTTGAGGCTTAAAACTGAAGGTTGTGAGTTTGAGAGTGATACTGCACATAGTCGTGTGTTGTGAGTTTGAGAGCGACCATACCTCTATATTAGAGTGTTTAGTCAATTAGTGGGCCGATTATACACATAACAATGTGTCATCGATCGGGTGATCTTGATATTAATCAATATATTATGAAAACCAAAGGTATTGACATGGATTTGAAAGGAATATAAGAGAACTTGACTTACCACAAATGATGAACCGAAACTAGTACCAAGGTTCGAACTCCTCGACACTTTTCACACAATGCAGCCTCCTAGACCCTTGTGCGACTCGTGTGTGTGGCTTGCGGTGATAACTATCTCGATTGAGGCAGTTTGGCTCGACTGAAGAAGAAGAAGAAGAAGAAGAAGAAGAAGAAGAATGTGTGTTGGTTTTAGTGAGTTTGATTGTTTGTGTGTGTCAACACTTTGATCATGTGATCATATATAGGCTGAGAGAGAGTGTGGTGAGTGTGTAGAGGTAGGGGTTTGTGATAGAAGGTCAATTTGTATAGGAGATGGTGATGATAAAAGATAGTTTCCATTTAAGTGTAAGGTTTGCCGTTTTGCACATGATCTCCTTGAAACCTTCCTTTGGCCGATTTTTTTGAAGCAAAAATGGAAGTCAAAATTGTATGGGAGTGATAGGTTGCCTTGTTGGTGCTAGATGTGGACATGTGAGGGTGATGATCTTTTGTTCCTATATGATGTTGTCATTGGAAGTGTTCATGCATGTATTCATCTCTTCGGCCGATTGAGAAGAGGATCAAGATAAGAATTGGGAATGGATCATGTATCGGGAAGTGTTTATGAAAGTTGTGAAGGCACTAAATTGGTATAAGGGTTTGACAATGCATGATTCCTAGGCAATCTTCATATTTTCGGCTACAAGGGACAAGAACAAAGCAAATGGGGCAAGTGTTCATCTCTTGGAAGATGATTATGGAAGAGTTGAAGGCCTAGCCGGTATAAACTAGGGTGGTTTTGTCTCTTGTAGCATGCATGGAAATCCTTAATTGATAATTGAACTATAAACTGCATATTGAAGCCATTATAATAACTGATTTGTAAAACTAACAATTCTTCCTAGGAAATCCGTTATACGTTTGTCCTCCAACAATTGTAGCAGAATGTTGAAACATCATGATGTGCTTTCTCAATCTCATAAGAATGAACCAAATATCTTTTTCCAAGTATTTGCTTATATCGATTCTCATGAGAGCGTTGTCTAGAGTTGGGCCAGAAGTTGTTCAAGAATAGTGTCGTTGAGTTTCTCGACCCTTTGTCTGAGAATTAGTGTTGAAAGGTAGCTCTCCATAGCTTTTGCAAGCTCGGGGTGAGATCAGCAATGGGCAACCTCTCTAAAACCTTCTTACCGGTAATATGTTCTTTAAATTCTTCCAGATTATTTCATCCTCATTTCCTACAGCAAAGCCTCTATAATATACGACAATACAGTAATCAAAATATATATGGTGTTAATAAAATATTGTAAATTAATATTATGACAACCAATATCATAATTTATGTAGAAGGTAGAAAAACAAGGCATTAGTTTGACCAAATTATCATATACGTCAGCTTATAACCAATCACTTAAATATATAAAAAATAGAATATACTTCAATAAATCCAGAGAACAAAAAATCTTGATGGCTTTTGACCAAAACAACGCAAACTACACTGAATGATACTCAAACCATTCTTATACAGCTCTTATCAATTGTTATCAAAGCAAATAAAAGATTCAATCACTCTTATACAACTCACATCAATAATCAACTCACCAAACAACATATTCAACCATGTTCCATAGTGGCTGCACTGCGAGCGGATCCCTGAACAACTCAAAATTCAATGATCCCATGCCATGGATCGGGATCTACGTGGCAGCAGCATCATTGATCTGTGCCATAGCCATGGCCTTGGATGCACTTCATGGTTTCAGATACAAAAAGTTTTGGTTCCCTTGCAAGTTCTTCAGCCTGAATGCAACAACTCTAACTGTCCTAGCAATTTCTATCAAGTTTTCGGTTGATTTGAACGCTGCCATGCCCCGCCGCCAAGACCAGCTGGCGAAAGTCAGCAGTTCTGCCTTCTTATGCATGGCTATGGGGAACTTGCTGCCGTCTTTAGGTACAATGGAAGATACTGAGCTTTTGATGAATATTATTGCTTTGGGGATTCTTGTTGTCACTGCTATTGTTAATATTTGTATTCAGATGGGTACTGGTGTCATCTTTGAGTTTTGGATTGAACATGGTTTGATTATGTTTTTGATGGTTGTTTTACTGTCAATCTCGTGTTGTTTGTCACTGGCTATTCCTACCAAAAAGTATTTTTTGGATATAACATATGAAAAGAAGTTGAAAAAAGCAAATTTAGTGTGTTTTACTAGAAGGAATGTGTCTGCAGCTGATAGGTTACAGCAGGATTTAGGCAAGTATTGGATGATGGCATATACGTCGAGCCCTCAGTTTGTGATCGGGCGGTCTGCACCCTGCTCGGCTTCAGGGGCTTTTTGTCTTGTAAACTTGTTGATTTTAGCAGAGTCGATAGTCAGGACACGGGTTATGCCTTGGTCTTTCAGGTTTTGTACTGGTGATTCGGATTATAAATCGTCGACCACTTTGGTTTTCATGTGTCAAACGGCCGCAGTGGTGGTGGGGACGATTTCACCGGCTTTTAGATGGTTTATGACAGTTAATTTCAGGTGTCCAACGTTGGCCACGCGGGCCGGTGGGCAAGAGTTTGTTGTTGAAAGGTATTGGATCAAACGGATGCTTTTCTGGCAGGTGCAGCCTTTAGATTTAAAAATCTGTAACCGGAAAGGAAGGAGACTAATTCATGGAGCAAAGTTTCATGTTTTCCGGTTTTTGATTGAGATGCAAAAAGGACTAGTCTTTTGTTGTAAGATGATCAGATATGTTTCGATTTTCTTTGTAATCAGGTTCTTGAGGTTAAGAAGGTTTTTAAAAGGCAATAATGGCGTGCATAGTGATGATGCCGACAGTATAAATATGGATCTGAGTCGTTATGTGATTTATCTCGAAGGGGAAGAAGCGTTGGTGGATTTGATGATGGAAAACAATTCTGATGCTACAACTCACTGGATCAAAATTGGGGAGAAACAGCAGCCGAAAAATCTGATAAAACTTTTAGAGCGATCGAGTTCTTTTAGTTCCTTTAACGGAATACATGATTTCGACAGCGATAAAGTTCCATCTTTGAGTTCTGGAGAACCACCAAACTGTTGGGCTATGCCTATTGTGACATTAACAAGCATAGCAGTTGCAATTCCGAATATAGACAAACAGTTAAAAGCGCAACTGATTAGCAGTGTGGATGAAGGTCTCAAGTATGTCAAAGAGATCGAAAACTACCTGGAGACGGTGAATGATCTGAAACATGTGATCAAAGCCGCAGAAGTAGCTTGGTCAGGAGTGGAGCTTTCTAACAAATGGTTAGATGTTGATCTGTCAAAGCTAGCGCATCAAGAACATTCGACAGGAACTGAAATCATCAAATCGCTTGCAGAAATGTCAAAGCAAAAGTTCATGGAACTTGAGAATAAGCATATGACGTATTTGAACGAATGTTTAAGAGAGGTCCCATCGCGATGGCCTATGAGGATATTGGTTGCAAATTCCATGTACAGAGTATGCGAAACACTCCTGTTAACAAAGCAGAACGAAACCAGTGAGAGGCTATTTGAGAAGATATCTCACATGATTTGTGATATATTACTAGCAGCCTTGAGTAACCTGCAGTATGTTATCTCAAGAAAATGTCACGAAAGTAGGATTGAGGAGAGGGAAAAGAGTATTCGAAACGCGGTTCTACTTTTTGGAAAGACCAAAAAGATTTTAGAAGTTATTGACAAGAAAAGACATCAAGATTCGGATCATGGGAAACTTATACACATCGATGACTGGCATCTAGTGAGCAAGAAGATGGATCCATTGTGCTCTATGTCTTCATCGACAGACGAGGAAACAACTGCGTCTAGCCCGTCTGATTTGTATATATCAGTTGAGTAATATTGTGACAACAATGGTTGTAATGTTAGCTACCAAGAAGCGTTGTATAATATGTATAAATATCAACACCATATATATATATATATATATATAATTATATCTTCTTATCTATTTGTGATCAGGTGGTCTGCACCCTGTTCTGCTTCAGGGGCTTTTTATCTTGTAAACCTGTTGGATCTTAGCTGAATCCATACTCAGACCCTGGCTCATGCCTTGGTCTTTCAGGTTTTGCACAGTTGATTCAGATTGCAAATGCTCAACCACTCTGGCCCTCATGTGTCAAACGGTGACTATAGTATCATCAATCATGTAAGAAAACGAAACGAATATAACAATTTAGTAAACAAGCCTTACAAAGATCTGATACTACCCATCAACATGTAACTTAATCTATATATTCTGTTAGAATCACCTGAGTATGATGATGATGATTTAACTGATAAAAATGGCGCAAAGATTATCGTAAGGTCATTTTCAAACATAGGAACCGTCAGATGCTATATATATAAACATACCAGATTAGATTCAATTCCACCATCAAGGCATATGCTAAAGCGCATCTTGCAGGTTCATTGTCTTAAAAACATGGAGAATTTAAAGTTTTTCTTCAACTGATACCTAACCATCCGACACAATGAACACTAGCTACACCAGCAGCACATGTAACTTAATGTGATCAATGTTCTTTGATGCCTGATATGACGAAATGCAGGCCTTTAAGCTTGTGCCGTCCGTTAGCCCATACCATTCTCCGGGAAGAACTTGGTACTCGATCTTGTATCTCTCAGCTGGACTCAACTCAAACTCCTGCCTGATGTTCTCCATAAGAATTTCGAATGTAGTAGAGCTTGGGAGGAAGAACTGTCTGCAATCAACTTTATAAGCTGCTACTATGTTTAGATCATCATCATCCTCATCCTCACCTTCTGGATTGTTGATGTCGGTCGACCCACTTTGAACATCGATGCTCATACCCGTGGTTTCTGATGGGAAAATCTTGAGAGGTGAAACAGGATTGTGAACATCCAAAACATGTAACTCATCGCCAAGTTGTCCCCCGGAAGTATACTTGAAACTTGGCAAATGCTCCCTTACTGTCAATAACAGGGCCTCCATCAGGGCCAAGTGATTATGAGTTTTGGGCCAAAAGAACTCAAACGCGTAGTCGAGCTCTCCAGTGTGAGAGCTCCTCAGGCAAAGCACAAAACAGGTAGTACATTTGGCCTTTGCAGAGAGTGCCGCCAGTATCCCCGTATTGTAACTCAAGTTATAGATGTCTGTACACAAGTGTGATTGACGAGTTTGAAGAGTCCTCCCAACAAGCCCCTCCCCGTTTTTCAAAGGAAGATAAGGGACATTACGATAAAAACGCGAAACCAAAGCTTTATCTGCTGATTTACCAATACAAGAAGTCTTCACTTTGCCTAATAACATCCGACTGCGGTGAGTCTCATAAGGGACCCAAACTTGAGCAAGAGTTAAGGCATGCGATTCAAACGCCACTTGTAATACGTTTCCAGCTTCAGTTTTGGCAAGCATAAAGTCACCGGTTATAGGCTATTGAACAAAGAACAAGAGCATTTCAACTATTTAAACTAGGAATCATCATATTAGTATATAACATATTCTATCAGCACAGACTCATCATTTATTTATCTACCTTACAAGGCCGCATAAACGCGTGTGCAGGATGGCAGCTCAAGCTAACTCTCTGCAGTAGGCAAATATAATCATAAAAACCGTCATATAATATATATATATATATATATATATATATATATATATATATATATATATATATATATATATACCTTTAGTTCATATACCTTTAGTTCATGTTCAGCTCATTGAACATTACAACAAGATGAGCAGGATTTCTCGCCGAAACTTCAACAACACCAACCGGGACAATGCCATCAAAGACAGGCAACATCATAAAACAAGTTAACTCGCATTCTAACGCAAGATCCACCAAAGGAGTCCCTCTATGAACCCTAAGGTCCAGAACCACCTCTGGAAAGAAGTTTTTAAAAGCGCGTGCATGCGGAGCGCCTATGATCATCATGGAGTCGTCTAGTATTTCATCAACAGCGTAGTAAAATTTCGTACAATGTAACCGATACTTCCATAGACGCCGGTTGATTGGCGAAGTCGTTAAAGGGTTACCGGAACATGACAGTAGTCTGTTGTCGGTTTTAACCTGACGCCAATACTGAATGATTATCCTCTTTAAGGGTAACGATTTTACGTTATGAAACGTAAACAGGATCTTCTGGTTGATACGCATATCTGTTGTTCAATTATTCGTTATGCTTAGATATAATCACAACAACAACAACAACAACAACAACAACAACAACAGCAACAACAACAACAATAGTCTGCAAAACACCTGAAGAAAGACTGTCCAGAATTGAAAAGAAAGAAAGGAGAATCCAATGGTAGTTCAAAGTCACATGTGAACAACAATACTCAGGATGATTATTCTGATGGGTATGATAGTTCAGATGTTTTGTGTGTCACAATTGGTGATATTATCGAATAGTGGGTCATGGATTCTGGTGGATCTTTTCTATGACTCCTATCAAATCTTTCTTCAAGATGTTAAAGATGGGAGATTTTGTCTATGTAAAGCTAGGAGATGATAGGCATTGCAAGGTAGCTGGAATAGGAACAGCCTCATTCAAGTTAAAGAATGGCAGTATTGTGGATCTACACAATGTGAGGTATATACCCAGTTTAAAAAGAAGTTTATTATCTCTTGGAACCTTTGAAAGAGAAGGTTATCATGTTAGTCTAAAAGATGGGAAGGCCAGGGTAATAAAAGGGTCTTTAGTAATTCTATCAGGGTCTAGAAAGGATAACAATGTGTATATTCTAGATGGTAATGTTGTTAATGAAGGAGAAGCCTCATTAACTGTGACAAATAAAGATAGTGAATTAGCTCAAATTTGGCATAACAGGTTAGGACATATAAGTAGCCAAGGGCCAGAAGAGTTGAAGAAACAAGAGGTTCTTGGTGAAATAAAGAGGTGTAAGATAGAGTTTTGTGAAACTTGTATCTTAGGAAAACACAAAAGAGTCAAGTTTGGTGTAGGAAAACATATCACCAAAGGGATTCTTGACTATGTTCATTCAGATATGTGGGGTCCAGCTAGGGTTGAATCTTTGGGAGGTGCAAGGTATTTTATGTCTATTATAGATGATTATTCAAGAAGAGTTTGGGTGTTTATTATTAAAAACAAGAATGAAGCTTTTCAGAAGTTTAAGTATCGGAAGACTCTAGTTGAAAATCAAACAAATAAGAAGCTTAAAAAGCTTAGAACAGATAATGGATTAGAATATTGCAATAAAGAGTTTGACCAGTTTTGTAAGGAATGTGGTATTGCCAGGCATTTGTCTATACCTGGTACACCACAACAAAATGGGCTAGCAGAGAGAATGAATAGAACAATCTTAGAAAGAGTAAGATGTATGAGATTGAGCTCAGGTATGCCAAGGGTATTTTGGGCAGAAATTGTGTCAACAGCAGCATATCTTATTAATAGATCTCCTTCAAGGGTTATTGGAATGAAAACTCCAATGGAAATGTGGACAAGGGTAAAACCTAAATATGAAGACTTAAAGGTATTTGGGTGTTTAATGTATGCTCATGTGAGTCAAGATAAATTGGACTCCAGAGCATACAAGTGTGTCCTGTTGGGTTATCAAGAAGGAGTGAAAGGATATAGGCTGTGGAAAATGGAAGGTAATGGGCCCAAGATTCTAAAAAGCGGGAATGGTCAAGTAAGGGAAGACATTTTGAATAAAGATTTAGTTGGTGGTAATGTTCCTGGTATAATTAGCTCAAAGCCATTTGTTGATGATGGTATACAAATTGAGGTGGAGGATCAAGAAGAAGTCAATGACACTAATCAAAGAGAAGAAGGAACAAGTGCCGACAGTTCTCAACAAACTCCTGCTTATAGTTTGGCAAGAGATAGGCCAAGAAGAACTATTGTGAAACCTCTGAAGTTGAGGGATATTGCAAATGCTTCAGTGGCTGCAGTTGCTTTTGTAGCAGCTGAACAGGATTGTATAAATGAACCAATTTCATATGAAGAAGCAGTAAGTTCAACAGAGAAAGAGAAGTGGAAGAAAGCTATGAAGGAAGAAATGAATTCCTTATTAAAGAATGAAACTTGGGAGTTGGTAAACAAACCCAAGGATCAGAAGTTAATATCCTGTAAATGGATATTCAAAATCAAAGAGGGAATTCCTGGTGTTGAGGAACCTAGGTTTAAAGCAAGATTAGTTGCTAAAGGGTTCACTCAAAGGGCAGGAATAGATTATGATGAAATTTTCTCTCCAGTGGTTAAACACACTTCAATAAGGGTAATATTGTCAATTGTTGCTGCAATGGACATGGAACTTGATCAGTTGGATGTAAAAACTGCTTTCCTGCATGGATATTGGATGAGCAGATTTATATGAAACAACCATTGGGTTTTATACAAGAAGGAGAAGAAGAAAAGGTTTGTTTGTTAAAAAGGTCATTATATGGCCTTAAACAGTCACCAAGACAGTGGTATAAACGGTTTGATGAATATATGGTGACAAATGGATTCATGAGAAGTTCATATGATTCCTGTGTATATTTTAAAGAGTACAAATCTGGTAAGTTTAGCTATCTTCTATTATATGTTGATGATATGTTATTGGCCAATCAAGATAGGTCAGAAATAGAAGATATTAAAGAGTTGCTGAAGTTGGAATTTGAGATGAAAGATCTAGGAGAGGCTAGGAAGATTTTGGGAATGGAAATAAGAAGAAACAGATGTTTAAGGCAGTTGAAGTTGACTCAAGAATCTTATGCTAAAAGAATTCTTGAAAATTATTCTATGATGAACTGCAAATCTATTACTGTTCCATTGGCAGGGCATTTTAAATTGTCCTTGAAAGACTCACCTAGTACTGAAGAAGAACATATGTATATGAACAATGTTCCATATGCAAACTTGGTGGGAAGTGTTATGTACCTAATGGTCTGTACTAGGCTAGACTTAGGATATGCAGTAAGTGTTGTAAGTAGATATCTGGCAAAACCAGGTAAGAAACACTGGGAGGCTGCAAAGTGGATTGTAAGATATCTTAAAGGTACATATAATTGGGGTCTTAACTTTGGTATGTTTGTAGATGTTCAATACAAAGTGCATGGGAATACTGTTAGTTGGAAGGCACAACTTCAACATGTTGTTGCTTTGTCAAATACAGAAGCAAAATATATTGCTTTGACTGAAGCAGTCAAAGAAGCAATATGGTTGAAAGGGCTGGTCTCAGAATTGGGAATTGATAATGTGCAGGCTATTGTACATTGTGATAATCAAGGGGCTGTGCAGTTGGCTAAAAACAACATTTTCCATGAAAGAACAAAGCATATTAAGGTGAAGTTACAGTTCATCAGGGATATTGTAAATTCTAAAGAAGTGTTGGTGCAAGATATAAACAATAACAAGAATTTGGCTGATGTGATGACAAAGTCTCTACCTGGTAATAAGTTCTCATTCTGTGTTGATGGTTTGGGAATTGGATGAATGTCTAAATTGACTTTAAAGGTGGAGATTGTCGGAGTTATTTGTTAAAGTCAATTAATAAGTCAACAATAAAAGACAATGAAAGTCAAGATAATATGTTGACCGGAGGATACGAGTTCAAGTATTCAGAAGTTATAAGGGTATGAACTTTATATTCTTATAAAGTCCAGGGGTATAATGTGTCAATAATAAGCTAAGTTTCAAGATGACCGTTGTGATCAAAGGCGGTAGCATCAACTATAAATTTGGGGCTTAGGGTTCATTATTGTAATCTTGATAATTCAGTTTTCTCTTTCAATTCTTTTATATGTTCAATCATTCGTTTCTTGATTAATAATAACTAGCAGTTTTGATTATTGTTTTTGATTGTTTTCTGGGGTATTACTACACTCTGTAACAAAATAGGATTTCAATTATTTTTGTATTGTTAATTACAAACAAGACAAGATTTGAAGATCAAAGACTAACGTTGTGTTCTTGAGTCTCATTTAAGGAAGGAAAAGAAGAGAAAAGAAAGGAAAATGAAAATGATTGTTGTTTTAAAGTTTTTTTTAAGAAGGGAAAAGAAAGGAAATGGGAGGATATGTGTTCAAGAGTTTTTTTAGGGAAGGAAAATGAGGTGGGTGAAAGGTGAAGAAGGAGGTGGGCGGTGGGTCCCACTTAAGTTTTTAAAAGGGATTAAAAAACCAAAATAAATTAAATATAGTAAATTTACCAATTTGCCCTTCATTTAACAAGTAAAATGACCATATTAGCCCCCATTTAACTGATCAAGTTAAATGGGTTTACTTTTTGGATGGATTTTGCATTTAAACATAAACCTGAAGGGTCCAGATGAGAAAAAAACTTGTTTTGGATGGATCTAGCAAATCTGGTCAAACCTCATGGACGAATTTGACAATTACTCGAAAGAAAATGATGGAAACAGAGGAAAAGAAAGGGAGGGGAGTGTTTTATGTTCCTTTCCTTTCTTCTCTCCTCAAGTAAACTCGGGAACATAGTGTAATTAACATCAGGGAGCATCCAATAGAGATCTTGCAGCAAGTGAGAGTTTATCAAGACCAAGACTCATTTGTGTTTTGTTCCATTTTTTACCCATTTGGTTTTTGTTGACAGATAATCAATGTAAAGACGTATTGTATTGTATTGATTGATAATAGATATTACAATATATAAATAGAATACATAATTACACATTAATACCCTCTAATATATAAACATGTCTATTTCATGATTAATACTGTCTAATATCCCCCATCAAGCTAAGCGTGAGAAACAAGTTGTAGCTTGTCTCGTAAAGTCACAATTCTGTCAGTAGGTAATGGCTTTGTAAAAACATCGGCAATCTGATAATGTGTAGAGATAAATTGAACAAAAAATCATCCTTGAGCAACCTTTTCTCACCCAAAGTGAAAATCAACCTCAACGTGTTTCATACGGGCATGTAAAATTGGATTTACAAACAAATATGTGGCTCACAGATTGTCACACCATAATATCGGAACAGACTTCGCAGGTACACGAAGTTCTCGCAGTAGAGACTAAAGCCAAGTAAGTTAACATTTGATCATATGCCACGTTCTTACTATGGTTTTATTTACCTTAATGGATCGTTGACATTTGATCATTTTGGATGGTTTGTTATTATAAACAAGATTTTGTTGTCATGTTGAAATTTGGATTTTTGTTATGTGTCATTTTTCATCAAATTGTAATACCATCTATTTAAAGTTGATATTCTTTTTTGTCAAACAAGGATATGAAATGTTATTATGAAAGTTTGTTTTTTCTCAAGCCACTGGTTATGCTAATAATGATTAATTAAAAGAAGTTTATGAAGTTAGCCACCTATTCCTTTAATTTGTCGTTTGAATTCCACTACATTTTCATTCTTCCTTTTAAGAAGTTTATTAGGTTAGTCACCCAAAGCCTGCCATCTACATTCTTCTTCCGCCAACCCCATTGTTTAATTGTTCATGAGTTCAACCAGGTATGTAATAATATGTTCATCATTAGCGATCATCTTGATAAAACGTTCTTCGTCTACAAATGTTAAGTCATTTTTTTCACACTCGTGATACTCGATTACATGTTTAGTCGATTACTAACACAAGATTACCGCGTTATTTGATTAATGGTATTTATGTTTTTTCTTACGATTCTTCAGGTTATTCTTATAGTCTTTTAGCCTAACATGCATTAAGACTATCTATATCATGTATTAAGATTATTAAAATTAATAGAGTAGTCAATTAAATTTGAAACTTTGTATTAAGCTTATCAACTTTGTATTAAGCTTATCAAATAGTGGTAGTTGTGTTTTGTACTAATGGTTATGGACTCAAAAGTAGGAATCTTGAAAACATTCTTGTGTATTTTTCATTATTTTTTATATTTATAATAATTTATGTGGCTATTGTGGTTATTGACTTACTGGATGGTTGTATTAGTTGATATTGGGTTTGTCTCATGGCACTCCTATGTTTTTTATATGGAAAACAACAGTGGTGAAGCTTGAGAAATTGGACTGGGGGTTAGAAGTCAGCGGTCACGGGACGGGACCTAAATATTTTTTTTCTGTAGCTATGGTTCGGGTGATATGTTCGGGTCGGTGGTTCAATTCGGGTCGAGTCAAACATTAAATACAATAAATAAATAAATAACAAAGTTCATAGCATTGTTTAACAAACAATTGAATAAAGACAATAAAACATTAAAAAAAAGACAAATGGTTGGTACCTGGATGAAGAATTACAGTCAACCCGCCAACCTTTAAGATTTTTGAATTCTTCAAATATGGATAGGGTTGCAAACGAGCCGAGCTAAGCCCGAGCTTGACCAAGCTGAGCTCGAAAACTTATGAAAGCTTGAGCTCGGCTCGTTTACTATATATTAGTTAATACTTTAAATAAAAATAATATAAATAATAGGCTCGGAGCTCGATAAATGAAGTTCCGCTCGGGCTCGTTTAGTAAACAAGCTTAAATGAGCGGGTAAATATTATTAAATATTGGATTAATTACATATATCCCCCTATTTTCAACTATAATTACATATATACCCAACCCAAAATTTAAACTACATATATCCCCCAACAAAACTTCATAAATTACATATATACTCGTTCTATTAAAAATACATTGTAAAATAACTATTTTACCCCAATTCTTTTACTAAACTATATTCACGAAAAGTCATGCAACACATTCCTTGCATCGTACAACTTGTATCCCATACGATATTTCCAACTTAGTAAGTTATGAACACCAAGAACATGTAACATGCAAAATGTTTCCATGCATCCTATAACTTGATTTCACCGAAACGATTGTTCTAACACTCTTACATAATCATTACTAAGCCCTCATATCATTACATTCATCATAACTTGTAATGATATGAGATGCTTAATAATAGAATGAGTATATTTGATATTTTTAGTTTTTGGGAAGGGGAAATATGTAAATAAAATTTTGACTTGGGTATGTATGTAATTTATGAAGTTTCGAGGGGGATATATGTAATTAAAACCTAATACTACATTAAGGCTTGACGAGCCTGACGAGCTTCACATGCTAGGCTGAGCTCGGGTTCGATTAGTAAACGAGCTTTGTTTTAAGCTCAAGCTCGGGCTCGATAAGGCTTGGCTCGTCTCGTTTCGTGCTTTTTACCGAGCCTAGTTCGAGTAGCTAAGAGATAACAACTCCATCGCTTGCTCAATGAATCTACTATCACACTCATGTAGTTGTTGGGCTTAGGACTTTAGGATTTGGGTTTTACGTTTACTTTGTTTTGGGTTAAAGTGTTGGTTTATATAACTATTTTTTTGTAAATGGTGGGTCGGAACCGTATATACCAAAAAAATTCCATACGAAGAATATACTCGAAACTTCTGAGCAAAAATTCAGGGGGTGGGGGACCCCACCCCTTGAATGTTGCGCCCCTGAAAACAACCCCACAAATAGAATACAGTGAATAAGACACCGTTGTTTATTCTCCTTTGTCATCTGACGCGACCTGACTCACACCAGTTTCTTGACTTGGTTGCTTAATTGTAAATATATTTATCTTTTTGTGGGTGGTGTGTTTCAAATGATAAATTTGAAATTAAAGATTCAAACTTTTTGATGGTTTTGGTTTGGGAAAGTGAAGATTAACCATAGCTCTTGCCGAAACCTTTAAGGTTGTTTCATGATGCTGGTAAAGTTCATATTTTATTATAATTAAATGTCTTTGCTCTATTGCTTTGTACAAACTTTATTTCGCCATAACGAATCATCCACAAACACTATATATACACATACACACATCACAAACCCTAACAAGAACTTTGAGTCAACAAAACAAACGCACCCACAGCAACGCGCGAGCATTCATACTAGTATTTTAATTAAAGATATTATTTATTTATATCTTACTAAATTATGAATAATCATTTTTAATTAAAAAAGTTATTATAATATTAACCAAATAAAAAAAATAGGAAAATACCAAAACCGTCCCTATGGTTTGTGCCAATATGCCACTCCAGCCCAATCTTTTAAAAAGTGCATAAACACTCCTTGATATTTCAAAAAAAAAAAAAAAATGCCTAAACAGTCCAACAACTTAACCCAGTTAACTTTTCTTCGTTAAGTTAGGGGCATTTTCGTCAAGTCACTTAAAATTCAAAAACCCAGTTAACCCTAGTCCCCCTTGATAAACCTTTTAACCCTAATTGTTTGCCTTCATCATAATCCTCCCTTTGCTTTCTTATCCCTCCAAAAACCTACATCTCCTCTGCAATTCTTGCTCTCCCTGTTGTCACGTTGATCATGGACGACGACGAAGGATGGCTTTTGAGGAAAGACGGTGAAAAATTTGATCCTGACTCCAAATATGGTTAGTACAACAGTTTTAGTCTTTGTTGTCTTAGTAACTCAAACTATTGATAATGTGCACTCTGATTAAGCTTCAGTAACCTCTGTTTCTATGATTATACAGGTTCAAGCAAAGAGAAGTTTTCGATTAAGCTTCATCATGCTGGTGAGTTTAGGGAACCTGAAGTATCTATGATATATCTAAATGCCAAGGTTAACTACATTGATCATGTGCACTCTAATTGGTTTGCTATGGTAACTTTGTATGACTTTTTGTCTGAACTAGGATACTTAGAGAGTGATGAAGTTAGGTTTTTTTATAGGAAGCCAGGAGAAAGCCTAGATACTAGATTAAGACCAATTTTATTTGATAAACAAGTCTTAGAACTACTCGAAATAGCTGAGATTGAGAAGGTAATAGAGGTATTTGTTGAGCATATAGTCCCAGACTATGAAACTTTAAAATACAGAACGCTTTGTGAAGATGTCAATAAGTCTAAGTTTGATGAGGAAGAATTCTCATATCAGACAGATTTAGATTTGTGGGAATGCACTGATAGTGAAGATAGTGCTTATAATCCTGATAGGGATGAGGACAAGCAATCATCTGATAGTGAGGATAGTGTTGATGAAAACACTAGGAAGGAAAAGGAAAATAGGGAGACTGTAGAGAATGACGATGATGAGGACTCTGACTTTATTGTAGATGAGGACAATGAAGTAGAGGATTATGAGGTTGATATGGAAAACTATAAGGCTGAAGTAGACCCAGATGGTAGTGAAGGTGAAGAATCAAAGGATGGAATGGAAGATGAGGTTGAGGTAGATTTAGATGACTTTGACAGTTTGAGTGATGATGATGAGCCTAAGTTGCATAAGTCACTTAGGAGGAACAGAAAACAGAAAAGGAGAAGTAGATCAAAGAATGATAACTGTCCCTTTTATCTTACTCAAACATTTACTTCTAGATTTTTTATGAAGAAGATGTTGAAGGACTATGCTGTGGAAACCAGGAGGCAACTAAGAATAGTGAAGAAATGATAAGGGTAGGTTCAGGGTTGTTTTGACAGGGTATTAATCCACAATTTGATGGTGGTTGTGCCATTAATGCAGATAAGTCAAAGTTTGGGGCATTTCTGTAAACTGATGGGTTGGTTAAAAGATGTGCATTAACATGTCTTAAAGCGAATTTTAGGGAATGAAAAGTTGTTGAATGGTAGTGCTTTGACATTATTTTGTTATTTTAGGTTTTGACAACTTAAGAGTGCAAATATGAAGTTTAGGAGATGCTCAGGTGTGATATGGGAGCCAAAACAAGTTGGAAAATCCAAATTCAAGAAAAATGGTGGTTTTAGCGTATCCTACGCCACTTTTGGCGTATTCTACGCCATTGGCATAGGTGGAGAGCAATTGGTCGCGTTGGGCAACAGAAAACTGATGAGGAAGTCTGGGGCTGGCGTAGGCTACTCCACTTGCTGTCAAGATTCAATCATTACCTTAAATCGCTCAATTATGACGGGAATTACGAGAGGAATCAATAAAAATGATTTGCCTTGACCAAGAAAAGCATCTTTCATCATTCCTAATCAATCTCATTCATTCCAATCCATCCTACATTCATCCTTTCATCACCTTCTTGAAGATCCAAGATTGAAGATTGAAGAATACAAGATTTTGAAGAACTTTATGGCCATGCTTGGCTAAATCTCTTTATCACACTTGGGAAGTAGACAATTGAAGATCTAGGGTTTAACATTTGGGTATTTCTTTAAACTATTGATTGTGTGATTGCGTGTTTGAACTAATGTGTTAGATTGTGATTAATCTTATGTTGAAGCCATTTTAGTTAATTGATCTTGTGCCAATTTCTAATGTCATGAACATGGTTTCTTGCTCTAACACAAATATAGGGTTGTATGTTCTAGTGTAATGAAGTATATTATTGTCCATCTTTGAATGTTGATGATTCTTGATACCTAAGCCTATTGAATAATCAATCCGTTAACACCAATTGCATCATAGTTGTTCGACCCATTTGTGAAAACCTTAGACTTCATTTGATGAAACCCGGGTGTGGTCTTTTTAATCATAATTGTTTACAATCCAAATTGCTTTCTACTCTTACAATCTAAATTCAATTTTTATTAAAATAAACAAAGTCCTTTCAAACCAAAATTCTTAAATGACAAACTGCAATCTTCATAACTAATCTAGCACCTTCATAAACAATATTTTCTAATCAACTAAGCAACATTTGCTAACCACACGCTCCTTCGATTGATACCTTATTTACCCTAACTACCTAGGTTATTTAGGTTTTATATGATTCGTGACGACCGGATAATCAAATGGCGCCGTTGCCGGGGAGCTAGTGCCCTTAGTGTTTAGTGATTAGTTGATTTTGTGATAATATGTTTAATTGTTTGTTTGGTTTAATCTCTACTTTTTCTTTATTACGCGGGGTGTGTTATTTGTGCAGTTTACAGATAGTGCATGCGTACAATACATTCGGGGAGGACATATCCTTTAGTGTTCGAACTGGAAATTGAAAGAGTAGCAAGAAGAAACCGACAACACCGGTTAGAGGAGCCGATTCCTTCTAACTCTCAATCACCACATATAGATCAAAACTTGTCCATTGGAACCGTCCAAATGGCAAACTCAAACCAAAACCGCCGTTCAAGTAAGAATCGAAGACTACCCACTCCACCACATCTAAACCAAAATCAACACCCACAACAACATCCACCTCCTCAACCAAACTATAACCGAAATCCTAACAACCGAAATGTCAAACAAGGCTCTTCCATATCTAGCCGTGGCAATCCCACATTTGATCCCGTGAACCGATACAATGAAGTGAGATATGATGATCATATTGATAACATTGAAGAGTTAAAGGAAAACATCAATGATGATGACCCATTTAGTGTTCCAAGTTATCAATCATCAGATCGAGTTAGTGTTCATACTTATCATTCAGGGGAAGATGAGTATTCGGAGAGGGATTACACCAAGGAAGATGAGGGTTGGAGTTATGGAATGATAATGGTGGTCACGAAGATGAAGAAGATTACCAAAGTGATCACCATTCCAATGTGGGTGCAAATCAAAACTTGGGTAATGAAGGGTACTATAATCATGTCTTCGACAATCATCAACCAAGGCAAAACCCAAGAGGGCACCGAAATCTTAACATTAACCAAAACCGGGGTGAAAATTATGTTGGTCGAGCGGAGAGAAGACCTCATGGGAGAAGACAAACAAGAGATGAAGAGGTCGATGCTCCAGAAAGAAGGCCTTACGCCCCAATGCAAGGAGTTAATGGTGGTTTTAGACCAATTGCTTCTGAAAATGAGTCACCCATTGTTCCACCGCCTCAAGGAAGAAGATCTTTTGATTGCAAACCGAATTACATCAACATTCTTCCTCAATTTCACGGGATGGCTACCGAAGACCCATATGGTCACCTTTCCGAGTTTATAGCAATCTGTAGTACTATGGGGGGTCACAACTTCTCCAAAGATGAAGTTCGATTGAGGTTGTTCTGTTTTTCCCTAAAAGATAAGGCAAAGAATTGGTTTCTCACTTTGCCTTCACATAGCATTTATACTTGGGGAGAAATGCAACAAGCATTTTTGGATGAGTACTTTCCTAGTTTCAAAACGGATGGGGGCCCGGTTGGAAATTTGTTCCTTTCAACAACTAACGGGTGAACCACTTCATGAAGCTTTCACCCGTTTCAAAGAAATGATTCGGAAATGCCCACATCACAAGATAGAGTTATGGGAATTGGTCAACAGTTTTGTAAACAGGTTGAATAAGGAGGAGAGGAAGTATTTAAAGTCCACTAGCAATGGGACTTTATTTTCCAACCCGGGGCAAGAAGATTGGGATTTTTTGGAGTTAATGAGTAAAAACTCTAAAGCCGAGGAGTCCGCGGAGAGAAGAACCAAGCATCTCATTTCAAAATCCCTTCCCGATTTGGATGCTAATGCAAAAGACCGAATTGCTACATTGGAAAGAGAGTTGGATCACATGAAGAAGAGAGAAGTATTGTCGGTGCCATATGCGGTGTGTGGGGTATGTGATGAGATGGGACACAAAACAAATGAGTGTCCAGAAAATTCGGGTCAAGAAACCGCGGATGTAAACCAAGTATATGGATGAGAAAAGAAATATGATATGAACTCCAACACGTATCATCCAGGTTTGAGAAACCATCCTAACTTTAGGTACGATAATCCTTCCAATCAAAGGAACCCGAATTTTCAACCAAGCACTCAAGGGGGGTAATCAAGGTGGATCATATCAAAACCGCCAAGGTAATTACAATCAAGGCAGTTACCAAAGAAATTCATATAATCAAGATGGGTATTCAAAGAACTACAACTATCAAGGAAGCTCATCAGGAGGACAAGGTGGTGATGATCCTTTGGGTTCAAAGTTGGATGCATTTATGAATATGATGAAGGAAACCAACAATGATGTCAAAGAAATGAATAAGGCAAATGAGGTGAGAGATAAGTCTCACGATGCCCTAGCTAAACAAGTAGGGCAATTAGCGGAAGAAATGTCTCAATGGAGAGGAAGCGCGGGGAAGCTTCCTAGTGACACCACTATTAACCCGCAACATCAAGGTTCGAGTTCGAAGAACAATCACAATGTTCCCATTAATAAGGTGACCGTTCTTCGTAGTGGTAAAATTATTGATAATAAAATTGATGATAAAATTGAGTCACGATCACCCCAATTTGTTGAAGGGATGGTGGAAGATGTGAGTGATGAGAGTGAAAGTGAGGAGGAAACGGGTCAAAATGAAAGTAAAAATTTTTCTGAAAAAGCAAAACCCGTTGAGAACAAACAAATTCCCAAGGCTAAGGAAAAGGGTATGGAGGGTAATACCGTCCCTTATCCTGAAGCATTGTTGGAACCATCTAAAAAAGTGGTCAAGAAAAGGGGCCCACAACAAGAAGAGTTGTGGGAAATTTTTAAACAAGTGAAATTTAATTTGCCACTTTTAGATGCAATAAAACAAGCTTCCTCCTATGCAAAATATCTAAAGGATTTGTGTACCCAAAAGAGAATTCATAAAATCCCAAATAAAATTGATTTAACTGAAAATGTGAGTTCTATTCTTTCGGGTTCACTTCCACCAAAGTTACAAGATCCGGGGGCACCCATTATATCCATTCAAGTTGGAAAATTTAAAATGACATGGGCACTTTTGGACCTTGGAGCTAGTGTAAGTATCTTGCCGGGTAGCCTCTATGACCAATACGAGTTTGGTCCACTTCAAGAGTCTAATACTATCGTGGTATTAGCCGATTTGACTCCTAAGCTACCCCGTGGGATGGTTACAGATGTGATAGTAAAAGTTGAAGATTTTTATTATCCGATGGATTTCTTAGTACTTGATTATGTTTCCATGGACCTAACCAAACAACCGACGGTTATCTTTGGTCGACCATTTTTCGCCACATCCAATGCCCAAATTAATTGCAAAACGGGCACTCTTAACATGACCTTTGGTAACCGTAGGTTTAGGCTAAATGTTTTTTCAAATGGGACTAACCCTCTAGTCAATGATGAATGCTATATGGCAGACATTGTTGACGAGTGTATACCTCTATACGACACTATTGTAGATGAGGAAAACACAATAGAGGAGTGTTTTATGTTTGACAGGTTATAGGTGGAGACATTGAAAAGCATGGTGGAGGAGGAAAAGAAACAAGAAGCAATGGCGGTAGAGAAAAGAAGACCACCATGGACTCATCAAGTGGAAAGTCTTCCAGACCATATTGATACAAAACTGAAGCCATCATTAGTTGAGCCACCACAAGTGGAATTGAAGGAGTTGCCTAAGCATTTGAAATATGCTTATGTTGATGAAGGCAACATGCTCCCGGTAATCATTTCTTCAAACTTAACCGAGGAGCAAGAGGAGAAATTGATGAAAGTATTGATGACCCATAGAGGTGCTATTGGGTGGACTGTGGCGGATTTGAAAGGTATTAGTCCGTCGATTGTGATGCACAAAATCATCACAGATGAGAAAGTGACTCCTGCAAGAGATGCTCAACGTAGATTAAATCCTAACATGCGGGAGGTTGTGAAGAAAGAAGTGTTGAAGTGGTTAGATGCGGGTATCATTTACCCCATCTCGGATAGTCAATGGGTTAGTCCAACTCAAACCGTTCCAAAGAAGGCATGTATTCAAGTCGTGATAAACGACTCAGGTGAGGAGGTAGCCACCCGGCTAGTAACCGAGTGGCGCATTTGTATAGATTATAGGAATTTGAATGTTGCAACTTCCAAAGACCATTTTCCTTTACCTTTTATTGACCAAATAGTAGAAAAATTAGCCAGACAAAAATTTTATTGTTTCTTGGATGGGTATTCGGGATACAATCAAATTGCTATTCATCCTGAGGATCAACAAAAGACCACCTTTACTTGCCCATATGGCACATTCGCATTTAGGAAAACGCCATTTAGTCTTTGTAATGCCCCCGCCACTTTTCAAGAGGTGTATGATGAGTATCTTTTCGGATATGGTGGGGGGGTCTTTGGAAATCTTCATGGATGATTTTTCTATTTTTGGGTCATCATTTGATTCTTGCTTAAGTCAATTGGAAAAGGTTTTACAAAGATGTGTTGAAACAAATTTGGTATTGAGTTGGGAGAAAAGCCACTTTATGGTCCAAGAAGGGATAGTATAGGGTCATGTTGTCTCGAGTCGTGGGATTGAGGTTGACCATGCCAAAATTCAAGTCTTATCAACTTTACCTCATCCCACAAATGTCAAAGGGATAAGATCATTTTTGGGGCATACGGGATTTTATAGGAGATTCATTAAAGGTTTTAGTGATATTACAAAACCTTTATGTGAATTGTTATTAAACGATGCCCCATTTGAGTTCAATGAAAAATGTATCGAAGCTTTTAATAAATTGAAAAAGAAGTTAGTTGAGGCCTAATTTTGCAATCACCCAATTGGTCTTTACCTTTTGAAATCATGTGTGATGCAAGTGGGTATGCGGTCGGGGCCGTGTTGGGTCAATAGGTGGATAGGAAACCCGTTGCTATATACTACACGAGTAAGACTCTTTCGGAAGCACAATTAAATTACACCACTACCGAAAAAGAGCTACTTGCGGTGGTATATGCTTTAGACAAATTTAGGTCCTATGTGTGGGCTAGCAAAGTTATTATTTATACCGATCATAGTGCTGTCAGGTACTTAATGGATAAGAAGGATACTAAGCCCCGATTGATAAGGTGGATACTCTTGTTACAAGAGTTCGACTTGGAGATCCGTGAGAAGAAGGGCACGGAGAATGTTGTTGCGGACCACTTGTCTAGATTGATGATTGAGGAGGAAGATTTAACGAATGAAATTAATGAGTCATTCCCAGACGAGCACTTATTAGCCGTTTCGACATTACCATGGTTTGCTCATATTGTGAATTTTTTGGTGACAGGTACAATGCTGGAACATTGGGTGAGGAAAAAAAAAAGGTTGTATTTCTTGTCCCAAGTGAAACATTATATTTGGGATGAGCCGGATTTGTTTAAAGTGGGAGCAGATTAAATCTTCGAAGATGCATTCCGGATGAGGAGATCATGAGTGTGTTGAAGCATGTGCATTCGTATGCATGTGGAGGGCATTTTAGTGGCCAAAAGACGGGTCACAAGGTTTTGTCGAGTGGGTTGTATTGGCCAACGATCTTTAGATACTCGTTTGAATATGCGAAAAATTGTCTCCATTGCCAACAATTAGTAAGCATTTCAAAGCGAGACGAAATGCCAATGCAACCCATTATGGTTGTTGATGTTTTTGACGTTTGGGGAATAGATTTTATGGGACCATTCCCCAACTCCTTTGGTAATCTATTTATTTTGGTGGCGGTAGATTATGTTTCTAAATGGGTTGAAGCTATTGCCACCAAAACCAACGACCACACCGTTGTTTGCAATTTTATACAAACAAATATTTTTACAAGGTTTGGGATACCCCGTACAATCATAAGTGATGGGGGATTCCACTTCAAAAACCTCAAATTTGGAAAATTGCTTAAACGGTATGGTGTTGACCATAGGATTGCCACCACATATCATCCACAAACTAGTGGACAAGTTGAGGTTTCAAATCGGCAAATTAAAGAAATTTTGCAAAAGACGGTTCGTGTGGACCAAAAGGATTGGTCAACAAAGCTAAATGATGCTTTATGGGCTTACCGCACGACCTACAAAACACCTATTGGAACCACTCCTTATCGACTAGTTTTTGATAGAGATTGTCATCTACCAGTTGAATTAGTTCACCGGGCATTTTGGGACATTAAAATGGTTAACTTGAGATATGAAGATGCAGGACGAAAAAGGAAACTCAAGCTTTGCGAGTTGGAAGAGCTAAGGGATGAGGCTTATGAGATTGCGTCAAAATACAAGGATCAAATGAAACGAGCTCATGACGCAAAATTTCGTAAGAAAGAGTTCGAAGTGGGTCAAAAAGTTTGGCTTTACAATTCTAAATTGAAGCTCTTCCCAGGAAAACTCAAGAGCAAGTGGAATGGCCCGTACATAATCACACGGGTTGGAAAGCTTGGAGAGGTGGAAATAGAGGACCCGAAAGATGGGTCAAGGCAAACCGTGAATGGACACCGTCTAAAACACTACATAGAACATCTCACGGAACACGGTAAGATTGTGGAGTTGGTAAGCTTCTTGGAAGGCTTACCAACCTACGAAATTAATTAAAGATGGAAATGTTAGCTCTCATCCCAGGCTCGTACTCTAATCGATAGTATTGGGGACAATACTAAATTTTTTCGGGGGGTGGAGCTTCATTGTAATTGTATAAATTATTAGTTTTATAGGTTAATTAGAATCTACAAAAAGCTGAAATTGGCGTAGCCTACGCCAAAACTGGCGTAGGATACGCCAAACCCTGAAGAATACGCCAAAAGTTTCGCAAATACGCTAAATCGTGGGGTCAGCCTACGCCAAAACTGGCGTAGGATACGCCAGTTCCTGGGTAATTCAAGATATGCTCGTCTTTGACCATGGTTGACCGAATCTAAACCCCACCAAACTCAATTTTTACCATTCAAAACTCATCCTAACCTAATTAAAACACCAACAAACAACCATTCAACCACCTATTCATCTCTTTCATCTTCATTCTCTCTAAACCTAATAATCTTTCATTCTATCATAACTCTTTCAATACACCACCCAAATCTTACAAATTTTATAACAAAATCATGTAATTTTTTAAGATCAACAAAACCCCTTACTTAGAATTGAGTAATTTTGATTGGTCGGGGGACGATTCAAGGGTTGTAAAATCGTGATTTGTGGGTGTTTTTAGTTGTGTTCTTATTTCTTGTTTCAAGTCATCTTTCTAACTGATGTCGTGTGGATTAAATGTTTTATTGTGACTTAAAATGACTTTTATTTTAAAGTAAACAAGTCCCTGGAAGATGCGCCAAACACTTGTTCAAAAATATCTTTAAGTTAAAACGTTTAAGTTAAGACACTTTGTCAAGTTTTAAATTTATAAAATAAAACGGTATTTGCGAATTATTCTAAAACCCACACGATAGGCAAGTGTACCTATCGAGCGTAGTATAGATTTCCGGCAAGTACCGAGTATCGAACCCAAAGACACGACTTCCCCTACTCAGCCCTAAGTTGCTTTAATATAAATAAAGATAAAATAAAGAAAGAGAGTAAGAGTGACCAGAATAAAAATCAATACCGTCACAAAGTGTTGCTTCGGGGTCCAACTTTACCTTAGGACTTAATAGTGGTTATTTAATTAAGTTTTGTGAACAAGTGCACACTTTTGCTGAACTTGGAATTGCTACAGCATTCTCCAGTGGTGACTGTTTTTGCAATACGAGCTGTGTTCTTATTTTAAAATGAGGGTCTCCCGACTTGGTAAGCTCACCTCTCAACAATGACAAACGGACTACTCAAGAGTGTATGCATCCAAACCCGAAGAATCCACCTCCCAGTATTGCAATAAAGACATCTAAATACTTAAAACCTCTATGGACAACTTGTCGGTGGCTGGAGCATGACCGAACAAGAAGCCACTTGATATCATAAAGGAGTCGTGACCTACCGGCACACGTGCATCCTTTACTTGACCCAAACCATAGTTTGCGCCAAAGCTTTCACATAGACAATGAAGCTATGTCGCACAACTAAGACTTGACTTATCACTAGGACCGAATATAAAGACCGTACCGACCCTAGATGAGATCTTTATAGTATAGGATTAAGTCTCAAAGTATGTGTATTTCTACCCACAAATGGACCAATCACTACTCATGGGTTTAAGTTCACAAGTGCATGGGTTTTTACACACCATGGGTACACTCATGAGTCCTTCCCATTTCCTATCAAGACACCCACAAGACCAAAGACTAGTTAATTAGTTATTTAGTTAATCAAACAAGACTTTATGTAAAAGAATTTAACAAGAACACAACACCACTAATCAAATAAAAACTATATAATTCATACCAAGATAAGTCTTCACCCTAGCAACACTCAAGTAATCTAGCCTAACACCGGCTCTACAACTATCACACAATCAATGGTGGATGAGGAATACGTGGTGGTGAGTGTGATATGGATTAAAGAGGGTGTTTTGGATGAGTTTTAGTGATCTCTCTCTCTCTCTCTACTCTTAATCTCTAAGTCTTTATGGAGTGATCCAAAGCTCCAAAGGTGACTTGCAAGACCCCTGAGAAGGCTGAAACTTCCTGAAGAAGTGTTGGTTTAGATGGATGAAGGGATGGTTCAAAACGTGGGATGGAGGCCTCTATTTATAGGCAAACCAGTTCAAGCACACCCTCGACAAAGTTTTGGCACGCCCATGCTCGACAACGCGTACTGCTGCAGAGTCCTTTCGCGCAGAATTGTCCCTGAGATTTCTGGCACGCCCGTGCTTAGCATCATTTGTACTCTTCTTGTCAGTTTTGGTCAGTTTTTGCCTTGGAGAACACGCTGAAGTAAAGCACGACCGTGCTGTACACTGGAGCACGCCCGTGCATATCAGAAAACCTCATATTTGACTCCTGTTGACTTGGAAATGTTGACTTGTTGACCCGGAACAGTTGCACGGCCGTGCACGGTCAGAGCGCGACCGTGCTGTATCTGAAACTTCTCTGAAAGTCTTCAATTCCTTGTCTTTCGTGTTGTTTTCCTGCCTGGCCCTCAAAACTTGCATGTGGGAGACAAGGTTGTTGTACTATATGCCCTTTTGTCCCTTAGAAGCTTGTTCTCCACTCAAAACATGCCTTTTCTTTTCCTTTTTGCTTTTTCCTTCCAAGAACCTGCATTTATCTCATAGGAACAATTTAGATATATTTTATAAAGATAAAAGCCCAATAAATGTACAAAAGGGAGGATAATTACATATGTAAAACATATTAAATTATCGGCACATCACTAACCAACATTCATCATGAAGGTATGAATCCTATCACTTTTACTCTTTAATTTTGATAATGAAACTAGAATATACATATTAGGTGCTCTTATATGTTCTAGATAATTGATGTTGTGAGTAATTTTAATTAGAAAGTAAATACTGTATGGGTTAAGAAGTATGATTATGAAAAAAAAAAAAAAAAAAGGATCCGTGGGACAAGTTCAATGATGGCAAGAAATAAGTGTGGGGAAAGAATCATGGTGATGAAAAATAGATGGCATTTGATCTAGACAGTTGGTACAAAATTTTTTATTGTTTAGCATATGACAATAGCCATAAGCTGAATTAATTGGATGGAACACAATTGATACAAGTGATAGTCTTGTTGAGTTGGATGCTAATGAGATATTGTTTCTTGTGGATGTTGTTGCAGAATATTTTCAGAGGAAAGAAGGGCAAGGATCAATGTGAATCCTCTTCTAATCCCAAAAGGAGGAAAGGGATTAGGACCAATCTGAGGGACGAGTCAGATGATGAAGGGGATGAAATACAACATGAGCTAGATCATGATGTTCAAATGGATGAAGATCTTCCTGAATGGAAGGAAAGGTCTAAGTGGTTATCATCCTTTCCTAAATCGCTTCGACACGCGCTATGGTACCAAAAAATGGCAACATTAACAAATGGTAGCGAGGGAGTCCTTGTCTGCGAGAGGGCATATAATGTGGAGCAATTGAGGTTGATTGGATTGACGCAGAAGTTTGAAAGGATTGGTTTGGAAGCAGCTTTGAATTTCTGCGAAAACAGAGGTACCAAAGTCTACATCAAAGCGATTGAGCAATGGATGTCTACACTCAAACGAGATTTTGACAATAATCCACCTCAGACAACAAGGTTGATTGGATCTGTTGGAAAAAAAAAGATGATCATGTCATTCAAGACAATGCGTCAAATTGCTAATTTTGATTCTCGCCCAGCAGATGAATACCACTACATTCCCGAAGAACAGTTTTGGGCGAAGCCACAATTGAGAACCGACCCAGCAAACATGCTTGATAATGTTATCATAAGGAAAAGGGAAACTAAGTATTGCAGGGAAGATATGGAATGCGAAGCAAGATTTGTACGGGGTATTTCGTTTGAGAACTTGTGGGCAAGGTTAGGAGAGAGATCAAAAGTGAGAAGTTGGGATCTGAGAGTGGTGCATGCGGTGATGTTTGGTACACCGCGGTTGTCATTTAGGCATTTGGCTATGATGAACATATGGGATAGCCGGGAGAGTCAAGAAAGAAAGATAATCCCTCATGTCAGATTGTTGTCTTATCTGATGGAAGCTCAAGGGGTGGTGAGCAGAAGCACACATTCTATCGATGTCTCCATTCTTAAGATGAATTGGGGGGGACTATGTTCACTCAAAATTTAAGTATGAACAGACTCCACAATATCACATTCTCTTTGACAAACACAATAACACCAAGATGATGGCTCTAAGAAAGGATGTGCAACATGAGGATGATGAAGAAGTGGAGACAGTCGAGGAAGAAGAGAGACATGAGGAGAATCAGAATGTAAGGGAACGCCCAGTGAGGCACATGGATGATAATGAGTTGGAAATGGTTGCAGCAATTAACAGGGCAAGGCCAGCAGGTTATATGGGTTGGACATCATTCAAGCAATCCATATGGGATCGAGGTACACGTACCATGGAACTCTCTAGACAGAGAGAGGAGGCGGCAGTGAGGAGAGAACAAGAGAGAGTCGCTAGTGAAGAGCGGAGAGAAGCAGAATGGAAGCAAAGAAAAGATAAACATTGGTGGGCAGTTAATTATGCACGGGAGATGGATACGGTCAACAGATTCATGGAAGCCGAGCAGATCAGACATCATCAAGATCTTGTAGCAGGACGTCCATACACCCCACTGGTTCCACATGTTGATTATTCCGCCATCAGAAACCAGCCACAAGAAGTAATTGATCAAGTCAGGTGGCATCAAGGTGTATCTTCCAGTTACCTTCCTACTCCACCTCCTCAACCACCTATAAAAGGGTCATCATCATCTGCCAACCCATTCAGTGATTACCATGGATAGATGGATGCTATCTTCGGACATTCAAGCAATCCTTATCCACCACCGGGTCCGAATGACCCACACTACCATTGAGAAGAGGTTGAGGTAGTTTGCTCTATGTACAGTTTGTATTATAGTATGGCTTGTTTTTTTTATTCTCTCTTATTTTGGAGTGTTTTGGTGTGATAGGTATTTTATGCTTTTAAGCTTTATTTTGTGTTTCTATTTTTGTGGTATTTTTATGTTTCTGTTGGAGCCCGGGTCATACCTGGCTAGTGATGATATAGTGTTCTGCTGTGATTGGAGAAGAAGGAGAGAAGGAGCAAGAGGACTGTGAAAGGCAAAATCCACTCATGGAAAGGAAACAACAATTTCTTTTCAGGTGCATTCAACTCCTTTATTAATGTTCTATTTGTTAGATTAGGAGTTGGGTGGAGTCTTGTTTTTGCCTTAGATTGATTATACATTGGGATGGAAAATAGGCATCTTCACACTTATAATTTTGCTAATAGGTTTCACCTTATTCATGGTAAATACACATTGAGGACAATGTTATTCTCAAAGTGTATGGATGAGGGGATACCTATTTAAAATTGAAATTTTTAAGAGCCTCAAAAATTTTAAACAAGTGTGAAGCTCGATCCTAAAAAAAGCTTTTTCCGCCTGATTATTGGATCATAAAATTCGATCTCTAGTCATGACCATAAACTCTTTAAGTTCCTTGATGTGTTTTTCCAAGGATGGTTTTTGAGAAAAACATGCATTTCCTAGTTAGAAAAGACAAGTGAAGAGTATAGCATGTTTGCATGTCGGCAACCCATTTTCCTTTCATGTTCATGTGAGATTATTGAGCCACCACAACATGCTAACACTCTAAAAATCTACATCTATTTGCATGTTGTGTTCATTTCAATTGAGTGTGCCATTGTAATTGCATAAGGTAGAACTCGCAACTTTTGATATGTTTGCCACCTTAGACCAATTGTGGGCACAAGAATGATTAAGGCATTAGGTGAAACCTTTTGACTTGAAACCATTTTAATCCTTTACCCATTTAAAAATCATTCCTTTTTCAACCAATTTTGAGCCTAAACCTTTCATTTGACCACCCACTTCAACCCATTTGACCCGTTTAGCCTTTTCAATTTTAAACCCGAGTGATGAAAATTCAATTATAGGATATTGCTTTGTATTGTAAATAGTTTGCAATGTGGAGTAGAAAAAAAATCTGGAAAAGCATGAAAAAAAAATATGCTTTAAAGAGTGAAATTTCTTGTAGAAAAGCACAAAAATATGCTTTAGTTAGTCGTTGAATAAAAAGGCGCAACATTGCCTTATATTTGAGTATTTGTTTGTTCGATGTAATAAAAGTTGAATTTTCATCACCTTAGTCACTTTAAATATCCCATTCCATACCCTTCGCCTAGCCCCATTACAACCCTTTAAAGACCTTTTGACTTGTGTTCACTTTTGTGTAATTTGGTGAAGGGCGATTGAGTTCCAATCCTATACTAACATGCATTATAATCGGTTTTGACTGATTAATGTAATATACTAGTGCATTATAACTAGTTTTGATTAAACCGAGTAGAGTGAACCATTGTGAGGGGTGTGCAAAAATGTGAACTTGGATCTAGTTAGATTTGCTAGGAAATTTCTTGATTTGTGGAGTAACACTTAAAACCTTGGAATGTAAATCTACTGATAGATGTAAGTCTTGTGAGTTAGGGTATGACTAAGGACCGTTTTTTGAGAATCGATAAAAAGGTTGGAAATTGTTTGAATTGTTGATCGAGTGAAGTTCAGTAATTTGCTTGAGGGCAAGCAAAGAGTAAGTGTGGGGATGTGATGGGTTGGTTAAAAGATGTGCATTAACATGTCTTAAAGTTAATTTTAAGGAATGAAAAGTTGTTGAATGGTAGTGCTTTGACATTATTTTGTTATTTCAGGTTTTGACAACTTAAGAG